>NQII01004310.1:90516-102071 GCA_002778355.1 Clitarchus hookeri | reverse complement strand
CATCGCCCTTACGCGCAAGGTGCTGAACCTGCGTGCACTGCCTCTGTCGTCGCGCTTTCCTCTGCCAATCAGACCTGTAACAGTGGGAATCAATAATATGCGATTAAAGCCCACAAACGTACCTAAAGATGTATTATTGTAATTTCCTCGTACCTCAGAAGGAACCTGGGCAGGCTGGCTATAAAGTGCGATCTTTATACCGTTTTAATTATTTTTTTTAGTACACTTAAGACATACAGAATGTTCGGAAACTCAGTGCCCAAACTCCAAGCATAGTCTCTTTGGACCAATAGTAACACAGAAACCCTATACAGTTATACTAGGAAACGATTGTTATATTGAACAATTGTGTTCAAAGTTGCAGCGACCAACGCTTGGAGAACAAGGTTGTTCGATCATGCAAGTAGGACAAGTTGCGTAGGAAGTAGGCGAGCGACCCGACGCGGCGTGTGTAATGACTTAGTATCGCGCGCCTACTGCCTACGCAATTTATCCTACATGTGTGATCGCACAGCCTTGTTCTCTTAGGCGTTGTACGCCGCTACTTTGAACACAATTATTCAATATAAAAATACGTTTCCTGATATAACTGTATGTGGTTTCTGTGTTACTATTGGTCCAAAGAAACTATGTCTGGAGATTGGGCACTGAGTTTCCGAACATCAAATATGAACAAAACTATACGCCATTACATTGTTTTTTTAACCCTTTTTTTTTTTTGACAAAAAGTCGTAATCCTAGAACATGTACTTTCTGAGATATGTGTACACGCGCAAAAAAACGATTTTACAGAAAATACTTCAGTACATAGAAGAGAGTTAAGAAGAGAGGGGTGAAACAGCCACTTACTCAGTGAAGCGAAGTCGCACACGCCAGCAAAATGGCGACACTTTCCAGTAACATGTTTGAACGCCGTTCGCCAATCAGCGCCTGGTAACCTACTCGCCAGCCTGCAGCCCAGCCAATAGGGAACCTCTCGCAGCTTGCGGTAGCCAATGAGACACGAGGCCCGTTCCCACAACCTCGCTCAGCCAATCAGCGCCTAGTAACCTACTCGCCAGCCTGCAGCCCAGCCAATAGGGAACCTCTCGCAGCTTGCAGTAGCCAATGAGACACGAGGCCCGTTCCCACAACCTCGCTCAGCCAATCAGAGAGCGGGCACGTTCACGTAAAAGGAACCGCCACGCCGTTTTGCCTCTGTGCACTTATCTACTCTGTTGCTCAGTATACATGACGCTGGCAAGGAACCAGAGAAAGTACCTTCGTGTATTCCCCCTCTGACGCTGTTCGAGCCGGTTCGTTTACTGGCATTCAAGACGAACTACAAGTAACTTGACTATATCCACCGATGCAGGAACAACATAAATGTTGTTCTACTTTCCGCCGTTTACTCTACACCGGGTACTTACTCTACTGCACATCTATTACTTGTAGAGACAGGAACATTTCGTGTTTCGTGGGTACAGCGATCTCTGTTCACTTTTAAGAAATTTTTTGAAAATTTACCTAATTTTTTTATCATTCAATGATTAAAAAAAATGAATGGTACAGTTCGTTCCCAGGTACTCACTGTAGCTCCACTACATTTGTTTAGAAACAGTCAAATGCGTAGTTGCAGTGGAGTGAAGCAGAGAGATTTGGGCGGCTCCTGTCGTCGAGGCCTTGAGAGCCGACGAGGTCGAAGCTAGGTATGGAGCAATGCCGCAACGCAAGTGCGGGAGGAAACGGGAGATTGCCGAGAAAACCCGTCGACCACCGGTATCATCTGACACGATTCCCATGTGCGGAAATCCGGGAGCGGCTCCACCGGAAATCGAACCCTGTTCGCCCAGGTGGGAGGCGAGTTGTCTGACCACTGCACCACCACTGCCTCCAAATGTATAGTTAAGTTCCCAAATGTGTGTTGTAGCATTTAAATATTTGCAGCCTGATGAATTGCAAATCTGTCATACTATGTTACCAACTTCATTACAATTTAGGAAGTTCACTGGAAAATATTTTACACAGTAGGATAGACTGCACAGTCCTTTACATACTCAAGCATTAGCTGGTTGTTCATTGGTTGCTGTCAAAGTGAGCAGACAGTTTTACCTCAGACCACGGTATTCGAAGCTTTTTATCATCAAGGTTTGTCATTGGTTCACTAGTCCTCGTCGACTTCCAGGGGGGTGTTTCATACAATTATACAGTAAGTCTACAAGTTTAATGTCACATGAAACTGATTGAACGTTCCATCGGTCGGCGCGCACCGTACACTGTACTGGACTGTACGACGTGCATTACTGGCTGGCTGGCAGCCAATAGGACGGCGAGTTGCCGGTGTTTATGTTCACGACGGATACACGCGTTGCGCGGACAGTTGGCTTCGCCGTCGGAGCAGGTCGTCGTACGACGGGACGAGAAGGCTCTGTAGAGGAGGTCCCCCCACCCAGGCATTCTTCCAGCGGCGCACATGAGACCATCCTCCCCGACTGACACGCATTCCACGCGAACTGGAGAGAGCGAGTGACACTACGACTGCTGCATGCTGATGTGGCCGTCACTGTTCTCCTTGCCTCCTCTCGAGCACCGCCTTGTTCCTACATCCGGTGCAGCTGAGACGAACACTTATACACACACTGGCCGCGGTGCACTTGTCGTCCAGCACATGGGGCGTTGCACAAGTCACTTTACTCATTTCCACTCTACACACCAAAGAGCATATAAGTTACGGGTGCTAGTAACACGAAAAATCATTATTTTATATTACTACGAAATACCATTCTACTTGTAGGCATTACTTATAAGTAAGGGCAGTGATATTTCGCGAAAAGATTTCGAGACAAGATATAGTCCAAAGCACTGTAGGGTCGTCCAGCTTCTTTGATTGGCTAAAAAATGTTCTGGCTCGTGTTAACCGTTACTGCACGAATCACGAAGGTTTAGTGTCGAAGTTACTTAGTCCTGAGTGGTTAGGTCAAAGACGGACACGGCACCAGCAGCCAATGGAGGTATAACAACAGCTGAGGTGTGTATATATTATTGAAGTCTACTGTGTGCTCCGATTTTTACGCGAAAAGTCACTGCCCTACTTATAAGTACTATTTCTTCGCATAAAAAAATAATTTTAGATCGCACTGTTGTAGCACCATTGCATGACCAGAACCAATTTCAGTGTTTCTGGAATATAAAAAAAATCATAAAAAATTACACAAAATTTTACAAGGGTGGCTTTATTTTAAGGTATAATTAGCAAAATCTATTTTACAAAAAAAAATATAAATTGCTGCAAATAAAAATTATATTAATTTAAAACAACTTTTTAAAATCGTGAAAACATTTCATACTGTGATTTTAAAGATTTCGTAGCGTAACTAATGGTATCCTAATTCAATATGAATTATCTTTTTCCGCGTGAGATGTTGAAATTATATTTCGGAACCTCACAAACGCACGTTGCTGTGACGTATGATAATCTGGTATTTTTGCCCACATATTATTATTATTATTATTTCCTCTGCAAATTTATTGTTTATATTTATTATGTGCATATCAGTTCTATTGGCAGAATCCTTTGTTATTTATTCACTCTTTGTGCTTGTAATGTTTTGCAAATATTTGTTTATTTTATTGTTTACGTCTTTAATTGCACTATTAGAGTTGAGTATGGCCACAGATTGAAATATTTTCACAATTGTTAAATAAACTTAATGTTTTAATGCAGTATTTTAAGATAGCAGTGTTAAACAGATTGCCGAAAGAAATATATTTAAATGTAAACATTGATCGGTAGTTGGCAGTATAGTACAATATGTTATATTTTGAAAGGGAATTTTTGGAAGTCCTTCGCCTATTGTGCTATGGCAAATTCAAACAGGACTGTGTTGAACAATTATCTCTGTACTTGGAACTTTTAAGTCGGTATATTGGATCCCGAAGCTCATCGAAAATATATTGAAAAATGGTTGTTTATTGTAGATCCGATAGTCAATATTTATTCAGGACGTTATTTTATGCCGCCGGCGTGAGCGTGGTGTAAGAGAAGAATGCCGTGTTATCAGTTAGCAGAAAAGGACTCTCTGGGTTGATGAACGTCCTGTCGGATAGCAATTAAATGCAGTTACAGATAAATAAAGACTGAAACAAGTTGCAGATGGTAGCAGCCTGATATAATATGATCTATCTAATTAAGTATTCAAGAATTCTGCATAACCCTTTCTCTAAAGCTTTCCTTATACAATTTACCTACACTTCCTTCAGAAGTAGGAATCTAATGCATCTACGGAAATATTTTATAATAATGAGAAGCCGAGGCAAGAAAGGTTATTTACTGATTAATGGAGCAGAACCAAGAGAGATATATTTTTCATTGGACATTGAATAATATTTTCCGTAGTGTGAAAAGACTACCTTAAGCTGCCAAATGTCAACTGTAATTATAATTATATTCTGAGTTGAGCGTTTAGATTTGAGCTCCATGTATTCTTATATCTAAACATTTATTGCTTATGTTTCTTCACAAAAATTTCAATCGTAATAATTAAACGCTCCTCAATGATTTAACTGCTTTATTGGTTGGTAGTTTGCTCAGTAGTACTATAATTTTTTATTATAATTACAGTGTTGATTATTATTGATCTCTGGTTAATCTGGTCATTCTACTACGATTTATTCTACTATTACTTTCACTACAATATACAAGTTACCTATATAACAACCAGGTTTGCTCACAACTACTCCCCAGTAATCACAAATACCGCTACTAAAATATTTTCAATGGAGCCCATTCATGGGGAATTTTCTCAATACTACCATGTTATTACATTGTGCAACGCCCTACTCAATAGTAATAACTCATACCCCAATACACACGTAATACTTTTCAGTGGCGCCATCAAAGGGAGGCAATACAAACACTGCAATATTCATTTCACTGCGATGTAAATAAATAAAACATTTTATTTTATCCTTATATGTGATAGAGCGCTGAACAGAAACTGGCACAGTACCAAACAAAAAAAGTTGGTTTGTAACACCTAAGGCTTTAGGCCTATTTAACCGTGTCTAACCCTTTCAGAACCACATTAATTTACGGTTCCAGTTGTTGCAAACAAGGAAATTAATAATGCGTGCTGTACACAACATAAGTTTCGTTATCACAACCAATGATGTGAAGGATTCGTTTTCGACTGTAGTAATACGAACCATTCACAACGCAGGACAGCAGCACGGCTTGCCAGATTTGTTATTCACAAGGAAGATCGGCTCTTAACAGAGAGGTCTTGAGAGCCGATGAGGGTGAAGTGAGGTCAGTACGGAGCAGTGCCGGAATGAAAGGGCGGGGGAAACGGGAGATACCCGAGAAAACTCGCCGACCAGTGGCATAGTCCGGCACGGAAGATCATTGGGTATTAAGATCCGCAGCGTACAGCACTGGCCAAGAAAAGCCTTCTTGTTGGTATGTACACATTGTGTACAGCATGTCTGAATGGTTTTAAATTCTTTACGAAATGATTTTGTGACACAATTTCGTAACATGATATCTATGAGATGATTTGTGAAGTTAGCCCGAAGTTTTCTGCAGAGATTTGCGTAGTTTATGCGTAGATTTTAGGGAGATTTGCTAAGATTTATTTATATTTGCGAAAATTTTGCTAGTTTCTTGTGAAGTGTTCTAGTCAGTTTGGCAGGTGATGGTCTCAGTAGAAGCCAATCTTGGATGAAGTCATTCTTGGGATGAGTTAGTCTTGGGTGGAGCCATTCTTGGGGTGTGTTAGTCTTGGGTGTAGTCATTCTTGGGATGAGTTAGTCTTGGGTGTAGTCATTCTTGGGATGAGTTAGTCTTGGGTGGAGCCATTCCTGAGTGGGGGTTAGTCCTTGGCCTGTATGGTTGGTCGGTGTGGTTTGCTGTTCTAGTTGGTTGGTGGCCTGGCCTTGATTGCTGGTACGTTCGTCTGGTATGACCAGCTAGTAACGGTCAGTCTAGTCGCCTGGTACGATCCTTCGGTATGGTAAGCTGTATGTGATATGTTCTGCAAAAATTTTTGAAGATTCTGCGAAGATTTTGCGTAGTTTTTGTGCGAAGAGGTTAGCTACGAGATTTGTGTTAAGCAACTTTTCTCTAGATTGGTCGTCATAGTCAGCATTCACAGATTGGAGATGTTGTCCATTTTTCTAGTCAGTTTGACAGGAATTGGTCTTGTCAGGAGCCGGTTCATGATTTGAGTCATTCTTGTGTAGTCAGTCGTTGGCAAGTATGGATGGACAGTATGGTTGGTAGGCCTGGTCGTCTGATATGACCCTTTGTTATGGACTTTATTTTAAGGTCTGCTGGTAATGGTCAGTTTGTATGAAGGGTCAGCATTAATGGCTGGCTGATCTTGATGGTCGTCAGACTGGCCGGTTGGAATGATCGTTTGGTGTGGGAGCATTGAATAGTTTGGGGGTGTTGTTGACTGGCATGGCTGTTTAGTATTTTAAGCTGGTATTGTTGGCTTGCATGGTTGGCTCGTATAGTTAGTTCTCGTGGATGCTGGGTATGGTTGGTTCGTATAGCTGGCTAATATGAGAGATCCATGTGGATGTGTGATATGACTGTTTCAAGTGGATATGGTCGGTCTTGCTCATTGGTATCCCCAGTCGGTCTTGTTGGGTGGAATGGGTGTTTGGTATGGATAATTCGTATGTTTGGTTCTTATGGCCAGCTGGTATGGTTCGCTCATATAGTCGGCTGGTATGATAGGTTTGTATGGTCAATCTGTACGGTTGGTTGGTTTTGGTTCGGACAATTGTCTGGCCGACTGGTACGGTTAGCTGTAGGTGATATGTTTTTGCGAAGATTTGCAAAGTTTTTACGAAGATTTGCAAAAAACTTTACAATTGTTTGTGAAAGTTTTGCGGCGTTTTGCGAAACTTTTGTGCGCAGAGGTTAGCAACGAGATTCGTATTTGGCGACTTTTTTTCGAGGTTGATCATCATCGAAAGTTGGTGTAGATGGGTGGTGTGGACCGTTGGTCTTGCTGGTTGATCTTCCCTACTGTTATAGCCATTTTTGCAGGAGTTTGGTCTTGGCAGGAGCCATTCTTGGGTGGAGTCAGTCTCTTTAGGAACCAGCTGGGGTTCGGAAAATGAGGAGGGTGGAGATCGTATGATTCGTAATGGCGAGGGTGGATGGTGATGGGGGCGTGCTATGGCGAATTATTGGTAGGGAGGGGGGCTGAAGAGTCGGGTGGTGTGTTGGTGGCATGTGTGAATGTTGAGGGAGTCGAGTTTTGATGAGTAAATGGCGAGGAAAGCGGAGCGACGGGTGTTTTGATGGGAGTGTGCGTGCAGGGGGAGGGGGTATATGTGTTATGTTAATTTAATAATTCGCTTTCTGGGTAGGAATATTGATCGGCTATATAGTTAATGAAATATAGAGGTGGGGGATTCAGTTTCCTGCTGATCGTCCTACCAGGAGTGGCTCTGCTCTGCCATTTTTACAAGAATAGAACCCTCAGTGTCACACACATCCAACTTGCTTTTTCTCATCAGGTGTGAGATTTTTGCTTAATTTTTTTAAATTTTTAAAAAGATTTTTCACGTTTATTTTTTTATTTTTTTTTCGAGTTCAATGTAATTGGGATAAAGTTTAAGGTCACCAACACTCAACATAGGGATCGGTGTCAGTAATGTAATATGTTCGTCGATTTTTACGAGTTATATTAAATTTGTTTCCTTTTTTCCCCCGATTTTTCGATTTTAAATTTATTGGGATTAAAGCCAAGTTCACCAACATCCAACATGGGGTCGGAGTCAGTGACGTAATATATTCCTTAATTTTTAAGAGTTAATTTCGATNGGTAAGTAACAACAGAGGGGGAGCAAAAGTAAGCGAGGGAGGGTGGGGTTACATTATATGTAACTCGATTTTTTAATTTTTTCGATTTTTGCGATTTTACTCGATTTTTTATTATTGGGAGGGTGGTGGTGAGGGATGGTGGGCATTGGTTAGGATGATAGGTCGATTCGGTTGGAGGGAGGGTAACTATATGTTCCTAGATTATTAGAATTATTTATTTTTGCAATTTTTTTCTATTTTTTATGGTTGAGTGGGGTTTGGGAAGGGAAGGGAGTGAGCTGAGCTTGACGAGGGGTGGGTGAGGAGGGAGATGTGGAGGTAGGGGTGTGAGAATGTAGTAAGTGCAGGATTTTGGTTGGGGGAGGGGGCTATGTCTGCTGATCCACCCGATGTGCTGGACCTGATTGAAGTCTCGAATCCTCTTTTACTGCTATAAGGATTAAGTGGCTCATTCTGCTAAGAGCCTCGAACCCACCTATGACGGATTTTAGGCTCTCGCATCGTGTTCCCTCGAATTCGTTTTGCTCATTTGAGGACTTGATAAGGACACATATCCATTTTTTTTAATTTCTTTGGTAAAAAATTGATTTTTGAGTAAAATAATTAATTTCTGAAGTGATTTTTGCTGTGAAACAGGCTATGTTGTTCATAACATGGCCGTCTCAGGCCGCCGGCCACAACCGCCTATGACATCATGGCAGACGATTTCTCTTGCCCCCTACTCCCAGAATCCTGCACCCGAATCGGCTATTTATAACTACTAACTTTATCCAGCGGAGTTTGCGTGTCAAATGCGGTGCGAACAAATGGGATTGTGGTGAGTGGGAAATCAGAAACCATCGTGAATCTATTATGATGGTTACTTTCATGTAGCACAAGACCTTGCCTAGGGACTGGTACCTGGGTTCGTAGATCACTCGGGAATGGGTACATGAAGGTCGCTCATTATCTGGTGTGCCTGAAGTTGTCGAAACAACAGGCGCCAGCGAGCGACCTTCAGCTGTTTTTAGCTCATCACGCCTGCAGACACCATTGTGTGCACTGAGATGCAGATACCGCCGACACGCGACTGTAGCACACAGTACGTATACAGAGGCGAAACAGTCGCTTATTCCGCGAACTCCACGGGGCCGCGGGGGTGTGTTGGTTAGATCACTCGCTTCCAACCTAGGCGAACCGGGTTCAGTTCCCGGCGGGGTCGCTCCCGGATTTTCGCATGTGGGAATCGTGCTGGACGATGCCGCTGGTCGGCGGGTTTCCTCTGAGACCTCCCATTTCCCCCCGCCCTTGCATTCCGGCGCTGCTACATATTCACCTCGCTTCACTCTTATCAGCTTTCAAGACCCCGATGTTAAGAGTCACTCATATCTCTCCACGTTCTCCTACTGGCAGCCCAGCAAATAGGGAGCATTTCGCAGCAGGGGTAGTGGACTTCAAGACAAGTTATATTTAAAAACAATGTAGGGTCATTCACCTATCTTGATTGGCTGAATTACTTTTTGACACGTGTTAACTGTCTGCACACGAACCACGCAGGAGCCGTGCCGATGTTGCCGAATTCTGAGTGGCCCGGTCAAATATGAAAACAATTATCAATATAAAAAGTTGGGTTGAATTTTTTTAAATTATTTAACACGTATATTGAATAATTTAAATAATTTATATAAACCTTTTTGCAAATAAAATATTTGACTCACTAAATTATTTAAGTTAACATAGTCCACTGTAGTATATAGTAGTACTTGTGTGCAAAATTTGGTCGGAACTCGATGATTGTTTCCCGAGATGCGGCATACATGTTGCATTTTATCACCTGGCATTATCTCACAAAAAGTAGGAAAAAAATTATCTCTATAAGTATTTTTGATGCTTCTAATGGCTACTCTCGTCATACTAAGTTTAATTTAAAGCTGTTAAAATGTTTAACATACGACAAACTTGTCTAAATAATTTATATGAATGCCAGACTGTAAATAAAAGCCAGACAAACTTAAAACCTGGCCTACTGTAGCACTTCTTATGTGAAAAGTTCTATGGGATCTGCTGGTTGGTCCCGGACACATGACATGAAAGTTCCAGTTTCTCATGTGGCGATATTTTCATTGCTGTATTGGAACATCATGTGTTTGTCATTGATACTGCTACATGTTAAACTCGGTTGTTGTCTGGGACAAATGGCTTACTAACCTAAAACATTTACTTGGCTGTTATTTTGAAAATATGTGACTACCTATACATTTAGATGTACTACAAAAATATAACTTGTAGCCTGAATTTGGTGTAAGTCAGTTAATTGTTTCTCGACATAGGACACAAATACTTTATGTTTCTTATAGTGCTCTCTTCCAAAATGTATGGCGAATTAGTTTATATATTAGCCTTTTTGATGCTTACAAAGATACTGCCAGTATACAAAGTTGAGTTGTAATTGGTTACATGGTTTCGTAGATTAAGCATCGTAGCCTATAAAGTGTATGCGGCCATCATTTTGAAAATAATAGTATGGTCCACTAAAATAAGTCAGTTTTCATGACGTACTGTGGTATTACTCGAGTGTCAAATTTACTAGGAATCGGCTGTTTTTCCCCGGAGATATGACATTAAAACTTTAAATTCACATTGCACTATCTTACAAAATGGCGGATAAAAGAGGCTATGTTTTGACACAAGTTATGCCAGGAAAATATACTTTTAGCATAACAATTTTGGTCGAAACTGGTAAACGGTGTTGTAGATATTGCAAATAAACTAAAATATCTATATTGCCGCTATTTTGAAAATAAGTGTCATATCCATTGCCAACTATGAAAGGAATTGGTTGTGTAGTTAACGGGATTTAATGTAAAAGCCACATTTTTTATGTAGCACTGTCTCCCAAAATGGCGGATAAATGGCATTACCGATTTCTAAATTAAATGCTCACATCACGCAATGTCAACGTACAAAATTTAGTTTAAATAGGTTAATTGGTGCACGGGATATAATGGAAAAGCTTTATTTTCCAATTTGCAATATCTTCCAAAAAGGGGGAATAATAATATTATCGCTATGTATTTTCAATGCTTGCATCATGAACTATTAACGTACCATATTTGGCTTAAATTGGTTAAATAGTTCCTTAGATATAACAGGGTGCCATAAATTTTAAGACTGTCGT
This sequence comes from Clitarchus hookeri, assembly GCA_002778355.1. NCBI lineage: Eukaryota > Metazoa > Arthropoda > Insecta > Phasmatodea > Phasmatidae > Clitarchus > Clitarchus hookeri. The sequence goes on along the minus strand of NQII01004310.1, from coordinate 91,095 downwards.
CATTTTGAAAACAAGTACCCGGCATGAACGAAAACTATAAAGTCCGATGTCATTTCTAAATACTGTATGTGAAAGTAGTTTGGTAAAATTCGGATGTCGGGTTTAAAAGTTATTAGGGTGGGACATACATTCCAGACAGACACTCAGGTGATTGCACAAGCCTATCTTTTCTTCGGAAAGTAGGATAGAGAATAGTTTTGGTGGATATCAGATGTGTTATTATATAGAAATCTAAGCTATTCCTACCCCCTTTTTTCTATATGGGTGGCCTCATTCTAAATGGAAGAGGGTCCCTCTAGGTAAATGACTAGTGAAAGGAAAATTTCTCGCTTAAACGACATATAGGCTAGACTCCTCTCTCCTATGTATTCTCGAGGGACAGCTTTATGTTCATTGGCTGCTGCCACAGTTGTGTTTACAGTTTTACCTCGGACAAGGTGGCACGGGATTGGGTGCTTATTTCTTTGCAGGTCACTTATTGGCTTAGAGTTCACTTGGGCGTGTCTGATAAACTGTGATTCCTTCCAGCGATGTAAGGGAATCCATTTTACTTCTACGTTAAAAGGGACGTGCACAAAC
>NQII01004310.1:73750-90443 GCA_002778355.1 Clitarchus hookeri | reverse complement strand
CAATGGCAGGTTATCAAGATTTAAGTGAGTTTGAATGTAGTGTTATAGTCGGCGCACGAGAGATGGGACATAGCATCACCGAGGCAGCGATACCATTTGGATGTTCGCGTACGACCGTCCCACGAGTGTACCGTGAATATCGGGAATCCAGTGAAACATCACATCTTCGACATCGCTGCGGCCGGAAAAAGATCGTGAAAGAACGGGACAAACGACGACTGACGAGAATCATTAAACGTGACAGACGTGCAACCCTTTCTCAAATTGGCGCAGATTGGATTTGTGGACTGCCCTGCAGGATTCATGGTGTGAATTGCCTCCTGCATACCTTCAGACATTAATGGAGTCCATGCCACGTCGTCTTGCGGCACTTCTGCGTGCACGCGGGGGCCCTTCACGATATTAGGCAGGTGTACCAGTTTTTTTGGCTCTGCAGTGTAAATGAGTCTAGCGTGGTCGTCTATATTGCCATGAGTGCATGTTCTAGACCTCGATGAAGCGGTACAGCGTGGGGCTGCGGGCCGACTTCTCATGCCGTACGTGATCTCAGTCCGAAGGTCGTCCTTATCGACCGCCGCGCCGTCACAAACAGGCAACGAACGCCCTTAAGAGGTCATGGCACGTGCTTCTCTGCGCCATGGCTTCATCGTCGATGTATAAACAGCGCCTGATCATCTCGACAACGAGAAATATGAACTACGTGCTTCTTCACCTTTCTCCATCCCAAAACTTTTCTTTTCCATGAAGGGATAGGCCTACACACACTTAAAAATATTACAAGTTTGCAAGGCCCATTTAACTGTGGTATATTTTGCAGGTACCCACCATTTGGTCTAAAAATATTTGGCCTGAAATTACGTTAAATATACTTTTAGGCCAAGTGACTTTCACGCCAAATATTCTTAGGCCGAATGACTGCAGATATGTTAACACCAAGTGACTACACCAAATAATTTTAATCCAAGTGACTTTAAGCTAAATATTCTTAGGCCGAGTGAATTTATATCGAATATTTTTAGGCCATGTGACTTTACCAAATAATTTCAGGCCAAGTCACTTTAAAACAAATAATTTTTGGCAATGTAACCTTAGGAGAAATATTCTTTGGCCGAGTTACTTGGGACCAAATGCTTTTAAGACCAAGTGACTTAAGCCAAATATTCTTAGTCCGAGTGACTTTATGTCAAATATTTTTAGGACAAGTGAATATACCATATAATTTAGGGCCAACATGACAACATGATTTATGGCCAAGTGAATTTGAGCCAAATGAATTAGTCAGAATTACCGTTTTGGAACTGTTTAGAGCTCATAATCTAGACCAAGTGAAGCGCGTCCGTTTTTACGAATCACGCGTGTCTTACAAACTTTAATATAGTTCCAAATGTGAGTTGATTTGAACGTGCACGTGTTTGAAATCCGCCTTTGTCCTCATATCCAAGGCGATTTTTACGGTCTTTAACTATGTCACGCGTGGACATATTGCAGGTCTATACCCACATATCGCTAAGCCTGTTCAGAATTATTACGCGAAATGTTAAGGGTGCCCGTTCTTAATTGTGGGAAGTGTTTTAACTTAATTATTTATTCGGCCTCCAACCAAGGCAAACCGGATTCGATTCCCGGCGGGGTCACTCCCGGATTTTCTTAAGTGGGAATTGTGCCGGAAAATGCCGTTAATTTTCTCGTGGATCTCCCGTTTCCCCCGCCCTTTCATTCCGACGCTGCTCCATACTCACTTCAATCACCCTCATAGGCTCCAAGGCTTCGCTGTTAAGAGCCGGTTCGCCTAGGTGGGAGGCGAGTATTCTAACCACTACACCACCGCGGGCACTACTCAAATGAACAAGACGGATAGTATATTATTCTGCGTAGGAAATAACATTTGATCGGGGCACTTTCAAATCTTCTATATATTAGCAGAGAGCCGAGAGAGAAGAGTGAAGAGATTAGTGCGGCTCTTAGCATCGAAGCCTCGAGAACCGATGAGGGTGAAGTGAGGTGAGAATGGATCAGCGCCGGAATGCAAGGGCGACGCATACGGGAGATCACCGAGAAAACCCTCCGACCAGCGGCGTCGTCCGGCACGATTCCCACTTGCGAAAATCCGGAGTGAACCGACTGGAGATTGAACCCGGTTCACCTCGGTGGGAGGCGAGCAGTCTAACCACTCAACAAAGAGTTAAAGTTACTTGGTCCGAGAGAGACAAAGGAAGGAAAGTTATATGATAGAAAACACAATGATGTGCTAAAGGAAATACTTACACCCCTGCAGTACCCAGAAAGGGCATAGGCGCGGAGGTGAAAAAGATTGCGTATCTTGCTTTTTGCTAGCCACGAAAAAAAAGTCTAACCGCTTAGTTACCGTGGCCCTGCGAGCTGGCCAGTAATGAACGATGATCATTATAGAAATAGTATCCTGTGTTGTGTGGACCCATAAGAAGGTTGTAACTGGGAATAAAAAGACCAACAGGACTGAAGGCCATGCAGTCGTGGATGCAGGTGACCAACTTCTAGCTTGCTAGTGAGTCTATCGCATTCATAGTGTTAAACTGGGAGTGGCAGCCAATATGCTACTACCTGCTGTCGAAATGCACAAAGCACAAAGCCTAGCTTGTTGCCGAGTGAATCAACGATATTTCTGGGTCTCAAGGCGTCGTTAGGAACACCCGCATTTCGCGAGAAGATCTCACGACCAGTTGCACTTCGTAATAATCTAGCTCAGTTCCACCTTCGTGATTGGACGATCTAGGTGTTAACGCGCCTTAGGTTCCTGCCCGCGATTCACAGACGTACAGTATCGTAGTGATCTAATTCTGATTGGCCAGTCAAGTAAGAAAATGTCTTCTCGCGTAGACACGCAGCCAATATGCAAAGAAAAACTGCTAGTACGCCCACAAGTAGAGACCTGAAAAATTCGCGAGTTCAATGACCTGCAGGCTAAACTCTACAGTCTTATGTACAGATATGCCGATATCAACCGCACATTGGTTGTCTGCTGTCACGATGGAAGGCGACGATTGGACCAGCGTTCTTAAGGAAGTGTCAAACAACGTGTGGACCAATGGCTAAAGTTATCTAACCACACGTGTTTTGAATTCTAGCTTGTCTCAAAATTAATCCGCGAATTATTCAGGTTTCTACCCATAAGGTANTTAATCCGCGAATTATTCAGGTTTCTACCCATAAGGTATTGTGATGTTTTATGCTCGGAAATATTTTCGCGGAATTCGAGTGTCCCTATGCGTCGTATTGACAGTCGGTGATGTGGCGCGCTTGCCACTTGGCTTCTGTATGCCCGTCTATTAGGAAGTAACGTGCTGCAAGAGAGCAGGTCGGAAGCGAACACTGATCGCAGGGACGACGGGACTGTGTGACGTACATGAGGTCGTCGCCCTTACCGCTCGGTCGCCATCTCCTACACCCGCTCGCCCGAAAATAGCCCTCCGCCTGGACGCCCAGCCGTTTGTCGGAAGATCTGCGCAGTGCGGCCGCAGAGCGGTTGGCGGTACAGAGGTGGAACAGCCGTTTGTACCGCCAACTCCGGCCGCACACGCCAGTGCAACGTTCGTCAAACAGTGCTTTGCAACCTACACCGTGAAAAAAAATGTTGTTGAATAAAACAAAGTTTGTTTCTCTCAAACCAAAGTAATTATTTGTGTTGGGGCAATGAATTTTGTTGTTCTTATTTGGTTACCACAAATTATAAGTTTTGTTCGGTACAACTAAAATCCATTCACTGTTACTTCCAACTTTTCTGAAGTCCTGCTAAAGTTCTTCCTTCAGGCTATTTCTCCGTCTGACTCAGAGTATAACATATTATATAAAATCACACTAAACAGACAACGCACCGCAGTCGTGCGCACTCAGGTTAATAATATTTCGCATGAGAACTATTTGTTACCAGGCATTACCAACACACACATTTTCTCCCTGTATTTGTTCATATTATTTATTTAGTGAAATATTTTAACTTATGGATTAAATATAAGTAAAATTGAAATTTAACGAAACTAACATACATTTATGTTAACAGAAGTATAAAAGACTTGTGATGCATGATATATTAAGGAAACAGACAAACACTTCATGCAATGGGTGAATTTCGAAGACTTGATTAAAAAAAGTGCGGAGAAATCGTAAATAGACTATAATATAAAGATTTGTTTGGCTTTACGTACATTAAACCGTTTCGGCCAATACATATATAAGAAGAGAAAGCCTTAGTTATATCAGCTAAAGTGACTACTGACGAAATAGGAGTGGTTTTAAATACAAAGGATTCAGATACTGGAAAACGTACGTGAATAAATATTTCANGACTACTGACGAAATAGGAGTGGTTTTAAATACAAAGGATTCAGATACTGGAAAACGTACGTGAATAAATATTTCACGTTTTACAGCATTGATTTTCTAGTTTCCTATAGCGGTTGTTTTATCGGGATTTTTATACCATTATTAAGCATCAATAATTGCACTGACAAACACTGACTATCCTAACTGTCACAAAAATTACAAACAACCTCTTGAGCTGTATTTTCGAACGAAGACAATAAAATGAGTAGCGTAGCAAATACATGCTGTTTTTCAACTACACATGTTGTTAACAGGAAATTGTTTTGTGCCAAACACAGATGTTTTGTTCATTCAAGCGTATATTTTTTTAGTTGAAAATAACCAATTTTGTTAATTCTCAAGTTTTGTTAACTCGACAAAATATTTCGTTGGGGATATTAAATATGTATTTGGCCATATGCAAAAAAGTATTTTGTTGACTGGAAGAAACCTTTCTCTCTGCGTATTCGTCACCCAGAACCTAGCCAATAGGGAACCTTCAACAGCATGTAGCAGCCAATCAGACGCTCAATGCCCGTTCCCANGACTACTGACGAAATAGGAGTGGTTTTAAATACAAAGGATTCAGATACTGGAAAACGTACGTGAATAAATATTTCAAGTTTTACAGCATTAATTTTTTAGTTTCCTATAGCGGTTGTTTTATTGGGATTTTTATACCATTATTAAGCATCAATAATTGCACTGACAAACACTGACTATCCTAACTGTCACAAAAATTACAAACAACCTCTTGAGCTGTATTTTCGAACGAAGACAATAAAATGAGTAGCGTAGCAAATACATGCTGTTTTTCAACTACACATGTTGTTAACAGGAAATTGTTTTGTGCCAAACACAGATGTTTTGTTCATTCAAGCGTATATTTGTCTAGTTGAAAATAACCACTTTTGTTAATTCTCAAGTTTTGTTAACTCGACAAAATATTTCGTTGGGGATATTAAATATGTATTTGGCCATATGCAAAAAAGTATTTTGTTGACTGGAAGAAACCTTTCTCTCTGCGTATTTGTCACCCAGAACCTAGCCAATAGGGAACCTTCAACAGCATGTAGCAGCCAATCAGACGCTCAATGCCCGTTCCCAGAGCCTCGCATAACGAATTGGAGTATGGGTACGCGCTCATGAAATGAACTGCCACGTCATTTTGCCTCTGATTATCTACTCTGCGACCGTGCCACGTTTGGAATAAACTTCTCAGTCGTGCAGAGGTAAATCTAGGGTACGTGATGTATGGCTAGTGTCCTGGGCACCATTTGTGGAGGTAACTACTTGCCACTTGCCACTTGCCACTTGTCAGTTAAGTAATGCTCCGACCCTCCCCCCTTGCTCCAAGACATTTTACGAATTGTGGAGATTATAGGAAAGCATATCAGTTGAAAGTGGGGTTTTCACGGTTAATTGGGCACTTTCGAAAGCCCCGCTTAGGGTCTACTTTTTTCTCATATTGTATCCTTCCGGTATACGTAACATTGCCATGAACCATCTCACTTTATCCATAGGTAGGAGCAGTGACTTTTCGCGTAAAAGTCGGAGCACACAGTAGACTTCAATACTATATACACACCTCAGCTGTTGTTATACCTCCATTGGCTGCTGATGCCGTGTCCGTCCAAGCCACCCAGGACTAAGTAACTCCGACACTGAACCTTCGTGATTTGTGCGCAAACTGTTAACACGGGCCAGAACATTTTTTAGGCAATCAAAGAAGCTGGACGACCCTACAGTGCTTTGGACTGTATCTTGTCTCGAAATCTTTTCGCGAAATATCACTGCCCCTAACCACAGGCCATCCAAGTGAAACCGTGAAATTCTTAAGAAACTGAACGTGTTAATAAGGTGCAAATTCGTGCTCGTGCGTGTATAAAACGAGAAACACTTATGTCTGTAGCAATGTAGGGCTATGAAAAGTTTCGCGGGTTCATTTCAGGTCAAGATAGGTTTCAAGGGAACAAGAAGGGAATCCCATACTGGCAGGTGTGGGGCAGCAGCCAATGAACAAACATCTGAGGCTCGACTGTACAAAGGATCGTGCAGTCTAGCCTACAAGTCATTGAACTCGCGAAATTTTCCTATCCCTATCCATAAGACGTCAAGTCTTAGAACTATTTTGGTTGTTTTTCATTGTTTCGCTGCCATGGTGTAAATACAGCCTGCAAATCGTTGTTTAATGTAACACATGTGTAGTTACGGACAACACATTTTTTTCAAATGTTTACTCTGAAAGTGCTTACTTGACCGCGAACAGCGTTTTATTTAGCCCACCGTTTTCTACGNACTGTACAAAGGATCGTGCAGTCTAGCCTACAAGTCATTGAACTCGCGAAATTTTCCTATCCCTATCCATAAGACGGCAAGTCTTAGAACTATTTTGGTTGTTTTTCATTGTTTCGCTGCCATGGTGTAAATACAGCCTGCAAATCGTTGTTTAATGTAACACATGTGTAGTTACGGACAACATATTTTTTTTCAAATGTTTACTCTGAAAGTGCTTACTTGACCGCGAACAGCGTTTTATTTAGCCCACCGTTTTCTACGNATTTTTTTCAAATGTTTACTCTGAAAGTGCTTACTTGACCGCGAACAGCGTTTTATTTAGCCCACCGTTTTCTACGCGCGCTCTTACAAGAGCATAGGGGACGTCAGCATGCCAGGAAGTGCATGAATTCGCCAGCCCCTCGGCCCCTAATGTACGCCTGCAATCTTCAGAACTATTACTGTAACCTGTATTGTCTTGTGTGACTGTATATGGGTACCGGGGGAAGGGGAGGAACTACCGCGTCTTTGCGTGTTTCCTTTTTTTTTTTTAACAGATTCGCAATCTTGTACTTGCCACAGAAGCAAATCTCTGTAGATACGCCACTGCAGACGTGGGCATGCTCGAGATGGCGTTATTAGTTGACTTACTCCTGGGTGGGTGTGACGCCATTCTCCTTCTGAGGAGATCGCACATGAGTCGGGCACAACGTTATCAAGCGCATACCCTTTGGAGCTAACTATTAGCGCTTGTCAAGCGAAGTATGTTGCAGTAATAAGCTTAGTGCAAACTCGCACGCTCTTAGGACGGAATCCATAGTAAACCTCCTCAAGGACACGTCTGGCCTTAAGTAAGCAGTGAAAACGTCCATCACAAGGCTGATATACACATTCCAGGGAAGCTGTGATCCTCCCAGATAAAGCCTGTAACAGCAGGACATTATTACACGTGATGTAAGCCAATGTTTTAAACTGCAGATGCCACTTTGTACTTTTCTCCTTTCTGTTGCGGGGTTCCGTCAGTCTGTCGCTTCAACTGCGCTGCAGATTGTCTGAAATCCTGGTTCTTTTGACGAAGCTATTAAACGTGCCCCCAGCATGTTTACCTACGAAAAGACATAATACCCTAGACGAGGGCGGAATAGTATTTTAAAGTTACCACGCATGCTGTAAATATTATTTTGCGGCCCTCCAATATAGTTAAAAACTGTTTTTTTTTTTCAGACTGCCTTACCTTAGAAAGTACTATCAAATAATATCAAATTTTACTTACATTTTATTTTTAAAGTTTTATATTTAATTGATAATTTATTCGTATAAAACAGTGAGATAATATGTGTATTGGTAATGCCTAGAAATAAATAGTTCTTATGCAAAATAATACTGCACTGAGTGCGCACGAATGCGGTGCGTTGTCCCTTCAGTGTAATTTTCTAGACTCGGATAAGCTTTTTTTTACGTGAGGCGGAGTAATACCCTGAAAGTAGAACTTTAGCAGGGCTTCAGAAAAGTTGGAAGTAACCGAGAATGGTCTGTAATAACCTTCGAGTCTGGTGAAACATACACGTTGTGTTTATTACTGGCGTGGCAATATTTATTTTACAAAAATGAAGGACGGATAAAAAATGACTGATAGTAAGAAAAAGTAAGAAAGGCCTGAAAAGTGGTCAGTTGGCCCTGAGCAGAGTATAGCTGAAGTCTGTCTGGACCGGCGGCAGTACGCGTCTGTAGCTGGCGCGTATTGGCATTCGCAAGCTCGGCTATTCCGGCGTCGGCGCCGGTTGTGGGTGGGGGGAGGGGGAGACCGCGGGTTGAGCGACCCCCGGCGTCGTGACGTCACACGGGCCTTGAACCGCGACGCCTCGCCGAGCACCCACAGCGGCTTCTTGCAGTTCTCTACCCTCTAATAAAGAGCGTCGTTCCTACCTGTCCGTCTCCTGTAGCATTCTGTGTTGATGCACGTAACAATCTCCGATCGTTTCCTGTCGAAAGGGTTTTTCACTGCGTCTATGCGGGTTTCTCCCTTTATCTTCTTATTTATAGTAGTGCAGCTACAAGCACACTCAAGGAGGTTGTCATGTCCCAAATGGCGGCCATAGCGGCCGCGATGCATGTCTCCTTGCGTGATCTCCTTCCCTACCTCGGGCCCGCACTCGACGCTTACAATTACGTTAGGTTGGAAACACAAATACATCGCGGATGAGATGTGTGGTAGAGTGCGCGCCCGGACTGCGCAGTATCCACTCACGCCGTGTCCCAGACACAGAGTAGGTACTCGACAATACAGAAGCAGAACAGACGCTCATGCAGCACATTCCAGCATAATGACGTCACTGACAAGCAACATGCACTGAGAGGAAACTTTTGTTGAACCAAACAAAATTTGTTTGGTGCAACAAAATTAATTAGGGGCAACGAAATATTCTCTTCTTGAAAACAAATCAAGTTGTCCATCTTATTCGGCTCCCCGAAACTAAGATTTTGGTTGGTGAAACTTAAGATTCGTTTAGCTCAAAACGTACATTAAAAAGTTTCGGTTGACATGAAAACAATTGAAGCGCGACAGAGATCCTAACCTAGATTAGCTGCGCTTGAGTGCAACATCTCTACCTCAGCTGAACTGACTACTAATGAGATCAGTAAGATGCATTTCCAAAACTGGATAACGTGCGCAAATAAATATTTCAACTTTTACAGCTTTACTTATTATTTTCTTGTTAAACTTGTTTTATTAGGGCGTTAACAGCAAATTATAAGCATCAATAAATGCACTAACTAGCACTCTTACTGTCCTAAGTGTCACAGAAATGCACAGAAATGCAGTTGTGTCACCCAAAATTTTTTTTGGCAGCCAAATTTCTTTTGGGCTAACACACAGGGGTTTTGTTGATTCAAGTGTTTATTGTGCTAGGTGAACAAAATTAATTTTGTTTCTTTTAAGTTTTATTTACTCGAAGAAATATATTTTGGGCAACTAAATGTAAAGACCTCGCTGTAAAGAGTCACGCAAATATCTTCACTCTTCATTTACTGAATATGTTTATGGTTCTATACCAACTAATATTTTATTTCTTGTTCTCATAGTTTGCTGGATCGCCGCTAGCCAATCAGTACTCTGGCCAACCAGCATCCGCAGCCAATAAGGAACTTTTCTCAGCTCGCAGTGGCCGGTCAGACGCCATGTCCGTGTTCAGAGCCACGCGCAGCCAATCAGAGAGTGGGTACGTCCACATCAAAGGAACCGCCACGCCGTTTCGCCTCTGTATATTGATCTACTCTGTTTTCCAGCGTTGGACTGCTTCTCTACCAATACGACTATCATAAACGACGTGGTTAGGATTTGAGGTTACAGCACTTTTTGTAAACACGTGTTTTGAGATGTTTGTATACTTTCTCTATAATCAATTTTTAATTCACTTAGATTACTTTTGAATGGGTAAAAAATATATTTATTCGTAAGAAATTGCTTTGTTTTTTAAATTAAGATTTAAACATACATGTTCATAGCCGCCGAGCATGTGACTTAGACAGTTATGTTGGTTGTGGGGTAGGTCAATGTTGGGTACATGAGCAGAAGACGATTATCTGTCTACCTCGTCTTTAGTCTGTGCTCCCGGGTTCCCCCTCACCGACACACTTCATTCACAGTCTCTCTATGTTTGATACCACACGCCTGGCTCACTTTCCTTCCCTGTCAGCATTTCTCATGCATCTGCTCACTTTCCCTCCTCGATTGAGTCCAACAATTGTATTTCCCATTACCTCTTTCTGTCTGAGTCCATTCCGCCTGAGTAGCATACACGGATAATTCACTGACTGTATCTGCCTACTGAGTCCCACTAACACTTTCTTCAAGACNTCCGCCTGAGTAGCATACACGGATAATTCACTGACTGTATCTGCCTACTGAGTCCCACTAACACTTTCTTCAAGACCCTTCCTTCTCTCTCTCTCTCTTTCTCCCCATCACACACACGCACACTTACTTCACTTCTTTTCCCTTTCCGAAGCCTACACAACCCAGCTTCACTGTCCCTCCCTTTTCAATTGTTACTCATTTATGTTCCGCTCGCCTTATCTTCCGAGTTCCTCTCTCATCTTCTCCTATGTCTCTCTACTTTTCTCATCATTGCTCTTCCATGTCTGAGTTCCATCACAACCTTTTCCCAACCCATACCTTCCTGGACACCACACACCGTGCCAAGTATCTGCAAGGCTGCCTCAAAGAGGAGGTAGATGGTGCTCCGAAGGGCATTTACGCACTTGGGGTGTTCTTATGTCGTAAACGAGAAGCCGAAATAATCACACCCGCGAAGCGCNTCCGAAGGGCATTTACGCACTTGGGGTGTTCTTATGTCGTAAACGAGAAGCCGAAATAATCACACCCGCGAAGCGCAAAACAACCTGGCAATCATCAGTGAATGCAGTCAGCCACTAACACCTTCTTCACGGCCCCCGCTTGCCTGCAGTCCACACTTGTCCTAGTCCACAGGATAGGAAAGACTTCTCTCAAGGACGTCCTAGCTGCCAGCACAGACTACTTTACAATACAGAAGTGGAACGTGTACTTTATAGTTATTGCCAAAAGATGTTGTGATTCCGTTTACTTCAAACTCTACCAACTTTGTCCAACATTGGTGGGTGGGCGACCAACCACGTAGTCATTGTGTGCTCGCCTGACGTGAGGTTTCTCAGTTTCAGGAACTGAGTCCTCAGTGAGTCTTTCAGACAGATAAGTACAGTCTGCTCGGGGGTTCTTCACATTTTTGAAACCAAACCTTTGAAAAATCATGTTTGGTTGTTTCCTAATTAGTCCTTTATTATATCACTAGATTTTCATATTTGCTTTCACACAAAATTACCTTATTTTTCGTTAAACTGATCGTGACTTATATTCAGGGGCAGTGATATTTCGCGAAANAATGAAACAGTGAATTTTTCAGGTCTCTACCTATTACTAGGGGCAGTGATATTTTGCGAAAAGATTTCCAGACAAGGTACTATTCAAATCCCTGTGGGGTCGTCCAGAATGTTTGATTGGCTGAAGCATGTTCTGATCCGTGTTAACTGTTTGCGCAGTAATCACGAAGGGAGGTTGTCGGAGTTGCGGAATTATTAGTGGCTCGGTCAAATGCGGAAACGACACCAGCAGCCAATGGAAACACTGGTAAAAGTCGCCAAGTCACTACAGCTGGGTATCTGCGACGACACAAGCACGCCAGTGCTGTTAACGAGAAGAACAAATGCCGCTGAAGGACGAGCGCCATTGCTATCCCGGGGCAAACAGGAAGCCAGACGGCCTTGTTACGGAAGACCCGCGAACATGGAGATGAAGCATGTGCATGAACCCAGTCTCATGGGTCGGCAAGATGGCTTCACTGGCCAGGAACATGTCGTGACGTCCACCAGTCAGCACCTGCAAACCCACTTTCCAGACGGCAGCACAGCCAATAAAAACACTCATGTCCAATTCCCGTTATTATTCGGCTACACGTTATTCGAGACCAGCAAAATTCGCGTTATAATTTGAATGACATTTTAAACTTGAAACTCTTTTACCTCTGCAATACGTTTGTCATTGGACCGTTCTTTTGTTGACACGCCCCGGGTAACTCTGCGCCAATAAATGAACACATCGCAATAGTGTGCCCCAATCAAGTGCAGGTTACTCAGGAAGGGAGTGACTTCTACACANGCCAATAAATGAACACATCGCAATAGTGTGCCCCAATCAAGTGCAGGTTACTCAGGAAGGGAGTGACTTCTACACAAAGGCGGCAGCCACTGGAGAAACGACACCGGCTCGAGTATATACAGTACTGTGAATTTGAGCTTGATGCCAAAAAATAACGCCAATTCTGCATGTCCCTACAAATTATTAAAGAGCCGGAAATGTTACGGATTCATCCGACAACAAGCTAGACTGCACAATCCTTTGTGTACTCCAGCATCAGTTAGTAGTTCACTGGATGTTGCCCTAGTTTAACCACAGACCACAGATCGCTGCCCGGATTTCCGCATGTGGGAAACGTGCCGGGCGATGCCACTGGGCGGCAAGATTTTCTCGGGGATCTCCAGTTTCCCCCGCCCTTGCATTCCGGCGATGCTCCATTCTCACCTCATTCCACCCTCATCGACTCTCAAGACCTCGTTAAGAGCCGCCCGAATCTCTCAACTCATCTCAACTCTTACAACCAATGACCAACGTGTTACGTGCTCGATGGTATTGGCGTTAACCATTCTTGTCAAAGAGATGTAGAGAATTCCACAAATAATATCNAAGAGATGTAGAGAATTCCACAAATAATATCAGTAGGGGCAATGATATTTCGCGAAAAGATTTCGAGACAAGATACAGTCCAAAGCACTGTAGGGTCGTCCAGCTTCTTTGATTGGCTAAAAAATGTTCTGGCCTGTGTTAACCGTTTGCGCACGAATCACGAAGGTTCAGTGTCGGAGTTTACTTAGTCCTGAGTGGCTTGGTCAAAGACGGACACGGCACCAGCAGCCAATGGAGGTATGACAACAGCTGAGGTGTGTATATAGTATTGAAGTCTACTGTGTGCTCCGGTTTTTACGCGAAAAGTCACTGGCCCTACCTATCAGCCACAAGGAAGTACTCTTAAAGTGCGGGACAATGTTGCTAGCGAGTAGGTAAGCACACAAAGACGAAATAATGTTGCGGTTCCTTTAATATGGGCGTACCCGTTCCCTGATTGGCTGCGAAAGGTTCTGAGAACGGGCCTTGTGTCTCATTGGTAGAGACCTGAAAAATTCACGGATTCATTTTGAGACATGCTATAATTCAAAACACGTGTGTTGATATAACTTTAGCTATTGGTGCACACGGTGTTTGACACCTCTTGGAGAACGCTGGCCCAATCGCCGCCTTCCACTGTGACAGCAGGCAACCAACGTGCATTTAACATCGGCATATTGTACATAAGACTGCAGAGTCTAGCCTGCAGGTCATTGAACTCGCGAATTTTTCCGGTCTCTACTCATTGGCTACTGCTTGTTGAGAAAGTGTCCGTATTGGCTGGGCTGCAGGCTGTCAAGCAAGTAACCAGCCGCTAATTGGCGAGCGTCCTTCCGACATGTTGCTCAGTCAGTGACGTCATATCGCTGGCGTGTGTGCCTCTAGTTCGTGCACTGTGAGAAATTCCTGTATTTGTACAAGGAATTCTTTGCCAACTGGTTGCCAAAGATAATTTTTGTAACACTACAAATAACGTAGACTAAATTTCTCAAAATCTAAGCGAGGAACGTGTGAAACTAATAGTGAGTTCTAACTAGCAAGTGATGTAGACTTCGAGTTTATTATAAATATTAAGCTACATAAACAGTTTTGTATGTTTTCTAAAATAATGTGTTGTAAATAACATAATATTTCATCTGTGTTTATTATTTACGTAGCAATATTTATTTTTTAAAAAGTGGGGGAAGTATAAAATGGCTGAAAGGAAAAAGTAGCTCGAGCCTCAAAAGCGATCACTTCACCGTGAACAGCCTATGCCGTCGGGTACACGGTGAGTGAACGGGTCGAAACGTTCTGTCACTGTATGCATATTCTTATGTCTAAGCCTTCATATCTTGCAGTTCGCTCTGTAGGTTTGTATGTGGTGAGGTAACGTGTGTGAGTACTCGCATAGTTGCCAGAGAGAGGCTGTAGTTTCGCGGTAAGAAACGGGACCGTGCTAGAATTCACAGTCATATACTTACTCAAGTCAATCTCACTTTCCCATTGGCTGCTCCTACAGCCTCCTGTTCGACTTGGCGACACTCGAAGCCACCAGAGTGCTGCTTGTTTCCCATTGGTGCAGAAAACTGCAGGGCGTGTCGGATGAACGCGGGTCCAATCACACGCATCAAGATAACATATAATTTTATGACGCCTAGTTTGTCACAAAATTAGATCGCGACATTATAGGGTCTCTAATAATAGCGTTTCGTCATTGTTTCCTGTGACGAGCTCCAAAGAAATTTCTCTCTATCTCTCTCTTTCTTCCTTGATATCTCTCTCTCTCTCTCTCTATCTCTGGCAGAATGATCTAAATCTCTTTAAGCCTCTTCAGCTAAAACGGTATTTGTCACAGATTAAAAAAAAATTGTTTATCAACCCCATTATCAAGTTTGATGATTGATTGCTAGTAAAATCCTTAAAATGAAATGCATTCAAACAGTTGACTCACTGCATTTCCACGATATCAGAACGATAATTTGTCATCCTTAGTTCCGGACGAGCTAGATAAAGCGGGGAATCCTGGAGTTCGTGAGGCCAGAAGCTTAGTATTTAAAAACGTGTATACATCTGCGTCCAACTAGAAGGTCATCTGACTGATGAGAGTGGGCTAGTAGATGCCTGTCTACAATGAGCAAGTAAATGGCGGGTTATAAGGCGCACCGACAACGAAGTCATTAGCAGTATGTTTAGGAGAGATCGGGCATATGTATTTGAATGGGAGCTATGTGGCTGGAAGGGTGGTGGTATTCGGCTCAACTCGGATGAGCTCGGCAATCTTCGGGCTCGACTTAGGTGGTGCTCGGAAACTGTCAACTTAGGACTGCCGAACGTACAAGAAGGTGCTCAGCAGTTACGCTCACTTAATTATTTTAGCAAATGTGTCTGTTTATGCTAACCATATTGGTTTTTTAGGCACTGGGTGTGTCAAATTTTAATTATTTTGTTTTGGTCCAATTTGTTTTAATTTTTTAAACTAATTTTTTAGCATTTTCTCCCTAGAGAGCGCTGATGAGGAAAAATGATGATGTCACATTGCTTGATCGTGATTGGCTGTTGGTCATGTGACAACTCGGGCTCTGCGGGTATATACGGCGGACAGATTCGCACGCCACATCAGACAAAAAAAATTCGTCCTCGTGGACTTAGTTTAAGTAATAGGTTATTTAGGTTAATATTAACTCTTTTCCATTTCAGAAAAATTACCATCTTGTCATGGGTTAGTAAAAGCCGGTCAGTGATGGCTCTGCTGGCACTCACTCATAACTAATTCAATTTTTCTGTAAGTTTTCAGGATCGTTTCGTGATTCAGAAAGGGGGGGGGCATAGCGCCACTCCCCCCACCAGAGTGATGTGCAAACATTACTCTGGTTAAGCCAGCGCCAAATGACGAAAGACGTTCTGCCCCCTATACTAGTATTTTTCTCCACTCACTAATAAAGAGCATGGTTCCCACCTATCTGTCTCCTGTGGCATTTTATGATAATGCATGTGACAATTTTTAATTCTTTCCTGTCGAAAGGGCTTTTACGGTGTCTATGCCGGTTTTTCCCTTTCTCTTCTTAGTATAGTAGTTTAGCTATAAGTACACTCAGGGAGGTTTTCATGGCCGAATCGTGGCCATGGCAGCCCAATCCCTCTCTGCCGCGATGCATGTCTCCTTGCATGATTTCCTTCCCTTGTAGGCGTATGGGGCTTAGCCAAGATACGCAGTTAAGTCCCGTCCCTACCGTGGGCTCACACATTACACTTAGTTTTAGAGTAGGTTAGAAAAAATATCGCGACGCCTCAGACGAGCCGAGCTGCTGTGGGATGAATAGCAAAGCCTGTGGAGCCACTCACCCCCGCAGATAAAACCAGCTATGCCAGAGAGACATGGTGCTGAAACTGCACTGCTCCATTCACGCTTGGCGACCATAAGGTGAGGGACCACGACCACTTCACCGGGCGGTACATCGGATCTGCTTACGCAGAAGACACTCGTCGTTTTCTTCCATCACCTGAGCTACGACGAGAATTTTATCGTAAGACAGCTGGGACGAAAAACATTTTAATAATTTCACATACGAGCGAGAAAGATTTTATATCCAATTTGTAGATACTTTCCGGTTCAGGGCCCGAAGTCTGGCGTCCTTGGCCGAGTTTTTACCACAAGAAATTCATCAACATTGCAACATTCTTCAGTGCCAGCAAACTGCCTCTCGTCACACGAAAAGGTGTATTTCCATATGATTATGTCAACTGCTGCGAACCAGGGGACCTGAATGACAAGAGCATGTATAGCTACGAGCTCCACCGGCGAACGCATTTATATATATATATATATATATATATATA
>NQII01004310.1:35572-65698 GCA_002778355.1 Clitarchus hookeri | reverse complement strand
ATATATATATATACTGTCAAATATTAAAATAAGTCCAGAACAATCTTATTCAGAACATACTTCGGTCTGAAATTAATTGTAGAGTTCAAGTGTCACAGTCATGAAATATTTTGGTGTTCGTTGAACTCGGGTCGAGCGCGCTTCTAGCAGCCAGTGTACAAGATGCTGCGTGCTTGGTGTTATATGCACTGGCCAATCATGAACAAGAAATGCAGCAAATTTCATATACCCAATCACGAGAGACCAGAAAAATTCGCGAGTTCAATGACCTGCAGGCTAGACTCTCCAGTCTTATGTACAAATACGCCGATATCAACAGCACATTGGTTGTCTGCTGTCACGGTAGGAGGCGGCGTTTGGGCCAGCCTTCTCCAGGAGGTGTCAAACACCGTGTGGACCAATGGCTGAAGTTTTATAAACACACGTGTTTCGGATTCTAGCTTGTCCCGTAATGAATCCACGCAGGTCTGTGCCAATCACTCGCAAGAAGAGCGCTCAAAATATCTGCCACTGATTCCTTGCTGTGTACAGCACCGGCTATAAGCATGCTTCATGTGCAACATATCCTCGATCGTGCACACGGGGACTAAACGGATCACGTGACATTCTGTACATATGCTCTCCTAACCTTTAACGATAACCTGTTACGTGTCGGTTTGCTTACAGTTACAGTTCAACTGTTAAGGCCGTGCTACAATCGACATAACCCAATCCATACAAATAACAGAAAGATTTCAGCAGCTTATGTAGTTATGCACAGCGACAGTAGCTATAGCCGTGCATAACCAAAGCTGGCGAACTTTATACTTTCTTGTGAAATAACTAAGGCCAGCTACTTTTCGCGTAAAAATCTGAGCACACAGTAGACTTCAATACTATATACACACCTCAGCTGTTGTTAAACCTCTATTGGCTGCTGGTGCCGTGTCCGTCTTTGACCAAGCCACTCAGGACTTAATAACCCCGACACTGAACCTTCGTGATTCGTGCGCAAACTGTTAACACGGGCCAGAACATCTTATAGCCAATCAAAGAAGCTGGACGACCCTACAGTGCTTTGTACTGTATCTTGTCTCGAAACCATTTCGCGAAATATCATTGCCCCTATATATAACGCATGCGTAGGAACGTGCAAAACTCGCGTTATTTTGTGGCTACAGACTGTACGCTCGTTTGACTTGTACCATTGGTATACAGCTTGTCTTCACACGCTCCAGCGTCAATTCTAGCCAATAAGGAAGGCCCTGCTGTTGAGCGACCAATCTCAAGTAAAGCGATCGCACAGGTAAATAACGCCGTAAGTATGCCAGTGGCCAGTGATATCACGAACCGCGTTCTGGTAGACAAAGGACAGTCAAGTCTAAAATGTTATCAAATCATAACGTGAATTTTGCAGATCTCTAAGCATGCGTTGCCAATCAGAATCCACTATTACTACTGCACAAGTAAAATTCACTTTCCCAGCTGTAGATATCTGGTTACGAAGCTAACATTTGACTCAAATAATTAATTTGCTTATCTTGTGTTTATTTATTACTGTATCACGTTTTTTTCTTCTGAAAATAGAACTGCAGTAGCTAAAATAATATTTCTGTATCCATAACGACTGTTTAACGAAATGTCTGCATACAAAAAAGAGGCTTACATATATAACAAGTTGGCCTACTTGCACGAGTGAAAATTCAAATAACTATTTCCAAAATGGTTTTAATATGGAAGTGAAAACCAATTGGTAGATACATGAATGTTTCGTGTAGGCTAGACTCCACAGCACTGTGTATTTCTAAGAGTCGGCTTTGCGTTCATTGGCCGCTGCCCCAGCAGTTAGTTTAAGCCCAGACCTGGTGGCACGGAATTCGGTGCTTGTTCCCTTGCAAGCCTGTTATTGGCTCAGAGTTCATCTGGGCTTGTTTAATAAACTGTGATCCAATGGCAAGCATAACAGAAATACACTTGTGTTTGAAGTACGGCTTGTCCTGAAACGAGTACGCGAAATTTTCTAGTCCTACCAATTTGCCAACGAAGAGGAATGTCCTGTTTATTGTATTAACTTATGTCAATTGCAACACAAGATTTGTATTATGGCAGTGATTACGGGCATGGCTATGGTTGTGGTGATAGTTACTTCGACTGCAGCACATCTTTTTTATCTTTACACTTTTTAAATATAAGTTTTGAAAAATCACACTATGTATGGCGGGTTTGGCATCACAAGAGTTTTATAATTTTGTTGTTTTGAAAGTATTTCATTTGTGGTCAAATTGGAGTTTTACTTATATATTATCCATAAATTGTAATATTTAATTTATAAATAACATGAACAAAACAGAGAGAAAACAGATGTCTTGGAAATGCCTGGTAAGAAATGGTTCTCATGCGAAAAAGTATTAAATTTAGCGCGCAGAAATACGGGGCGTAGTCCCTTTGGGTGTAATTGTCTAGACTTGGTTAAACTTAGTTTGAAGGAGGCGGGGGATTACTCTGCAAGTGGAACGTTAGTGCGGCTTCAGAAGAGTCGGACGTGACCTTGAGTGGACAATAGAGCACAACAGCTCAACGCCACGTGCGCCAGTAAGGAGGTCCACAACAGCGGCGAAAGGATACACGAGGTGTAGTACGCAAGCAGGGAAGCGCACGACAGGGACGAGCCACGGAAGGCCGCCAGCTGGGCGATGGTGGCGAATAGCTGAGCTGTGACGACTCACCGATCTCGGCGTTGACGCCGGCGGCGACGCCGACGACGTAGCTGACGGCGAGCGAGTCGACCCAGGCCGCCATCTTGTCGACTGTCCGCGCGCACGCCAGCCTGCGCAGTTCGCCTGCGCAGTGCGGCCCCTGCCGGCGCCGATATCTGGCGCCTCTGCACACAAGACGAGCAGGTGCCTGTTGACGACAGTCGCACACAAAGAACAATCACCTCAACTAGGGTTACTCTTACTACACGCTGGGAAAACCAGCGTTAAAAGTTTGGCAACCAAAAACTTTCGCGGGGCCGCGGTGACTGAGCAGTTAGACTGCTCGCCTCCCACCAAGGCGAACCGGGTTCAATCCCCGGTCAGATCACTCCGGATTTTCGCATGTGGGAATCGCGCCGGACGATGCCGCTGGTCGGCGGGTTTTCTCGGGGATCTCCCGTTACCTTTTATCCCGACGATGTTAAGAGCAGTCCAAATCTATTCGCTCATTAACTCACTTGTTTTTTACAGACGGGCAGGTTTATAAAATCCCGTGTAACGAAATGATTTGTTTTGTAGTTCTTACGATACCAGCTCACCTGTTCCCCGACGCCTTCCGCAGCAGGAGGGAGGTACACCACCGCACACAGAAGCCGAGCTTCTCTCTCCGCACCGGAGACGAAGCGACTGCGCGTCTTGGCGTGCGGGCGCAAGTGTTAGTACTCGATTTGTTTTGGCACGTTCTTTACTCTCTCTCTCTCTCTCTCTCTCTCTCTCTCTCTCTCACTCGGAGGTCACTACCTCGCTCGCTGTAGTTAATCTTATCTCACACTGCACCGATAACAAGGTTCGCGTGGAAATAAAATCTTCGCACAGTAGTGGATGCTAATCCGTTGAGCCCAGCTTTCCACCTTGAGTCGATGGTTCGTCTGAAAGTGCCCATTGCAGACACTCGGGCTGTTAACCCGTTCATGCCCACATTAATTTATAATTTGTGGTGCTACAAATTAGAAATTTTTTTATGCGTGCTGCACTTCAGTTGGTAAACAACTTGTTTCGCGATCACAACCAATAAGCTATACCTAGGCTTTGTGTTCGGCGACATTGATATAAACCAATCACAACGTCGAGCAGGAGAACAGTTTAGAAATCAGCTCTGTCTCATATAAGTTGGCCACTGTTTACATCTGAGTACGTATCCTTCCGCCATCAGCTGATCGGCCACATGGCAACGATGTTGTTTATTTTCATGCTGTCATTATCAGCCGATCCCCTTGTGAATGTACTGTTCGTGGGACGTTTTAGGCAAACTTGCTACTCAGAAATACGTAGCTGCGATTGTAATAATAGCAATGTGTACATAAATCATTAATCAGTAAATTGTTATGTTAAAGGGAAAAAATGTAAATAATAAATTAAGTTTTAGTTACTACAAAAAAAATGTAATGCTAAACAAATTTTAATATATTTTAGACTGACATCAGTCTAAGAAAATTAGTAGGTTACAAATGTAAAAATATAAAACCTTGCAAAAAATTTAATATTTGCTAACTGTTTTTTATTTGTCCGAGACAGTGAATTCGGGATAACATTTGCGAAACGGTAGTTGTAGCTATTATCATACGTTGGATACTAATGCTAATATATTCGAGTTGGAAATACGTGACGTGGAATAACGTTATAATTGCTTAAAAACTATTCACACGTGTCCCACTTTCTTCGGAAAAAAGGAAATGGATTTTCGGAGAACAATATGGCGTATAATTTACCTAGACGAACGATTACCTGCCGAATAAAAATTACTAGTACTCAAAATCTGTGTACACGAAATACATGTTACTTTAAAAACTATGCAGAGCTCGCGAAAAATAAAACTATTGGTATCTGTTTGTAAATTTATATATATCGCACACAAACACTATTTTTTTCTGGCTGATAATGCGTCGATAAAAATCCGATAGATGGCGCTCACAGCATGTCTGGAGCGAGGTCTGAGCCGCTTACATTACTTAATAGATTGCGTCTTTGTAAATTTGACTGTTCTTCTATTACTGGCTCGGAACGACACGAACTTAAAATATAATTTGTCAAATTATTTTAAAAAATAATTCAACAATATTATGCAATATTTCTGTATGCGTTTGGAATTAATATCAAGTACGTAATGCAAGCGGGGTTGGAGAGGGGCGATTAAGACGTGAAAAAAGATTTTGAAATTGTGTTTCATTTAGATACGGATCGTTTTAATGTGCCTTTAATTTTGAACACCTATACATTTATACTTTAGCACAAAGTTTAGTTTCTAACACTAAAAACCGCTGTTTTATGACCACGTAAAATAAAATGTATTAATTAATCTAGGAACTCTTTCTTATCGCGTATTTTCTGCTTGTCTAATGTTCGTCGGCAGTGCACTCAGAATAGCCAACGTAATATTAACTTTTGTTCGTACGCGCATCAGCTGATACAGGAATTTGTAAATGGCACTTTGTTTGTTTCATATACATCAAGTTGCCACTCACTGACTGTCAGAATCTGGCCAACTTATATGAGACAGAGAATATCATTGGCCACTGAGCCTCGCAGGGTACAGTACTGGTCAAATATAACCTTCCTGTGCAACATGTTGACGATTGTCTACAATGTGCATGAAAGGGTTTTTAATGATGTTCGACGTCTCAACAACACAGCTTTTATTTAAGAAATTCTCAGGAATTTACAGCGGTGCTTGATTAGCGTCATGAAAATGGCTAAGCATTTCCAAGATTGAATTTAGGTGTACCCGTATTGTCATGTGAAAATTTATATATTGCAAACAATTAGAGAGTTCATGGCGGAGATTCGATGCAATGTGGAAAAATGTACATTTTTCATGGCGAAGAGTAAGAGGGTTCGAAGTAAGATATATGACAGTCTTTGTATAGTAATTACAGAATGTATTAATAAGAACAGTAAATAAACCACAAAACAGTTGGAAAAAACTATACACAAGACCAAACACTCGCATTAAATACCGAAATGAAAATTTATTTTCCAGTTTTTAAAGCTGAACATTTAACCTCTCTCATATATACGCCGAGATGTCTCATAGTCAGAGACTACAGTAGGCCTATAGCCGTGCTCGGATTCGCTACCATGTGCCCTTACTAACTTGCCACTGATCGTTTTAGTACCTACAATTCCCTACATCCCTTTATCCCTTCGTTGTCAAGTGGATATATTCATTTATTTATTTATCGCTCATTTTCCATTTAATCATACTAAGAATATAAAAAAAAACTTAAAAAATAAGAAGTGTAAATACAATATTCCTAATGTATATATATATATATATATATATATATATATATAGCATACGTCTTCGTTGCATAATTGTTATGGACTGTTCACGGTAAAGTGAGCACTTTTGAGACGCTAGTTATTTTTTTCCTTTCAGTCAATTTTTATCCTTCAAATTACATTTTAAAATTAATATTGTCATGTTATTAATAATAAAAACGGTGTGTATATTCCACCTCACTCGGAAGTTAACTTCTAAGGCTAAAATAAAATATATTTATTGACTATTATTGCAAATTAGAGGGCTTTCAAAAGTGCTCACTTTACTGTGAATAGCCTTTGTAATCTCCAACGCACATACGGGAAAAAAGAAGTCAAACGTATTTTGTTATGTCATCTTTATTTGTATACGAACGACAATTGCGGAATGAAGAGGGTATATGAATGGACGTCACCCGGCTGAAGGGGCTGCATTCATCCCCTTGGCTTGAATACGAACAGTTGCACAATGACGTCATGTCTTCCCTTAATAAAGAGGGCAGTCTTACAAGGGAACATAATCGCTTTCTCCTAAGAAAAACACCGAATAAAAAAAAAATTCATAATTGGCAAGTTAAATTCTTATTTCTTTCAGGCATATTCTTGCGGGTATTTCTAATATATTTACAGTATATCTTATGTACAGTCGTTGAATATTTTCGCTACGTGCTAGATATTACGGCTGTCACCATGCGGTACTGTCCTATTTGACTATCATCCGCTCGCTAATGTATAGCAGGAGAGCATAAAGTAATGTTTAGTCTTAATTTCATCCCTTAGAGGAGGTGAACAATGAGCATTATGTTTGTTTTGACGAAACACGTGATTTCCACAGAAAGAAAAAACATTTCAACATTTTCGAAGAATAAAACCACTGATGGTTCTTTGTATAAAGTTTTGTTTATTGGATACATAAAAGCAGAAATTTATTTTATCCTAACGCAAAACATACTAAGTTGTCTGAAAAAAAAAACAGATTGGAGTAGATAGGTTTGGTATGTCCAAGGACAAGGGCTAGGGCTAAGGATCTGCAAAAAAAAAAAAAAAAAATTCTTGCAGCACTACAGTACAAACACCGTTTCTTTACAACGCACTTTTATGAAACACTCAAAATTGTTTATCCACTTAAGAGCCAAAAAAACTGGTATAGGCGTGCGTATGCAAATAACAGAGGTATGGAACCAATCAGAGTAACGCGATGCGGTCGGCAGCTAGATCGGTTACTGCTGCTACAATGGCAGGTTATCCAGATTTAAGTGAGTTTGAACGTGGTGTTATAGTCGGCGCACGAGAGATGGGACATAGCATCTCCGAGGTAGCGATACAATTTGGATGTTCGCGTACTACCATTTCACGAGTGTAACGTGAATATCGGGAATCTGGTAAAACATCACATCTTCGACATCGCTGCGGCCGGAAAAAGATCGTGAATGTACAGGACAAACCATGACTGACGAGAATCATTAAACGTGACAGACGTGCAACCCTTTCTCAAATTGCCACAGATTGGATTTGTGGACTGCCCTGCAGGATTCATGGTGTGAATTGCCTCCTGCATACCTTCAGACATTAGTCGAGTCCATGCCNCTCAGACATTAGTCAAGTCCATGCCACGTCGTCTTGCGGCACTTCTGCGTGCTCGGGGGGGGCTATACGATATTAGGCAGGTTTACCAGTTTTTTTGGCTCTTCAGTGTATATTTATAATAAACCAGTCTTTGGCACTTGCTTGTTAAAATTTAATGCCAGTTTTGCTCACTCCACGGTAACATGTAAAATCTGCTCTTTATTTATTTGTAGTGTTACAAATAATTATCTTGGTAACTAGTTTCCGAAAAATATTTTGTAAAAACATAAAAAAGTTTTACGGAGCAGCTAATAGTGCAGGTATATAGCGCGAGAAGGTCGTGATTCATAGTATTATGCTGTAACACGAAATAATGTAGTTGACTTACATGAGCTGTCAGCATAATATTAAGACAAAGACAAAACTTAGGTGCGCATAAAACACGATGTTCGAAGATTTGAAGATGTATTTTTATAGCACTAACATTTCTCTTTCCAGTTCATTACAAGGACAACTAAAATATTTTTGAACTACAGATCAAAATACATATATGCTAATGAGCAATAGAGAGGCGTCTTTTTATTACAGCGAACAGACAGAAATTCATAGCGTATTTCTGTAAAATTACAAAAGCCAAATATTTTTTTCAATATATTTCAAAATCACACTGTTTCTAAGCGTATGTTTCACGATTGTATACTAATTTTAAACGATATTATAGAAGTTATGTGAAAGATATTTCGAATAAAAATAATTTGTACCACATTTAAGCATTTAAGTACCTACGGTAGGATAAGTTTTGAGCTGAGAATCTTTACGTCAGTGCTTTGTTAATATGGTTACATAAATCACTAAAACTGAAATTTATGTATTTTTAAATTTATGATTTTGCGGTGTTTTCCAGTTCCGTTTGTTAAAATGTTGTATAGTGGGAAACTTTAAGAATGTTCATATACAGTAATAGTTAGGGGCAGTGATATTTCGCGAAACGATTTCGAGACAAGATACAGTCCAAAGCGCTGTAGGGTCGTCCAGCTTCTTTGATTGGCTAAAAAATGTTGTGGCCCGTGTTAACCATTTGCGCACGAATCACGAAGGTTCAGTGTCGGAGTTACTTAGTCCTGAGTGGTTTGGCCAAAGACGGACACGGCGCCAGCAGCCAATGGAGGTATAACAACAGCTGAGGTGTGTAGGCTATATGGTATTGAAATCTACTGTGTGCTCCGATTTTTACGCGAAAAGTCACTGGTCCTAGTAATAGTAGAAGTAGGTACTGAAAAATAGGCAGAACTGATTCCCCAAAATTTTTTCTGTACCAAAAAAGTTATAATGTTGATATTTGAATCGCCAGTGTTAAAATATTTTCTATGCCAAAATCAGAATTAATTTTTCATACTGAAAATTAAGAAGGAGCTATATAATCAGGACGGCAAGATTACTTTTCATATACATTTATAACCGAAATTTATGTGCTTTTCTAAAATGATTTTTAATGTGATGTGACAGTGCTTGGAAATGTAATTAGATGCAGGAAATAAAATTCGCACAACACTTTTAATAGCTGCATTTGATAATGATATGGTTTTTTTAATTTTATGGCAGTACTCACATTCAAGGTATTATACTTCACCTTAAATATTTTAGTTATCTATATAGGATGCACTGAAAGTCCAAAAAATCACCAACCGTATGATGACCGTGAAATGTATTGATAAAATATTCCTTTAACTGTTTTTTGACGCGAAGAAAGTATTTACAGAATAACACGTATAAGTAACCCAGAAAATGCAACAAAATTGCTTACAATGCCTAAAGTATATAAGAATTGGCATTTCCGTTCTAGTTTCATGCAAATAAAATTAAGGTCAGCGAACCTCATTCGTGCGCGTATTTCTTAATAACACGTCTATTTACATTATTTACATATTAAATATAGGTAACAGTTCAATTTAGCCAATAAATTAATGATAAATTATTATGCACGACACAATTAAATACACGTGGTGATTTTTAAAAAATCCGTTAATAAAACTGCATTTCAATGTGTTAATTAGTATACGTTAAATTATAAATTATAACTTTATTTGTATATGCAGTATAAAAACCATAGTTTAGAAATGTTTTTTTTTTAATTCAGAGACGTAGCATATTAATGAGCCTGCCTACCTGAGCTGAGTTATTATGCTTGACCCCACATTTGTTTATGTTTCCGCCACATGTATATTTTAAAAATATAGATAACGGTATATCTCAGGAGGCAGTGACTATGTTACGAGCACGATCGTATTTTATATATTTGTATAAGTTGAAAAAAATAACAGAAAGCGAATATAGTTCGGTTACTGGCTCCTTAGAAAATGCAGTGTTTTCCTGCACGGAATGATACATATTTCTGTGCACATATGGAACGATTTTATTGGTTTCTTTATGCATCTCTTTTACATATTTTTGTGTAAGGCTAGCAATGAAATGGAATGAGTAGTTTTCCAATACTCATTGTGTCTAGACTAGAAGCTAAGTTTTCTTTCACGTAAAAGACTAGATTCTCTACAGATTCTGTTACCAAGGGCCCCTCTAGCTCTAGCATACTAACAATGATTTCTCAATATCACTACACGACCACACGATGAAACGTACCTCGTGGGCTGCCCCGGGAGACTAGGGACTCACCTACACACTACATGCGAGATTGACTAGCACACTTGTACACAACAGGCCAGCCAACATGTTAGACAGACATCACGACACTGACATTCACTCCAGCCGGGAGGCTGTATGGGGAGCTTCATCCCCCTGCCGAAAACAAAACCACGTAATTTTACTTTAAAATAGGCAACACCAATAAACAGCCTTAATACGGGTCCGGTGCCCAACAAAACACAGCATCACGGCACCCCGCCACCGACCCAATGATTTGAGTATGAGTCGAGGTGTATTTGTTTTACAAACACCCTGTGAGTTATGGGGGTCCAGGCTCCCGGTCTCACGACACCAAGGCCATTCAGTGGCGTATGAGGGTTCGGTGGTGGCGGCGGAAATCTCTCACTCCGATATCAGGGCTTCCCATCTGCATATCCGAGTACCCTTCTGCTTCGTCGCCATTTTGTGTTTAGTGAGAGAGTTTGAGGGATCAGTCGCCTTCCAGTTTTGCTTCGAGTAATTGCTCGCAAAGGTATGTTATGTTTTAAAGTAAAATTTTTTTAAGTGATTAAATTTATTTTGTCAACGAGCTCATTAGTATTTTTAAACAAAGATTTATGCAAAATATTTTAAAATAAAATTGTTTTTTTTTGTGCATACTGAATGTTACAATGCAAAGTTATTAACTGGGTTTATTTCATTTTGTGCAGTGATTGGCAATCAATGCGTCATGTCCGCTCACCAAATGTTCGTACTTGGCCTGTCAGGAGCAAGTCAGCACAGACTGTCAGTTCTCGCGTGTTGCGAATTCTTTTGAAAGTAAGATGAGATAATTAAAAGTTATGTCTTTTTTGTACACACAATTGCCCTTTTATAGGTTACCGCTGGGCACAGTCGCAGGTCCTGCAAATTCCTGGAGTTGTGTCTTCAGTCGGCTTGCAGTCCTGTCTGCACGGCCGTAAGGAAACCACAGCATCTTCACGCCAATACAAGCAGTCAGTAATTCTGACCACGTGACAAATATTTTGTGTATGATTTTTAAGTACAATATTTTACATTATGTGGTGAACTTGTGTCCAGGTGAAGTGACTTCCGTGGTAGGGCGTCAGAGAGTGCCCTTCTGTCCAAGTCAAGTCGTCCGATTCACGGGAGACCCTAGCAACGCAGCCTATCGTTGTTAGGCATTATACTGCAGCTCTTGTCCTCGGATCGGCGTAATCTATCTACTCATCACCTTGCATGAGCTGCATATAACCAGTGTCGTAATGTTTTCTCATGCGAAAAGGACTCTTCGTACAGATGGTTCTCTCAGGTCGCCGAGCATTTTAACAGAATGTGAAAATTCAATCGCAGAATCGAACGCGGACGACAATCAGACAGCGATAATGCCGGACGCGACTCCATGTTCGCTGAGGCCAATGGCAAGCCTTCGTATTCACAATTCATTTTTGCTGTATGACGAGAGAGCTACTTTCAAACCGATGTTCACCTCACAGTAACAGAATCTCAACTTAACTACCGATGACAATCATTTTTTTTTCTTCATATAATCACAATTTTTTTTTACCTGTTCATTTAACACTTACACCAAAAAAAAAAGCGTAACTGACGGTAAAACAATTGCATCGAGTTGTTTTGTTCTCACATTGGACCTGTATTAAACAATCAATTCCTCTTTTCGCTTGTATGTTTCCATGTATTTATATGTATACTCTTAAGCATGTTTATAAACACCGTGCGCAAAAAAATCACAAGGAATTTTAAAGTCTGAAAGAGGATTAATAATTTTTATATTTTCGGAACTAGAACTCATGTCCCATAAACCCCCCCCCCCTAAATCCCCTTTTGGTGATTGCATATATATTTATATCAGGTGCGTATAAGAACGTAAACAGAATGAAAATTACATATAAACTTCGTTGAAAAGATCCGAAACTCGTGTCTGTATCCGAACTGTGTATCCTATATCTCAATACATCTTCATTCTTCGTTCAAAATTTGTCTAACAGCCTACGTAATATCTTTTATACACCATGCATTTATATGGGATTAATCCAGCATTTTCACTAAAGTGTGGAGGGCACGCCTATTTACCTACTTCAAACCGTTTTATCCATAGTCTTGAATGAATTTGCAGATTTCATCTCACGGTTTCAGCAAAATGGCGTTCCTTTGCGTTACAAGTCCAAGTATGGATTATTATTATTTTTTAAAATTTATTTAATGACAGCAGGTCTACACAAGCCCAAGACTCATTTTCAGGGACAGTAAAAAAATTAATAGGCAATACAACCAAACACACGACTGTGTGTAGAACCGGGCGTTTGTTAAAGACAGTATTAAATATCACAAATTTTACTTTGGTCCTTAATTTATGAAACACGGGGGAGTGTCCAAAGAGACAGCCTTCCCTCAAATCCTGGCGAAATCGACCGAAAACGGCGGCTTCCAGAGGCGAACATTTTTGAAAACAGACCCCCTCCTATCTCCGCATCTCCTCCCTNAAAGGTGTGCACAAACTTTGTTCCAGCAATCTACCCTCCAAACTTCCGTTCTTGATTAATGAGTATTACTTATTCCGCGAGCGGGTCTCGAACCATAACAATTTCTCGCCAACATCGGAACGAAGTTTTCGCAGTTCAGTGAAAATACCATCTCTTTGAAAAGCGTATTTTTGAAACCGACAATTTTAGAAATCATACATACCTGTAATACGTCTCCAGCGTTTCGAAAAAAGATCTTGCATTAGTTGAGCTTAATATGTTTTTTATGTATTCAAGGTCCCCTTATTACCAAAGTCTCTCACTCTAATCTTCCCCTCCATTTGGTATCAGAAAAGCTAGACGAAAGAAAAAGTTTCATTATTTTCTTTTTACACTGTTTTAGACTTACTATTACAGTTTCGTAATAAATTGGTCCGATAAAAATATACAATTAAAATGTTCCTTACTTTGCAATGTTCGGATGACCTGAGTTTACCTTTTTAGGATCCGGTGTCACAAAAAAAAATACTGGGCTAAGCCATCAGGACCTGGATTTACTCGTTTCAGATTCAAGCCGTAGACAGAGAAGATATTCTCTTAAAAATTTGATTTACGTGGAGACAGTCTGAAAAAAAAAACCTGTGATCTGTAAAAAGCGAACATTAGATTTTAATAAATCGTAAGTTCATTCAAATCCAGTACCTTGCTTCATGCGATCAGCTAGCGTGCTGCTTTGGTTAATATACATGCGCGACAGTAAATAAAATAACAGAACTACTCATTTTGCGGATACGTTATACAATATTGCGTGAGTAAAAGCCTTGACATAGCAATGATAACATATTTGCTTCTCACACAGCCCAAAACATTTGCAATTGAAAGAGCTGTGAAATGAGTGGACTTTGATTACACTCGCGCGGATGAATAACGTGCGTTAGTCAGTGTGTCAGACAAGAGGCGAAATCTGACGGCGCTTCTCGGAACGTGAATAATACAAGTGGCGAATGTGTGTTCGACTGTGCGAGGTGGGGTGAATTATCTCGGATTTCCTTTCGCATCGCATGATTTGGAGTTTTTATGAATTAACCGCACGTTATGTCCGAGTGAAAGTGAATGCATGAAGATACGAGTGGTATTCGGATCGTGTTTCAATGTGTTCTGCACGAGAGCAATACTTGGTGGTTTAATTTTGGATGCGGGAAAAGCCCAATGCCGCTCCATGGAAGCCTAACCTTGTGATGGTGTGCTGTGACAGTAGTGTCCGGAAAGTTGAGCATTTTCGGTTGTAATAAACGCTCTCTGATTCACGCGTGACACGATGGAAGCTATAGCAAAGCACGACTTCAACGCCACCGCAGAAGATGAGCTTAGTTTTAGGAAAGGTCAGGTTTTGAAGGTTAGTAAAATACCGAATTTTTTTAAGGTTATGTATAATCTACCTTTGCAAAAAATTGTCTTGTATTTAGGTTAATACTATTTCAATCTTGACCAGAGTATCCCTATAATATTTGCCGTAAAATTTAATTTTGGCCTTGTAACACGCGATGGCAATTTTTGACGTTTGTTTAATAAACAACTATAGAATCTGTACATTAGTGTTTTAAAATGTACCCCTTGTTTTCATCTTACAAAAAAAAAAGTGTGACTAAACGCTGAGTTATTGCACAGCTTTAACACGTGTAGATTTGTCAGATGTAGGTCTTGAGCTTACTTGTTATCTAATAAGGTCTACATTTAGGAGAGAGAAATGGTTGGTATATTTCGAGTTATTTTAAGTGGCACAGAATGTATTTATTCTTGAATAATGAAATTGGTGCATCAAAACACATGCATACTCGTTAGCAAACACATGCAGGCCTACACTGTAATGCATAGAAATCCTAGAATCTCCTTGAGTTCGGCATTGCCCTAGGTAAGAGTATGGCAGACTAGACATACCATATAGTAAACACTTTATCACTAAGTAAGTTAGATATAAATATATGGAAACTAGGCCTCTATAGTAAATAATATAAGTACTTTCTTATTTTCTCTGTGCTGGGAAAGTGGCATAACTTTCTCTAATTGTGTTAGACTCCGTCCGCATTGGGCGTTAATGTAAAAGAAAAAGACCAATCAGAAAAGAGCAAACGAATGTGAATAAATTTTTGCTGGCACAAGAATTTTGACACTTATAAGTTGGCTGTCTTGATTACAACGGGTTTTATGATGTTTCACATAATAACAATAACTCGTAATTAGGTTACCGCCTGGTGGCGAGCTCTCTCACCTCTCCCCTACCTGACCAAACTCCACTTCCACACCCTTCCTGAACTTTGCAACCCCCCATCACAGATATCAATTCTTCCCGCAACACATTCCACTACCTCACAAGCATAGACTGCCTACCCCGCTCCGTTCTCCTCCACACCCTCTGAAGCTCCTCACTGTTGTTTCCTCTCCCTCTAAACACCCCCCTTACTTTTCATTGGCTGGTGTAAAAACTTGGCATAAGATACTCTGAGATGACCATCTTAATGCCAGGCTATGCAAATAATTCCAAGTAAGTCATGCCAAATACTAGTTGCGGACGTTGCAATCTCAAATACTGGTTTTTTTTACTTCATTGTTATGTGCGCCATGTCAATTGTAGATGGGGGCCTTCCTTATTGCACTGAATGGAAAATATTACGGACGGACGTAGTATTTTTAGGATTTGCAGAGGTTTATTTTTTATGAGGGCAGTTTCAAATTAGACTTGTTAAGAAATTCACTGATAAGGGAAGTTGGAGGTGTCTCAACTGGAGCGGCATGAAAGCCTAGAAGAAAACTGAGATAGCGCTTCCCACTGTGGAGTTGTGTATGTTGTGGCATGAATTTATAATCAATGTTTACACTTTATAGAAAAAATAGAGAAACCTCTGCACTTCCAGAATACAACTTTAGCAAGGTTTTCCTCTTTGTTTATAGAGAAAAACAACTGCAAATTTGGTATGTTAACTACGCTTAGATAAGTAAATCCTAAAGATCCCAGTCAGGCTTTTGAAATTTGATGTAATCCAACTTAACCTACTCTAAGGGAATTGAAATTTTTTTTGGGATTGGGCAATTACAGTGGCCTATTAAAAGTTTAGCATTGATGGTTAAGCATTAAGAATACCAGCTTTTCCAAAAACCATAAAAACTTTGTAGAAAACTGTATGCATTGACACGGTTAATCATGCCGAATACAAATGGATAAGGTGATGACATAATATCAATTTTATTGGTAATTATCCAGAGTAGCGACTTTTCTGAAGTAAACTTCCTAGACCCATCAAAAGTAGCATTAATGGGTTCTGCACACCTTTCATTGTTAACCTTCAGGGCGGCGTAATGTTAAAATAAGTAGAATGTATTAAATAAAATAGTTAAAGGTATGAGCAGTTCGCAGCTTTGTGTATGTAGGATGTCATGATTTTTGGTGAAGTAATGCATTAGTAACGTGAACAAATGTGCATCATGCCATCACATTATTGGCTGTGGGTCTGTAGACTTCATCGTTTCAGAATTTTAGTAACAGTTGAGAAGCGAGACAGTGCAATTGTGTTTTTGCGGCTGTGAGTTGTGACGTCCTAATCCCACCTTGCGAAGGCTTGTGATTTAAGAATGGAGGGCGCAAGAACGACTGCTTCTGTGTGTAATATTCACGTATGTGGCGGGTGTTACTTGGATGTTTTAGTAGATCATGGTTTTTTTGTTGTCGAGTGAGGTAAGGTGCACAACAGTTGAATGGATCGAGGACAGTGGAATTGTACCCGCCGTCTACCTGGGTGAGTTGATTCCTGTACCTCCGGTGTATTTTACAGTTACTTTAAAAGCCTAGATTAGACTAAATTCCTAGGTTATATTAACACCCTACAATCCTAAGTTAGATTAACATCCTACTATCCTAGGTTAGATGAAAACCCTACAATCCTAGGTTAGTTCAAAAATGTAAAATAGTGATTCACTCATCATGGGGTTAGGTTCTGTTAGGTGGGCACATATTACGAAATTAGTCATACGTCAATGCCCCTAGTACATTCATGTTCTGCGTAATTAGTATAGTGGAATTATACCACTTTTCGGGGTAATTATTCAAAGTAGCTGCTTTTCTGTAAATAAAAGAAAAAATAACAAAGTGGTATATTTCCACTCTACCAATTACACAGAACACGAATTTACTAGGGGCATTAACGTATTAGCAATACAAACCACAAATAACGATAGTGGGGAGGGCTGTGAAGATCAGGGAAATTGTGGGGTAAAATAACTAAAAATACACCCACAAAATATACAAAAACACCTCAATTTAACATTTGTTCACCCAATTTCATAATATGTGCCCATCTAACCCAACTCAACCTAACCCCACAATGAGTGAATCACTATTTCACAATTTTAATCTAACCTAGGATTATAGGGTTTTGATCTAACATACGATTTTATTCTAATCTGGGATTTTAGGGTTTTAAAGTAACAGTAAAACACACAGGAAGTATATGAATTAACTCACCTAGGTAGGCAGCGGGTACAATTCCACTGTCCTCGGCCAATCCAACTACCGTCCTGCATGACTTCCACTTACCTCACTCGACAAAACACTATTATCTGCTAAAACGTCCAAGTAACACCCGCCACATAGACGACTGTCACGCACAGAAGCACTTGTTCTTGCACCCTCTACTTTTAAATTACAAACCTTCGCTCGGTGAGATTTGGACATGCGCGACACACACGCACACACCACTCGCCACAAACTGTACTGTCTCGCATCTAAACTGCAACTAACATACAGTGACGTCTACACATCCACAGCCAATAAGGTAATGGCAAGATGCTTATTTGTTTACGGTATTAGAGCATTACTTCACCAAACATCATGGCGTCCAATGTAAACAAAGCGGACGAACTGCTCGTACTTTTATCTATTTTATTTAGTACATTATTCTACTTATTCTACCATTACGCCCTCCTCGATATTAAAAGGTAAGCTGTGCAGAACCCATTTATGTTACTTTTGTGGGTTTACAATGTTTTCTTCAGAAAAGCCGCTACTCTGAATGATGACCGTTTGTTGTATTTTTTGTGATGGGAAATAATCATTTCTTAGTATTTTGGATGTTTTGGTTGTGGTAATTTTGTGTGTTTGCAGTAGGTTTTACTTTTTAAAAGTTAGTGTTTCTTTTGAGTCTGGCAGCAGTGATAAAAATGTTAGGTGTTCTATTTTTTTCTTTCTTTTTTTTTTCTAATTTCTTCCGGCAATTTGGTTGACTATTATTTTCAGTGCAATTTGGTTAGCATGGGAAAGTATATGCGAAGGAGTTTGCATCAGTGTCTAGAGGATGCTTTGTTTTGATTGGTGCTAGTGTTGCGTGATGCCCATTTTAGGTAACTTTGTTGGTACAATGCAGTATGTGGCAGCGAATGTAAATGAGGTGTGTGGTGCTGCACGGTAGTGATGCTAGCTGAGGACACGTGCTAACACTTAGGAGATGTGAACTGATCATCCTTGGAGCAAGACGTGGCCTCCTCCGGCAGTACCCGCGACCATCTCTTCATCTCATTTAGGCCGAACCTTTATGCAAAGTTCTTTCTGCCAGTGTAGGAGGTTGATAAGAGTGTCAGGATGGAAAGAGTCCTGTCTTTGTAAGGTTATCTTGTGGTGAGAGTTTTTTAGTAGTGTGAATTATAATGGATTCTGCGACGCTGTTTTGGACGTCTGTCTGACACGTTTCGTTGGAACTGTTTTGTGTGTTCACTGTGTAGTGCGTAAATCTGCATAACCGTCAGTAAATGTCAATGGAAAGTTTCCAAATCGTTTCAGTTGTTGCTTCTTTTTTTAAATGGCACTTTTATTCACGATCTTACTGTCATGCTTCTGTTCTGAGTGCGTTGAGCTGATGCTTCAGTCACAGTTTGTTAGAAGACAACTGCAACTTCACTAGGATGTAGAGAAACATGGTAAGTAATGCAAACAAGAAGGCTTAATTAGTTTGTAGGCTCTCCCAGTCATTATCTGAATAACCTTGGCTTTTGAGACTGCTGCGTTGAAGTGGAAGAGTATTCACAAGTTTCAGTCGAACGGTTGCCTTTCTAAAGGAAACATTTCTGCTACCTTGAAGATTGCTACTGCAATGTTGATTGAAATGCCAGAGTACTTAATAATAATAACAACAACTCACAATTGGGCTACCGCCTGGTGGCGAGCTCTCTCACCTCTCCCCTACCCGACCAAACTCACTTCCATGCCCTTCCTGAACTTTGCAACCCCCGTCACAGGTAACAATTCCTCCCTCAACACATTTCACTCCCTCATGGACCTCACAAGCATAGACTGCCTACCCCGCTCCGTTCTCCTCCACACCCTCTGAAGCTTCTCACTGTTCTTTCCTCTCCCTCTAAACACCCCTTTACTTATCTGGCAGCGTAATCTTCCCCACTTTCTTTCTCCATTCACCATCCTGTACATCCCGACCAGCCCTTCAACTTTTCTCCTGTCCTTCGAGCTCCACCCCATTTCTTTCATCATCACTGATGGCCTATAGTTCCCTTCGTCCTCACCATCCTGCCCCTGTCTTCTCCACCTACCCTTCACACATCTTGCTGCCCTTTTTTGCACCTTCTCTAGCTCTCGCACCTCCACCTCCACCTCCACGTCCCATACTGCTGCCGAATATTCTAACATAGGCCGTACCATTGTGCCGTATGCCTTCTCCTTCACCTCACTGCTGACTCCCTTCAGCACCCATCCCAACATACATAAAGCCCTTCTTCCCTTTGCAACCACCCTCTCTACCTGTTTTTCCCATCTGAGGTCTCCCTGCAATACAATCCCTAGATACTTATATTCTGTTGCTTCTTCTATCTCTTGCTCCTCCCATCNAGCCCTACTCTTCCACTTGGATGCAGGTAAATTCTCAACTGCCAATATAATTCAACAAACCTTTAAACCTGGGATGGTATCGGGTTTTTTCAACACAAACTGCTAAAATTAATGTGATGCGCTGGCGCATGTTTAACATGGTAAGCTGTGCAAAAGCTAAGTACACAATATTCATATCGCTCAGATGTGTGCTATGAAAAAACAGTAATTCTTTATAATTACATTTTCCATGGTCTATTTGACTGTTGTCACAGAAAAGAATTGGCTGTCTGCTACTTGTTCAATTACTGTAATATCATGATATATTCAATTAATAAAAAAAATAGGTAAAAATTATTTGCAACCCAAGAATTGTGCACGCCCAGAGAACATATTCAGATCCTACAGTCCCAAATCTCCAAAACACTCGCACACCATCCAGATGTAAATGTTCACACCACTCTTTAAAGAAAAATGTGACAAAATGGCAGTGCAAGTGTGTGCCTTTTGGTTCGCTATCGTTTGTGACAGTTACGGCATTGTCAGGCATTAAAGAATGTGACGTATCTGATAAAACCTATTAAATTTCATATTTTTTATATGTAAATCACAAAAAATTGTAGTATGTGGCCATACAATTTTTAACTGTAGGCTTAGCA
Organism: Clitarchus hookeri; assembly: GCA_002778355.1. NCBI lineage: Eukaryota > Metazoa > Arthropoda > Insecta > Phasmatodea > Phasmatidae > Clitarchus > Clitarchus hookeri. The sequence goes on along the minus strand of NQII01004310.1, from coordinate 45,492 downwards.
GAAGTACTTGCAACTTTAATAAGGCTCGTACTATTTGTGATGAAAAACCTCTTACTCAGCATAATTGTGAAAATAAGTTAACAAACATTACTTTGTGACATGGACATACATAAGACATAAGGAAGAAGTGTGTGAATTCTTTTTTACACTAATTTGCTTAGCAGGGTCATGGTTTGCGAGATTTGTTTATGAAGTTACAGCCAACATAAATGTGCATCATTACTGCAGGCCTATAAGAACTTTTCACAAGATGGTAGCCACCATTACGTTTGTCTCTGCATTGAGACATTTGTTTACTGTCTCTTCTTACTTAACTCTGGTCAAACTACTGGAGTCAAGTTAGATTCAAATTTCAGATTCACTTCATAAGTATACTTCAAAACCTAGTGACTACCAACCTTTGAAAAAAATTACTAGAATCAATGTAATAAGCTGAGTATGCATACTCCCCTTAATTTTTTTTAAATTTGCTTATTCTTGCTAAGATTATCTGTTCCATTTCAACAAGTACACTTAAAATCCAAGTGTATACAAACTGTAAAAAAAATACATTCAATGTAATAAAATCTTAGTATGAATACTGCCCTCAAATTTTGGAAACTTGTGCAAATTCTTTCTGTTATGCATTAAACTCTTTGTATTAAGGAACATTATATTCAGTGCAAATGCATTAAGGTTTGTGACAGTAGTTTCCCAGACTTGTAGTAGTGCGGAAATTCGGTATTACTCGACAGAAAATAATTCCAAAATTTGGGGCATACCTCGAAATATGTGCTTCTAGTCATTCTTTGGCCTATAATTACCAAAAAAATAGGGCAAGTATTTATACTCAGATTTTAAAACATTGATTGTATTTTTTTCAAAGGCTTGTATACACTTGGTTTTAATTGTAATTGTGGAAGTGTAACAGAAAACCTTAGCACAAGTATGCAAAATATAAAAATGAAATTAAGGGGAGTATGCATACTCAGCTTTTATTACATTGTTTGTGGTGTTTCTTTCAAATGTTGACGGTAGTCACTGGGTTTTGAAGTGTTCTTGTGAAGTGAATCTCTGATTCTAATCTCACTTGACTCCAGTGGTCAAACTTAGCTGGAAATGTAATATTGGGGCAACAGCTTGCTTCTGTATCTCTGCAGGATTGTAAATAGATACTGGCGGGGCAAGGCATCAAGTATGTGTGCGTTTGCCACTTAGTGATCCACTTTCCTCAGTTTTTTCAGAATCTCTGTTACACAAGGGTTTCTGTTGACTGAGTAATACAAGCTGGTCATATGTTGCCCAGTGATTTCATACACCACACCTTTGTTATGTTGATGTATAAATATTTCTTGTCACCCGTTGTGATAAAGTTGATTATATATACAGCCAGGACGTCTTATATTACAGTTTTTCTAGGCCTAAGTGGTAGCTGCCAGCTGCAGAGATACTTAGGGGTACCCAAAGTGCACGCAGATGCGCACAAACCTGCTTAGAACAAGCCGCAAGACATTTTGGACATTGTTTCCGTAATACCACTTACTGTTTTCTGTATCATTACACACTTTTGTATCAAATGTAGCCAGGAAGGATTATACATATTTTTCGTGTTACCAAAGTTTTATATGGTAATTCACACAAGTAATCATTCCTGGCCCTGTTGCGTATTAATCATATCGTGTTAAAAATGTCTTGAGTAATTTAAAACCCCCTTAAACTCTTACCTTATACACAGCTCTGAGTAGACTATGAACAAATGGGAATTATTTAGAAGTCCATAAAGTTAAAATTAAACACTGTTCGTCATAAAACTCAAGCGACGACACACGTCTGTAAAAAGTAGACAAATGAAGTCTATAAATATTTTTAGAAACCATCCAGCAACTACATTGAATCTCTTGGTCTCTTCCCACTGGTGATATCTGTGGGCTTCCGCTACCAATAGCAGTGTTTGCAGCTTCCACACTTCTAGCTCCGTGGTAATGCTAGGTGGTACAAGTACACTTCATGAATGTGCGGGCGATTGTTTCAGATCCTCAACATGGAGGACGACCTGAACTGGTACCGGGCGGAGCTGGAGGGCTCAGAGGGTCTCATTCCTAGCAACTACATTGAAATGAAGAGCCACGAGTAAGTATCAGGGCCAGCAGATTCTCTTATATAATTGTTGTAGTTTCACTACACAGATTGTAGTTTATGTACATATTTTCAAAATCATTGCATAGTTAGTTAAGTGGACAAGCACAAGCAGAATTGTTAATATTAAAGAAAAATATTGATATTACGGTACTTTAAATTAAACAGAAATGCTTTCTGCTCATTAAATCTTAGCTTTTCCACTTCTGTCAGTTGGCAGGGATGCGTTTTAGGTGTTTGTGACAAGGGATACTTTTCTTTAATGTTTGGTCTGACCAGTTGTGAAGCTTTTTCACCCTTTCGTACAATCAATCTTTGTATCTTTTGTTACACGAAACGAGTAACAGACAGACAGATGCAAGATAATAGGGCTAACCGCCCTCCTCGTGTTTTGGGCAAAAAAAAAAATGAGACGTGGCTCCCCTTATCCCTTACATCTGAGCAGTGGGAATGGGGTAACACGCTTTTGTAGAATGAACAGAACTGACGGAGACCAATCAGGGTATCTCACCTAGGGCCTGGAGCTCAGCATTGGAGTGGAAGCGATTGCACTGCGTATGTCGAGTTGCTCTGTGACATCTGGTAGCAGCATACAGTTCCGTAGACAGCATCTGGATGACTTTACCTGAGTTGTAAGAACGTTCAAGTGTGATGGCTAGTGTGGTGGATGAGTTCGGGATCTCGCACAGCATTGTCTCATGAGCTCGGAAGATGTTTCGAAGGAAAGGAACAGCTGTACAAAGGTTTAGGATTAGTCCACGAGCAACCGCAACTACTGAGTACCAGTATAGTGCCCCTGAGGCAAGGAGAGATTGACGGCAAGTGAAATTGTAACGCACATACATCGCACTGCTGGATTGTGTTCGACTGTGGCCAGAAGACGGCACGTACGTGGCTTGTTTGCGCGGCGAAGAGTAACATGTGCCATTGATGCTTACCCATCGGAGATGGTGTTGGCTGTGATACTGGGAACTTACAGGACTGGGGAGCTCGGCAATGGGTTCGAGTGCTTGTCACGGATCAGAGCGTATTAATTGTAGCAATTGCGGATGTCTGTACATCTGGAGGGAGTGGGGAACACACAATTGTTGCGTTAACGTAGTCTGAAAGCATTAGTTTGCAGGTAGTGGAGTTCTGATTTGAGAGGCCATGGTGCATAGTGGCCATGTGGAGTTCCACATCTTACTAAGAGGTTGAGTCTCTGGTGACCGCTATTGTACCGAGGTTCTCCTTCAGGGGCGCTGTTTGTTGGTCCTGAATTTCCCTTCATGTAAAACAACTCTGCATCACATCGTACAGCAGCTGTGCCTGAGATGTTGGAGAATGAAGATATTCATAGCATATATTGGCCCACATAGTCCCCAGACCTAAATTGAATTGAACACTGTGGGACATTGTCGAGAGATACCTGGCAGCACGTTGCCAACTGCAAGCTGTGATTGGCCCATGTTGCCTCAAGAGCTCGTCAACAACTTCATATATAGCATGAACAGATGGTGCACGTTTTGCATCACAGTCAGGGGTGAGCATATCTCCTATTGAGACTCCACCTGTCAAATGGACGTTTCTGTCGTCTGTTCTGTTGTGCTTGGAACTCATTTTTGAACCAAGGTCCTTTACATCCTTTGAATTCCTTTCTTGGTCAGTGTTTTTGTTGAATATTAGCCCCTGCTATATTCTTAATGTTAATCCTGGCTATACGGATTGTCGCGGCTATTGGCCAAGGCCATGCTGTTGTTCTGTAGTCTAGTTCGTGATGGCGCTATCGCAGCATGTCGTGTTATAATCCAAATACATCTGTAATGCATCACTCCAGTTTGTTATTTCTCTTCCGTGTTTTTCTACAGGTTATGGGCCCAGGCACCTAACTACGAGTGAATGAAGTATTTACAGTGAACAGCGTGCGTGTTTTTCTTTCGTGAATGCAATCCTAACCTGTCTCGTTAACGGCCGCGTGTTTTCCGTCCGTTCGTTTTAATTATCGTCCGCGACAAATATGGAAGCTCACTCCCGAACGAATATAGACAAGTTGGAAGGCCAAGCCAACTGGAGCGATTGGAAATTCCAAATTATTATATTGCTCAGAAGTAGTGGTCTTATGGATGCGGTAGAAGGGAAACTGCAATTTCCCGAAGAACCGAACACGCAGTTAACGGCAAAGGAGTATTTGGATTATACGACCAAGAAGCAAATTCTAGACAGAATAGAATTTGGAGCTCAACAAGTCATCGTCAATAATATGACGTCGGCAGTGAGACAACTCGTCAATATGTGTAGTACTAGCAAGGAGATGTGGACCAAGCTCCTGAGTATCTACGAACAGCGAACTGAACAGCGGCAAGACAGATTGTTTAATGATTTTTTCAGTATAAAATCAATGGACTCTGACAGTGTGGCAAAGCATATTGCTCGTCTCGAGAAATTGTGGATGGAACTGTGTGATGAAACGTGGAAGGAAGACAAAGTAAGGCTTCCAGAATCCTTGTTCATCAATCGTATTTTAAATACACTTCCTTCTCAATATTTCGAATTTGTCAATGCCTGGGAATCTATGCCGAAAGAACAGCGAACAGTGAGAAACCTGACGGAAAGACTATGTACAGTCGAGTTGAGACTTAAGGAAAGGGATTCAACTCAAGATTCAGCGTTACTCGTGAAGTTCAAGACAACACCGTCATCTTCAGGAACGAAGAAACCTGAGAGTAAGAAGAAATCGGTGATTTGTTTCAATTGCAAAAAGGAGGGGCATTTTAAGTCCAACTGTCCCAGTTTAAATCGCAGTGAACGGTTTAAATCCGCGAAACATCCGCACGCCTTGTCGGCTACTGATGAAACTAACGCAAGTGATATCAGTGACAACAATGCTTACAAGTGGGTCATTGACTCAGGGGCCAGCTCTCATATGACAAAGTTTGGCGATCATCTCGTAAACTTTGACGCTACCTTCAAGACTAAGGTAAATTTAGCTAATGAGACAACCATTGAAAGTATTGGCAAGGGAGATGTGCGGGTAAATATGCCAACGGGCGAGTACGTAATCACCGACGCACTCAGAGTACCCGGACTTGCAGCAAATTTGCTTTCTGTTAGCAGGATGACTGAAAAGGGTTTCGTCATTGTCTTCGAAAAGAACTGCTGCAAGATCTTCAGAGAGGAAGAAGTAAAGGTGAGTGGTTCTCCACACATTGTTGCACCTCGTAAATTTGGTACTTATGTGATGGAAGCGAAACCAATAAAGAAGGAAACCGCTCGTTTCACAACTGATCAAGACACCTGGCACAGACGGTTGGGACATTTAAACTTAAATGGACTCAAAAAGCTGAAAGAAATGTCTGGTGGCGTAGTGTTTCCAGAAAGCGATTTCAAGAAATGTGAAATTTGTTTGCAGGGGAAACAGACGCACAAACCCGCAACAAGGAAAAAGAACAAAGGAAAGAGGGCCGCAGAAAAGTTGGAACTTATACACACAGACGTGTGTGGGCCCATGAGCGAACCAACAATGAGTGGTGCCCGGTATTTACTCATGTTTACTGATGATTTCAGCAGAAAGACGTTTGGTTACTTACTCAAAGCAAAAAGTGAAACCTTGGACAAGTTTTGTGAGTTTAAAACGTTTGTCGAGAACCAGACTGGTCTAAAAATAAAGAAGATCCGTACTGACAATGGCACTGAATATACATCTCATCAGTTCGAGAACACTTTAAGAAGGTCGGGGATTGAGCACCAAAAAACCGTGCCTTACACACCAGAACAGGGGGGAGTCTCGGAGCGGATGAATCGCACTGTGGTCGAGAAGGCACGTTGCATGCTCTTGGATTCCGGACTTCAAAAGAAATTCTGGGGCGAAGCAGTCATGACGGCAATCTACTTGAAAAATAGATCACCGACTGCAGCGGTTGTTGGAGCAACTCCCGAAGAGGCTTGGACTGGGTCAAGAGTTGACCTGACACACCTCAGAACCTTTGGGTCAAAGGCTTATGCACCTACTCCCAAGCATAACAGAAGAAAATGGGAGGCCAGAGCTCAGGAGTACATCATGGTTGGCTATCCAGAGGGAACAAAGGGTTATCGTCTCTATGACCCGAGAAGACCTGGAAGGGTAACTATTGCTACAGATGTAGAGTTTATGGAATCTGACATTCCAAAAGGCGGATCAAGGGGCCCAACATCTGCTGATGATATAACACACAACATTGCGAAACCTCCTGTACTACCAGTGGAGGGTGTTATAGTGGATGATGAGTCCTTGCCCTCGTCTGAGTCCTCGGACTTCCATGGATTTGAGGACCTTCCCCCAGCTGACAGCAGAGTGGGGAACTCCTTGGACAGCATTGAGGATGGCAACGCAGAGGTTGTTCATACGCCGGAGAATGCTGAGAGAGGACTCCAGGACAACTTTCAACGAAGGTATCCAGAGCGACAGCGCAAACCGAAGATATATCCTGATCATGTTTCTTATTTATGTGTCAGTGAGCCACCTTCATATGGTGAAGCTGTGCGGTGCAGTGAAAGTGTTGACAAGCCTGTTTTGTTATACAATGACAACCAAAGTGCTCAGAAGCTAGTGTATAACCCCATGTCTCACAACAGGACGAGACATATTGATGTGAAATACCATTATATTAGAGAGAATGTTGACGCAAATCATTTGAATGTTGAATATCTGCCTTCTGATAGAATGATTGCGGATATTCTAACTAAAGCCCTACCTCCTGTTAAGCATAATTTTTGTGTTAAGGGCATTAATATGTGTTAAGTTTCTTTGCATTGTCTTTTCATTTGTACTTATGGTTAAGTATGTATGTATCCCCGGATTAAGGGGGAGTGTTGATGTATGTATGCCTGGATTAAGTGGGAGTTTTGATGTATGTATGCCTGGATTAAGGGGGAGTGTTGAATATTAGCCCCTGCTATATTCTTAATGTTAATCCTGGCTATACGGATTGTCGCGGCTATTGGCCAAGGCCATGCTGTTGTTCAGTTGTTCTGTAGTCTAGTTCGTGATGGCGCTCTCGCAGCATGTCGTGTTGTAGCGATGTCGTGTTATAATCCAAATNCCTGTGCTCTTTTTGTGTCTCAACTATGTTATGCTATGCTTTATACCTATTTGAAACAATGGCCTTAATTTTTGCACACCAGTGTATTTGCTTTCAAATCAACCTGGCAGTTGTTTTCACTGACTTAAAAAACCATTAGTTGAAATTTCAAAAACCTGGTTGGTTACTGGCCTTCCACATCAGAGGCCTCCGGTTCAATACCGGGCCTCGCAGGGCAGGAAGTTTTCAGAGTATGGCGGGCCCTGCCGTAGCGTGGGAGTTTTCTCGAGGCTCTCCCATTTCCTCCTCTGTCTTCATTCCACTGCATCTCCTCACCTCATCTATTGTTTGGGCTGGTCAGAGCGACAGGTCTGTCCCTCGGGTAGGGCAGCCGGATCAGGTGAGTGCCAGCCTCTCGTACAGAAGTGACCTCCCTCAGGTGGGAACCACATGTGGATTCTAATATGCAGTATGTATGTATGTTGGTTGTGGTTTGTTTAAGTAAATCCTTCTTTGTGTAAAGTGTTGGTCACTTCATTTGGATTTTGGCAAAGCAGCTGAAATTAAGGGCTGTTGCATGTTTCAATATATTAGTAATGATAGATGCCCATAGTCACTGCAAACAATTTAGTATTTATAATACTGGACAGTCCTATTAACACACCACACACCATGTCGTGACTGAATCTGCAGGAATGTAAGGAGCCCTTTTTGACCGTAATGCAAAAATTAAGGCATCACACCTGTTAGTGAGTAACCAATGATGGCCTGAGACTCACCCATGTCATTAACTGGAATTTGCAAAAGCAAGTTGCTACTCATTTATTTCAGAGCTCAGTGTAACTGGAGTTCTTCTTTTTATTTTAACTTTGATGTACACTATCTGATCAAAGGTATCTGGACACCCACACAATACTGTCTGTAAGAGTCCCTAGGATATACTGCCCAATAGGGGACATTAAAGTGGGGTGGGCCCTTTATTAAACAACTCTAACCCCCGGGTGTCGGAATGTCTCCATGTGGATGGCCTACCATTCTTCCAGCAGCGATGTAGTAAGTGATGTGGGTCATTGGAAACTCGCATGCAGTTGTTATTCCAGTTAATCCCAGAGGTGTTGGATGGGATTGAGGTCAGGGCTGTGGGCTCGCCAGTCCATTTCCGGAACCCCATTGCCCACAAATCTCTTACGAATAGATCGTACTTAAACTTTGTGGCAGGAAGCATTGTCATGCTGGAAACGCACGAGTTGTCTCCTTACTTGCTTTTTTGTACTACAGACCACACACAGCCAGTCAAAATGTCCTAATGCCCTTATTGCCTTCTGCCTTTAACATGCCCCTGTAGTATTACAAGAGGGCCAAGTGCTTTCCATGAAAAACAGCGCCATATGTCGCCCAACCTCTGCCAAATTTCACCATGGGCACTGTACAGACCGGTATGTAACATTCGCCAGGCATTTGCCTCACCCAGACCCTCATATTGGACTGCCACTGCTTTGTAAGGGCAGGTACCCGAGCTTTGATTCCCAGGCCTTGTAAGTAATTACTGTATTTGTATTTCAAGTCTGAAAGTGAGGAAACATTGTAAGTAGAGTTTATGTTTATTGGAAATGTGAAGTAAAGTATTCAGGAAGCGTTAAATATAACAAGTAGACTATACATAATTCCTGGACATTAAAAGAAATTTCATTGCCTTGTGCGGCAAAACAGGCTCAAAATTATGAGTGCACTTGAGTGCAATTTTTGCCGTGCTGTTCCCAGAGTCAGTGCGACAGTTGGGTGCAAACATGGCAGACAAGAAGTTGTTTTGGCAATCATGTGGTGATAGCACTTTCCTATTTTCCAGGGCACATTGAGCGCACATCCAGTGCCGGAGATACTGGCACGCACTGTATCTCTAGTTCCCTTGCTGGTTCTGTTGCTGTGTGCATTATAACAACACATGACCAGAGATGTGCTCTCACAAAGTGCTGGTGCTGTTTCAGCTGGTATTACGGCAGAATAACAAGAGCGGATGCGGAGAAGCTGTTATCAAACAAGCACGAGGGAGCCTTCCTGATACGAGTGAGCGAGAGCTCTCCGGGCGACTTCTCTCTCTCTGTCAAGTGAGTATCCAGTAGCTTGATAGGCCAAGTGCATATTTATGTAGGGGAGGAGGGAGGTGGAGCAGTGGCGTAACAGCTTGTAGGGGGCGGGGGGAAGGTATACTTTGTCCCTCTCTTAATATAGTAAATGATCATCCAGACTGTTTTTGTTCACCAAGATGTGTTTATATATTTTATACTGTAATGAATTGTTATAATGTATTTTTGATTTTCATACACATCTTTGCATTTGGGTTATGTTTTATGCAGCATATAATTTAGGTTTTGATCACACCAAAATTAAATTTGTAAGATAAGCAAAAAATGTCTTAGGGGTGCCTAAAGACTTACCCCATCCATCTAGGTGTGCCATTTGGTGGAGGGGGAGGGGTTTAATTCCATAAGTTGTCTGCATGCGTGAGTACGGAAGAGAGAGCAAAATGTAACCTTAATGTTATTGGGGGTACTTTCATGGATTGGGACTGTAATTGGTTTATGTAATAGGTCACTGACTGGCGTATGAACAATTTTCAGAGTTACAGTAGAAGTAAATTTCTCCTAAAAACAATTTGTAAATATTCAGAATGGGATTTCCTGTTATTGCTGGACGCGTTCTTAACTGTCGAACATCCTATCTGAATTATTTGTTTCATATGTAGTAATTTTGTGGCTTAAGAAGTAAACT
>NQII01004310.1:0-35274 GCA_002778355.1 Clitarchus hookeri | reverse complement strand
CATAATGTATTTATTGTCTTAACTTGTAGAAAATGTGAACGTTCTGTGTTGTCCAACTTTGGACTCAGCATTTACTTCTCTCTTTAGTTTTATTTTTTCGGTGAAGTGTTTGTACGTTGTCTTTGTGGGGAAGGAGCTGTGTGGAAATAATTTTTTTGAATCAGTGTCACTGTGAATTTATGCATTGTGCTCCATTTTGGCGGATCTAGGTGGTGTTTGTTAATATTTTACCAAAGTGTGTTTATCATGTATGTTGCCCTCGGTTTTCATGATGGAGTTCTAGTGAGTAAATATTCCTATATTCAGTTCTGTTGCTAATTTTTGTTCAGCCATATATGTTTCTAAGGATACTGAATTTACATTTTTAACTTATAAAAATATAAGGCTGCTGATGAAAATCAGTATTGTTTAAGTAGATTAAATTATTATTATTATAAAATTAGAGTATAATATATTATGGAGTATTTATCCACAGACAAGAACATAAATATTGACATTGGTAACACGGATGTTGTAGATTTGTAGATAATATGAAGATGCAACCCGCTAAGAGTGCATTCATGGTTACTTCCAACTCTTATGAAGCACTGCTGAAGTTCTATTCCTCTGCCTCATGAATACGAATCTTAGCAAACTCTAGAAAATTACACCAAAGGGACAAAGTGCCCCGCCCCATTCATGTACATTCAGTTCAATAATATTTTGCACGAGAACTATTTCTTACTAGACATTATCAACACACCTATTTTATCTCTGTTTTTACCAATATTAATCATAAATGAAATATTATAATTTGTAGTTCAGTGTTCAGTGTAATTAAAATAAGTTATCTGTAGCCAGGAAATGCAGATGATTTTGGTAGGCAGATCCTGAAGGGCACATCTGTAAAAATGTGTGTTAATTTGTAGTCATTAGACATGTGTTTACAGGCCATAGTTAAATCCTTTCTGGCACCTTATTACCCAAGTAACTGGTTTTGTTTCCGGCTCCACTTTCGATACAATGTTAATTTATCAATGGTAATTAATAGTGGTGTGCCCATGAGAGTTGCACTTTCATTTTTTGTTTTGTGGGGCCTCTTGTGATGTCTTCATGGATTGTGTTTTCTTCGTGAGTTGTGTTGTTCACTTCGTGAGTTGTGTTGTTCACTTCGTGAGTTGTGTTGTTCACTTCGTGAGTTGTGATGTCTACTTCGTGGGTGTTGATGTCTCCTTTGTGGGTGTTGATGTTCCTTCGTGGGTGTTGAGGTCTTCTTCGTGCGGTGGAAGTATGTCCATGCACATGGGGGATCTCCAGGCACATCTATCTCGATCCCACATACAGAGCATCAAAACCTCATGCCGTGGCCTTTCACCTTAGCCACGGCAGGAGCACCTACTTGTGACCATCACCGCCACTGCACAGACCCAGGAGCTCACTGTTGAACATGCCGCCAGCCTGGGTTTGAATCCCAGTCACCACCAAATACTCCACGGCACACGTCTTGTGAACTGGCGAGGTGGTAAGGTGCATAAATACATTTTTTATCAAATGTTCTCCAGGTAAAAACAGTAGATATTTGAAGCCGGACAGGTCCGAAGTTATAAATTAATACTGTATTTGTATTTCAAGTCTGAAAGTGAGAGAAAAAATTGTAAGTAGAATTTATGTTTATTGTAAACTGTGAATAAAAATTGTATTCAGGAAGCATTATATATAACAAGTAGACTATACATAGTGCAGGGAAGTTAAGAAATTTCATTGCCTTGTGCGGTAAAGAGTGTTTTATTATTGCATGCACGACACAGTCAAAAACCAGTTACAAAAAAAAATTAATTAAGCAAATGTTGATGATTATACCTGGATATTCAAAACAAACTAAAGAAAAATTCAAGGAAATACACACAGAACATTTTTTGAAGTCTATGCTTCACCTTCAGTTTATTGAATGAAGTGTGGTGGCTTCATGACTAGCAGCTAATGTGTATAATAAGATGTGGCGGGAGTAGGCCGCTAGGCTACTCATTACATTGTGAAAAGTAGACAGAACACACAAGCATCCACAGAGTGCTACTCACTTATACACACATACAAAAGTCGGAAAAAACACATTTTCCACGTGCATCCGCGCGTGTTCTTCTGACTCCTGTGTGTTTGTGTGTATCCACGAGTACCGCCGTGTCGGTACTTGTGCATTCTGTCTACTTTTCATAATGTACTGTGTATAGTATTTGAAGTGCAGAGGTCTTAATGCTGAGGCACTCACCTTGGAAAATGTGACAATTCTCACCTGTGCTCGATAGTTAGTTAAACTTATTTCAACCCCTCTCTAGTGTGGCAGCCACTTTGTTTAGGACAGCTGAGAACTGCTATCGCATATTGGCATTTTTCCTTTATGATCCTGTTAATTTTTCTATCCCTACATGTATAAGCAGTACCCACTTTTATTGACCTTGTGCATATTTTTACTAGGAAAATGGAAAAGTTGAGACTTACTGTGATATTGCAGTGTTAGTATTCTAAAACGGCATGGGCTTGGTAGGCGGTAGCTACAGAACAGGCAAGAATAACAAAGTGAAATGGCGTGGGTTGCGCCAATCTTGTATGGTTTTATCTTTAGCTCAATGTCATTTGTTCTTACTGTTTTTATTTTTGCAAATGCTCCATGAAGTTAACAAAAATGCATATTAAGTTTTAACCATATGTTAACATACAGTTTGTACTATACTGTGTACCATATAAGAAGACCACATTCTTGACAGTTGACAATCGCCGCGCCTTTTCGTTTATGTATCCATTCGCCATCAACTGGCGTATCAAGAATAGGCTTTGATGTGGCGAGTCAGCGCGTCCAGGAGGTGCTGCTCCATGTGGCAATTGGTGAACTGCTTGGGTGGCGCTGCATTCGTACACGGAGCTTGGTGGACGTGTGTAGGGTCGTTCGTAAACGCGGTACACGAAATATATGTTACTTTAAAAATTATACGGAGCTCGTGGGAAAATAAAAATATTTGTATATGCGCGTAAATACGTTATTTTAAACAACAAAACTATAATATGTTTCTGGGTGTAGTTCAGGATATTGATAACAGATGGCGTGGAAGGGCATGTTGCAACCGATGGTGCGCCTTTAACTCACAAGATAGCAGCACCTGGTTTGAGAGTCTGGAAACTTTGGATTTTTTCGTTACATTTGGATACGTATCGTTTTATTGTGCATCTCATTTTGAACCAAGGGTGTTCTGTTGATGTGGGCATATCTATTTGCCAGCAGGCCTTGCGAGGCTCTGGAAACAATTCTTGTTTCCGATTGGCCACTGCATGCTGTTGAAGATTCCCTGTTGACCAGGCTACCATTTAGAAATTTAATCTCGAGATGCTGATTGACCAACGCTGTTCTGCCATATTGCTAGCCCGTAAGGCCATTTTGCTGCAGGGGTGACTGCAGTTCACGTTACTCGTCACAGTTCCGCTAGGCTACTGTATTTAAAAAAAACATTCCGTGGTGTCGCCAAGAGGCTCGAACCGGCTTGTTTTTTTCCCCCCACCAGGTGTTCGGACGGTGTTCAGCACTTTAAGGTGCTGCGTGATGCCCAGGGGAAGTTCTTCCTGTGGGTGGTGAAATTCAGCAGCCTGAACGAGCTGGTGGAGTACCACAGGACAGCCTCCGTCTCCAGATCGCAAGATGTCAAACTCAGGGACATGGTTCCAGAGGAGGTAAGTAATCCTTACATTGGGATGCATTTGTGTTCCACACCTTCCTTTGCCTTCGTATTTCTTTTAAATGGCTACAAGAAAGTGTCGAAAGCAAGAGAATGTGTGGAAGCCACAACTGAAAATGAAATTTTGCAGAAAAAGGGAAACCGAAGAACACAAAACATGCCAAGGACTGCCTGTTTTAAGGCGTTGCTTACATGGACTACTAAAATGTACTGTATTCACCCGAAAATAAGACTATAGTTTTTTTACTTCAAACAGTATTTCAAAGTTTGGGGGTCGTCTTACAATCAACAGCAAACTGTTTCAACATACAATAACAGACAGTGTGTACATACCCACTCGACTGCCAATCACATCATATGTAAATGCATATATTTTTCATATAAATAGACACACAGTTGTTAATGCTAAATATAATTCAGTTATGTCTAAACTTCCCTATTTACATTACTCTAATAGCATTATCCTATCGCTGCTATATAAACAATGGTGGCCATTTTGGAATTCAAAACATGAAACCCATAGATACCACGGTTCAAATTATCGTGCATTTCTTACACTTTCATATCATGGCTGTGTTCCAAAATACCTTCGACCTGCAGTAAATGATGCATGGTTCTGCTGCTTCCATATGGGTGATACTACCTGTACATATTTCTTTCTAGCGTTTAGTACTTTCATATTGTTATTTTATTCTATGGTCATATTTTTTCTGATAGGGTAAACAGATGTTCGTAAACAGAAGTCTGGAATTGTTTGCTGAAAGAAAAGAGTTTAAATAATATGCTGAACATGGGGGTCGTCTTATTTTCGGGTGAACATTGGTAGAGATAGAGGAAAAATGTAATACCAGCAAGGAAAACCAGGAAAAGTCAGGGAATTTAATTTAATGCTGTGTGTGGCCACCTTGAACTTACTCTGTCCCCTGCACGTTCCTTCGTCAACATTGCTCATGATTCGCTATTAGTTTCCAGTGTTAATGCGTCATGTGATCGAACAGCGACGAAAAATATTTGTGTCCATTTCATTTTCAAACAAATGAGTGTTTGTATATAAAATAAACTTGTATACTCAAATATATCTTTGTTGTTAATTGTTACTTTAAGGCTTGTTCAGAAGCCATGTAGAAGTGTAAATTTGATTTAACAGTTGCACAAACCAAAAACTTGAGCTGTGTTGTTTTGACAGGTCTTAAGGCATATTTGTTATTAAGTGTTGCAACACAAAATATGTTAGATAGACGATACAAGACAACTTTGTTGTTTTTTTTGTTGAAAAATTGACGGTGCCATTGTGTGGTGTGGCATGATAACGACTTTAAGCACATTGTAATGGGTATATTGAATATATAAGAAATTTTAAATGTCGGCAAGACTGGATATAGTGCTACCAAATATTTTGTAGTCTTGCGTTACCTCTACGATTGCCTTTGCAGCTTGCCTCTCTCTCTTGAATGCTATTGGCACAGAGCTGTCCTGTATTGTCTTGACAGTATTTGTTGGAACTAAGGACCACTGTATGCTGGTGGCATGCACACTCTACTCACAGGGCTATTCAATTAGCATCCTGCGGCCTGCCAGTCTTGTCAGACTGGCCTGCAAACAAAAAATTTAGTGAGTTAATTTTTTTTAAATATATAGTTTTGAAACCATTGCGTACTTTAACATCAACTTTACAATTCGCCAGCGCAAAACTCGTAAACAATTACATGTTTGTTCACTTAGTAACTTCATTTACATGCAGATATAATATGTGTAAGTGAACTGCTACTTTTTAATAAGTGAGTGTGGCCTATTAAGAGTTGTAATTATTTGTAAGTGGTCCAGCGAGACAGCTAATTGAACAGCCCTGCACTACTCCGTATTCCTTCTACAATCGGGATGGGGTTGGTTGCAGTGTCTGGTGCAAGCGCTGTACGACTTCACGCCCCAGGAGCCCGGGGAGCTGGAGTTCCGGCGCGGCGACGTGATCACGGTGACGGACCGCACGGACCAGCACTGGTGGCACGGCGAGATCGGGGCTCGCAAAGGGCTCTTCCCCGCAACATACGTCGCCCCCTACCACTCCTAGGAAGAAGACTGCTGGTGCGTCACCCCAGACACGGACGTTCACCGTCGATGAGCTGCGGACAGTTTTTACGTGTGTCTGTGTACGTGGTTTCTCTTTGTTCATTGTAGCCTGGTAACACTTGTGAACACCATTAATCTCCTGTGCATATCTCATAAGTCCACTTTGGAAAGAAAAAAAATATGTAGCTGTAGCAGAAGATAGGATTCTAGTGCCATCAAAGCCCGTAGTACTTTTGTTTTGGAACAGTCAGAGTGAAAAGGTCATGAGATATGATTAGAATTTACAGATTGCGAAATATTTTGGTACTTGAATGTATTGTTCATGTATGCGAGATGCTTAGGCGAGAAGCATGTAATCTAAATACAAACAGAGGCAACACGTGGCAGGATGAAGGAGCGGCGTTGGAACGTACACTGTCTCATGTGAGAATATTTTGTAATCGTTGGTTGCCCACTTGACGTTTCACCCTCCTCGGAAGCTGCTGTATTGCTCGAAGGATGGCCACGCGTGCTCGTAATTATTAAAAGAGGTTGTTTATAAAAATATTAGTTATCATGCATCCCATTGTGCATGAGAGCGGTGCTAGTTTTGAGGTTACACATTTTTGGAGAAAGTGAGATGTCATTGGTATTCTTGCAGCAGTAAATCATAATATTAAGTTTCCGAGGTTGGATGACTGTGTTGCTTTGTGCGCTTTTGCTTGATGTTATGTGGGGTGTCGAATTGTGGTTTTTCTCCAGTTCTGCCACTGCAACTTCATGGTATGTCTTCCTCGACAGTGTTTTATTTTTGTTTTTCACCCAACTAAGCCAATTTTACGGAGTGTTCCAAGTTTGCTGTGGGTACCTTATGCCTCGATGGTACCCGTTATTTTTTGAAATTGTAACTTTGATAGTGTAGATATTTCAATTTTGAAATATATACATCATTTTCTTAACATTTCTGTTAAAATATTAATGCTACCAGTATGTGCATAGTTCAAATATTAAATCTGTTAATTTTTTTTATAGAAAAGTATGGACATTGTGCTTTTATTAATAGTCGTACTGGGAACACGGAAGTGTGACCATTGTTTTGGAGTTAATGATAAAATGTTGTAGTTATAATTATTATTTTTAATTAAAGTTTGGTACATAAACTGTAGCAATGACCTGTAGAAACTGTAATTATACATTTTGTTGTGAAATTGTGGATTTGCTGTGTTTTTGAGAAAAAACCATTTTTTAAATATGCAGTTTTTAGTTCTATCACTGCCAATCCATTAAATGTCTTTATAGCCAGAGTTGTAAGTGAACTTTTATGTGATACTAGCCGTAACGAAACACCATACTAATTGTTGTATTATTTGAAAACAAAACTAGAAATAATTAAACTTAAAATTCATTGATTTTCAATTATCTGTTTTCAGTCCAATTTCCTTTACCATTGTTTCGAAAATAATGTTGATTCTGTGTGGATTAATGCTCTCTGAAAGGAATTTGAGTTGGATTATTTTTGAAATGTCATGGTTGGATGATCAATGACCACATTTTTGTGTTACGCTGTCGATAATGTAAATGCACTGTATTTTGAGCTGGAATGAGAATATGCTATTACCAACGTATAGTATCATATACATGTGCTTTCCAGTATCAAAAGCATTGTCGTATACTGCCGCAGATGTCTTACCATATTTCAGGGTTTTTTTTAATTTTATTCCTGTTGGTGGGTTTTTTAAAGCTGGGTTTTAATCTTCATCTAATGGGCTTAATGTTACTAAATTTGATTCCAGGTTTATGAAGTTGCTGAAATTTGAAAGCCAATTTTTAGGGTTGTGCGAATATTTGGTATACCAAAACAAAAACGAAAAATAACAACTTTAATTTTTGTTTCTATAAAAAATTTGGTTACTGAAAGTTGTAACAAAATAAATTGTCTATTCCAATGAATTTTCGGGTGTTTAATTAATGTTTATTTAGTGCACCAGCAAAGAAACTTTTTGCCTGTAAATCATCTAGTTTGTCTTCATTATTTTATAACTGAAATAGCTACATAAAATGAAAATTTAATTGTAGGCAAAACACCCTTTGGTAGGGCCCCACTTTTACGGTAAATAAAATAAGCTGATTTGTTCATAAAATTTTCATCATTTAGTCATAAAATATTTTTATTTCGTCAAATAAATTTTATAGCAAAAAAAGCATGCATTATTTTTAGAACGTGAATGTGTTGTTTTTGTAATGATTCCACATAAACTAAATGAAATTTGTTATTCATTCTTTTAATCAGTGCATATTTAATTGGAAAACATTAAAAAGTTTGTAGCTATACTACAGTGAAACAACCTCTATTATTAGTTTTTCATGGGACCTACTGAAAAAAAACTCAACATGTGGACCACTCTCCTCCTCAAAAAGTAAAACCTAACATAAAAAAAAAAAAAACTATTTTTATCCTTGGGTATAATGAGTTGATTGCCTGTAATGAACAGTGGGCATATCTTAAATACTGGATGAAAAAACATATCTCAATCATTTAATTCAAGTATTGTATTATAAAATACATATTGAAATGCACTTAATGCATCACTCACTAGTGTTAAAGCCTCATTTGCAGTGGTGTCCAGTGTTTCGCAGGAATTGGAGAATACCTTTTAAATATTTAATATTCCAGGCAGTTATTTTCAAAATTTCCTTAAGATTGGCAAGCACACTATAAAGATATTGTAGCTTAATTAAGACAAAAATAATTAACTGCTGTACTCAAGCAAATAACTGCCTACATTCTTGCACTTTTAATTCAAAACGGAATGAAAATTACGTCATAATTTATATATTTTCAAAACACTTAATTATTTCTTCTTGAAGAAGTCCTAAGTTGACATCTGCTTTGTCTCGGCATTACATTTCATACGGTACAATGAAGCCTCCACTTTAAAAATGTTTGCGTGATCTACATTGCCAAGTTTTTGAGCGTAGCAGAATGCTTTAACATTTTCAAAAGCATCACATGCTTCTGAAAATGATGGCACAGAGTCCTCCGAGACCTGTGCATCTTCTGCTTCTTCACTGCTTTCTGGAGTTTGAACTTCAGCACACAATTCGTCAACAGTCTGGACACCACACGTGGCGAGTTCACCGTCACAACTTACATATGCATCAAAGTCGACGTCCGGCTCATTCAACTTTTTATTTTATTTTGTATGTCCTCCACTATCACCAAATCACTGTGCATACGGCACGGCGGTGTTTAGGCACGTGTCTTTTCCCACCTGCTCAATATTTAAATTGCAGTTTTGCACTTTGACCTGTTCATAAAACAAAAAAAAAAACCTTGACTTTCAAACTCTTGGCAATGATCTAGAACAGTAACTGAGACTTAGCAGCCGGCCATCATCACACTCGCTCGATAGTTGCAGATGCCGTATTTGCTTTTGCTGGTTGTAAAGAACCTAATCACAAAGCGCAGAAGATAGTAATTTATGGCAGTGTTGTAAAGTTGGCAGTCTTTACAAATACAGCGCAATGTTTACTGCGTTATTATTATATTCCACAAAATAATGTGTGTTTTATACGCAGACACACACGTGCACACACACACAGAGAGAGAGACAGATATTTACTTTCATCATATCACTAACATTTTTGGTTTGAGATGTCCGTTTATAAATAAAATACACAAGCGTGATTCTGCCAGTGAATGAGCACCATAATATATATCAAATCGCAGGTGAAACGATAATCTTTTTGGACCTTGCTACCAATTTATTTATGAATAGTTGCAGTGAGGTAAAAATTTGTTCCGTTTTCATTGTAAACAACGTGATCACAGTGCAAATAGTTTTGTTATCCACGTGCATGTAAAGTAAATGAGAGATAATGCTCTATAACAAATGGAAAATTGTAAAGCTTAATGTTTGTAATAGTTTTCACGGTAAAAGGAGTTTGCACTGTGGTTTTAGATACACTTAAACAAGCAATTTTGTAAATGTTTCGCGAACACGGGTATTATTACAGAACTTGGGCGAATGAACATAATTTCTCACTATTTGGGGCGGTTCGCGAAAATTTATAGGTCCTACCCTGGGGCAAATACTCCATATCCTGCATTTCTTTTTTTGTTCGATTTTACAATGAATTCGTTAAAATGAATAACTTGCTCAAATTATATGAAATTCGTTAACCTTTTGATAAGGCTGAGCTCTAATAACATTATTTTTCATTGTCGTTTCAGTTTCACGAAAATTCATAACAAATGTTTCATTTTAGTTTTGTAAGAAAAAGAGCAACATTCGCACAACCCTACAAATTTTTTAAATCTAATTGTGGTAGGTTTTCACATAATTGTGCATGTCCATTTAGTACCTTTAGGCTGAAAGCCGTCGGGGTGTAGGGCAGTGCTGGAGGAACTGTGCTACATGAAGCATCCCCCTCCCTCCTCCGTCTTTGAACATACCGTTGTGGCAACCTTGTTTGGGGACAGGTTTCTCAGAAGACTTGTACTTACATTAGCGCTGCTTGATAGATGTTTCTTGTGACAATAAATGAATACACAGGCAATGATGCACAGGCGATGATGCGGACAACTGTAAAATATAGTAGCGGCCGTTGACAGAAAAATTTATATCTCTTAACTTGCTGCACAAATAGGCTGTCTCACTTTTCAGTTTAAGAATTAATGAAAGTGTTTTTCCTATGAATGTTTTTGAATTTATTATAATTGTGAAGCTTTTAAAATTCAGGAACTCTATGGATATGAAATGTATGTAAGGCGTCGCCATGTATCTAAACATTTTAAATCGACACAAAGTTATGTTGAACGAATTTTGTGATTTTGTGCCTAGCGAAAATTGGTTAAAGCTAACTGCATTTGCTGACGAGCTTTAAGAATTGTGGTAATCAGACACTCAGTTCTGAAGTTTATCATAATACAAAGGATTAAGTGGTATCGAGGAATCAAAAAAATGTAATTTTGCATCCCTAGTTACAAGGCAGCATGAACTCTGCACTCTGTAGCAAGAGACAGTCTAATTTTGTTAATTACAAAATCTTAAAATTTTTACAAATGCAGTTACAGATGTGTTTCCAAACATTTATGTGATTTTACAAGCATTTCATTTTCGTGAAATGAACAGTGATGACACAAATTTAATTATTATCTGCAATATTCTAATGGATTCACTAAATGTACACGATATTCCAGTATTATTGTATGAAATTAATAAATTGTAAATTCTCTCCAAAAAAAAAAACACTCCAATCATAAACGCACACTTTGAACGCCATTGTTTTTCGGTGCACCATAGATAAATGGATGCACACAATGCCGAACAACCATGACGAAGCAATGCAGCTTACAGCACTGTAGAGCTCTTGTTTCTGCACGAGAGAGTAGCACATCACGTCATTGATGGCAGTGAATACCCTAGTCTTTGACAAGCACATCACGTCATTGATGGCAGTGAATACCCTAGTCTTTGACAAGCACATCACGCCATTGATGGCAAAGAAAAGGAGTTTTACATGACGTAAACAAACAAATTTTAGGACGGATGTATACATATATATTTATATATATACATATATTGTTTTCATATGTTGGCTGTGTGTACAAAACTGTAAATAAATGATACGTCTCGTGTAAGTCGTACGTACAAAAGTGAAGAATAATGTGCCACTTAGTCGTCTGTAGAGATGTGGAAAAAAAAAAAATTACTCCCTGCGTAAACAGAGTCAAATGAGAAGTAAATAACATGGGCTATAGTGTAAGTAGCCTTTCTCGTGGAACTGTCTGATAGACGTTGATGGTTACAACTTGCGTCCCATGTGTGAATGAGAAATGTTAGACCCACTAAGAGATCATTACTGGAGGTCATGAATTTAACGCATTGAATTGTCTTTCCTGTCTATCGCTGCACCGAGTGTTTGAAGAGTCTTCCCTAACGACGTCAGTCAGAGTACTGCTGATGTAGATGTTTGCACAATTTCGTTCTGATGAAAAAACAATTTTTATGCACAGTAAATTGTCTATGGATACCAGTAACAAATGATGTTAGTGCTAGAGCGTTCGAACAAACAAGCACACAGCATTAAAATCAAACTGTATGAAAGTAATACTTGGAGAGTGTTTTGGTGCTGGCCAAATCTAAAAGAGGAGCACACAAAATTACACCAATACTGCAAATAATCTGGCATACTCAAGTTCGTCGCATTGTGTAATTTTTGTGTGGGGATCATGCAAGCTTTGGGGCTTGCTTCACGTAAGGTTTCTACGTGCGTATTGTGTAACTTTCTGTGTACATTTGAAATATTGTGCACATAGTTTAGTGAATTTTATATTAAATTATGTATTGTTGCTGTAAAGAAAACAGTGTTTTAACATTTTGTTTGTTGAAAGTACATAATTAACAAAACAAATTTTTAATACCGGAAGGTTTGTTTCTCTGCAAAATACATCTGAAGGTTTTTCACACCAAATATGACACCAAAAATGTGTTTTTAAATCTGAAATATACCACTGAAATGGAAGATTTTATTTACCAAAATTGGGCTATTTTATTTAACATTTTTCCTTGGCCCTAAGCATAGCTTTGAAGACTGCAAAAATAATTATATCTATTAAGGGACATGTATTAATACCTTAAATGATAATTTGTTAATGACAAATGTTTTTTAAGAAGTATAGGAAGTGATACAAATACAAACTGCTTATTGTTTGTACCTATGTTTTTTTCTTTGTCTGCTTTCACAGTATTTTGTTTTTTGTTTCTGTACTAGTAAGAATATCTCCCCTAGCTTCTTGAACATTCTCTAACAGGATTGGCTTAGAGACTTGGAAGCAGCTGCTGAGGGAGTATTATTGTTCACTTACTAATCCTTGATTCTAATAAAAAACTGTGATTACTGGACAGGTTAGGTAATAATCCCGAGGATTGTGCTTGTGTCTCCGTGTCGTTCGTTAATTTATTAATAAACTTTAACATTTAAAATATTAGCACTATCTCCCACAGGTTGGGGGTCGCAGTTGGAAATGGGCAGATATTTTGACCACAAATGTTTTTGCGAGAATGCACAAATGCAATGTTCATCTGGCTGGATCAACTTTCTAAGGTGGTGGGTGTGATTTATCATATCTTTTTTATTTTATCTGAACACGTGAATCACTTTGTAGACGAAAGGACAATGCTTATGGTATATTTGAACAAGGCTCACCATATTTACTTGAATGTAGGGCATCTTCCCTTTCCCTCTGAACTTGCTATCCCCTCTCCACCCTATATACAGTAAATTCTAAATCCTTTCACGGTTCCCGGGAAAAGGATAGTTATTTCGAAGGGGTCGTTATTGGGAAAATATTTTCAATTAAATTTGTTTCATGGTTCCCCAAAAAAAGTGTTGTAATTTCGAGAAGGTCTATTCCAGGGCTCTTGACTGTATGTGGCCTTCTCCCTTGGTGTCAGATCTGGAATGTAATATTAATTTGTATGCTTAGTAAAATATTTATTTATTTTTATTACAATGTAATGTAGTTTGCTGGTAGAAGTTGTACTTGTGATATGAATGACTCTCCAATATGCTGATTCACGGAGTTAGCCTTTTAATTTGTTGAGATTTCTTTAATAATTATCAGGAACACCTGTTATACAAATCACATTATGAACTGCAGAATTTCATGTCCCTTGAGGTTTATGTTAAAAGTTTATCTCTGTTGGCAAGAATTGAGTTGGTTCGTTGTGGTTACACATTTGTAAACAGTGCAGATAAAATCTTTCAAAGATATTGTTATCTAATACCATTTATGTACATAGTATTTGAAAATCGTTGTCTTGATTTTGTGTAAGTAAGAAAGGCTTGAAGCTGTGAAAGTAGAAATTCTTCTACTGCATATAAGTTGGTGCTTTTGTCAAAAATTTGTAATCCTAGTGCTTTTTTTTTTTTTATAGAATAGTTTAATAATATGTTGTTAAGGATTTTTAATGAAAAAGTAGATGTTTTAGACCCTGTTCACAATCGACATGGTGCACATAACTTGCATAGAATAAAGAAGTAGAATCCTGAATTTGAGTTTGCTGTGTCCACAACTAGTATTTGGTGCGACTGACTTGGTATTATTTGTGCGGTTTGGTGGCGCCTTCTCGAAATTACAACGGCCATCTCTGAGAATCATACGCCAAGTTTTCAATGCAGGCCAATGAGAATGTGAAACATTATAAAAACTGCTGTAATCAAGGCAATCAACATATGCTTTATAAAAATTCTTGTTCTAGCAAAAATTATTTCCTATTTGTTGTTCTTTCCTGATTGGTCAGACAAGGGTTCTTTCTTTTACGTTAACGCCGAATGTAGATGGACAGTTTTGCTTGTAATGCTGTGCAAGTAATGTTATTTATGCCAAGTTGATTGTGGGCGGGTTTGAGACTATTAAGTTAGACAAGGAAACTGTGATCACTTTGTACGTATATTGTCACGACGCAGGCTGCTTCCCCATATCATTTATAATTGTGAAACCCACATTATAACATACATGGGGTAGGGATGTACCTCCTTTTAGCACTCACTTTACAAATTCATACTTCCATCACTTTTAAACGAGAGGTTTGTTTGTGGGAGTTGCTTAGTCTACCCTTTACAATCTTAGCTTAGCTTAGCTTATACTTGGGTGGGGGAGGGGGTGTCTAAAACCATAAAACATTGTACGTTACTCAACTTCAATGTAAATTATTTTTTAATCGCTTAAGGCTTTAAATAGCACATTGACTAGATTTCTCACATTATTAAATTATAAATATAAAGCTCAATGCTCAATGACTTATTTAAAACATTATACAACCGGTGGGGTACTGATTAAATCAAAGCATCAATTAAACCTTAGAATCACTTAGCCAGAGTGCCGTTGCCATTAGAGAGCCGTTATAATGTCTTAAATGTCTTCAACTAGCGC
The DNA here is from genome assembly GCA_002778355.1 of Clitarchus hookeri. NCBI lineage: Eukaryota > Metazoa > Arthropoda > Insecta > Phasmatodea > Phasmatidae > Clitarchus > Clitarchus hookeri. The sequence continues at coordinate 20,586 of NQII01004310.1, read as the reverse complement.
AGGTTGTCAAATTTACCACATACTGTGTTAAGAGTTTTCTAGTCCCACATGGACCTCACATGCCCCTCTCGACACCTCGGCTCACTGCACTTTAAAAATACAGAAATAGTATTTACACACTTATTCCCAACAGGAACACACACTGCACTAATACCATTTATACTATGTTTTAAAAGTTAAAACCATTCGTCCCAGCCATTTCTGCGCCTGCACAGACTTCTACGCATTCCGCGGCGTGCTCACCAAACCTGTAATTGAATACCAGCGTCCCTGACAAGGCCAAAGTCTGCCTAGGCTTAAACTGTGTCCGGACTTAAAACCAGCACCCAAGCATTGACACTGGCTGATGCCTAGTCAAGGACTCCATAACCTCTCACTAACGCTTGTTCTCGTGCCCCACGACGCACAACTGCCGAGTTGAAAGACCCTGGCCGGTCCACATCGTGCCTGCGAAACACTGCACGATTCGTGGAAGTCAGCACTAAACTCCCAGGCAGCCAGAGCCCTCCGTGAATTGTCATCTACAAACACGTCAGTGTTCTGCCTACTCTAAATTTCGGGCCCCGCAACTTCCTCAGTTGCTACAAAGAAAACCGAGCACAGAATAACAGCAAAACCAGATGTTCAAAAATCAATCCTGACAATTTATTATTTACAAGGAATGTAACAACGGTTTCGTAACCATGGAACTTAAAAGGACATATGAGTAATGTATGAAAGAAAATTATTTTAAAAGTATTGGTTAGTCTCAGTTGAAAATTCATATAATTATTCTCGCAAAAGTGGACTGTATTTTAATGAAAAATTTCATGATTTTTAGTGCGCACCTGAGAAACGTTTTGCTTGACTGACTGTGGTCACAGTACATTGCGAACTAGGTAACAGCGCTCAGCCGTGATAGGCTCCTGGCACCAGCGTCCAGCCGTGATAGGCTGCAAGAGGCGGAGGAATATCCTGTAATGAGAACTTTAGCAGGGCTTTAGAAAAATTGGAAGCACCAGTGAAAGGACTATAACTGGTTTTGTTAGTCTGTGAAAAGTAGTTCCCACGTAGTTGCAAATACAGTTGTACCAGCATCAAATACAGGTGCGACCCATACACGAGGACGAACCTTCCACAGGTAAGTACAGTATTTGCTTTTAACAATTTAAATGAATTATATGATATGTTGTATTTTATTGTATTTAACTTGGTCATGTATGATGTACAGATATTGGTGAAACGTTGTCAGTGACGAGCTAAATGCATCATGTTTAGTGCCTTTCACCATTTTGGCATACTCAGGCTAAAACAATTTAATTTACGGGATTTCTATTTTTTTTCATTACACGTGCAGTTTAAGGACATGTTACATTTAATATTAATAATAATGCCTGTGTGAATACACGAGTGGAATTGCAAACGAATCTTAACGGAAGTGAGAGTAGATGGAGAAATTGAAATCGGAAATAAAGAGTAAGTGAAATTTGTAGTGTGCCTGCCATTAATAATTTTCAAGTATGTGTGTACAGCTTGGTAGCTATTAACTACCTTGCTATTTGCCGTTTATTGGCATAGTTGTCATAATGTGTTGTTAATAAAATTTGACAATTGTAAAATAAGCAATAAATTCTGGTAACATAATTTTTTTTTTTAGGTTATTAAGATTTTTCGTAGTTGTAAGGAGAAACTTATTTAGTTAAAGTGAAACAAATTTGCAGCACAAGAATAGAATACGTACCTTCATTGCAGATACATGTTTGGTTTATAGCGTAACAAATGGAACTGAAAGCTGTTGTTGATTTAATAGACGTGAATTTTCTGCACACTTGTACTGCAACAAGCAAAGCACATTTTGGTATTGAATGGCGAGGGATATGAACAATGTTAGACTATCTCTTCAGAAAATGAAACTTCTTTTCTTGACCGAGTGATAACTGGGAATGCAGTTGCGGTGTACAATATAGTATCTTCATATATGAAAGCTTGTGAACAGGAGACATGTATTGGTTGTGCCAAACATTGCAGAGCCACTAGACTCTGCATGTGCTGTCGCAGAGCATATAAAAAAATTGTTGATACTTCTTTTTATTATTTTATTTTGGAATCTGTGTTTTAATGTTTTTAAACAATGTACATGACAAAAACCAACTCGTATTGAGGTACTTTGTAATGAAAGAAAATGCCATGAGATTAGCTACATGCCTGTGAATCTTAATGATCTGATTTGATATCTGCAAATTTTTACAAAATGATATTTTGTAGTCTCATAGTAAAAAGAATTAATATATACCAGCTTTCATGGTATTATTTTTACAAGTGTTTTTTTTTTGTAATCCATAAAACAACAAAATCCTGCATTTGTCATATATGATTTTGCAGAAAATATGGAATCAGGTTTATTTGAGAGAAATGGCAACACAAAGTTTGGTACGAATGTAAGATTAATTATTTGGTCATCCTAGCTAAACCATCAAGTGCTAGAATTATATAGTGTCTGTTCAGCTTGTGGTCGTATTATAAAGACGAACTTGCCTGCCACGTGTTGCCTCGTCAACCTGCCTATTCGAACTGTAACACAATAGGGTCTATACACATATATATATATTTTTCCTTCCAATGAGTGTTTTGAGCTGAATTTCTTCCTGTAAAAATGTTCTGCTTCCTATATATTTTTTATAACATATTGTGAGATTGGCAAGAGCTGGCGATGTTGCTTCCTGTTGCGTGCTCCGCTGCCAACCACGGCAGTTTGGCTTGTTCTGTTGTAACATGTATTGCGATGCCGTGTACTGTGTACGGAAGAGAATTATTGTAGGGTGGCTTGCGTCTGGGACAACCTGGGAAAGCCAGGCAATCTCACATTTCAGGAAAAGTCGTGGTAATATCAGGGCAATTTATATGAAATGGTCAGGAGACTGCGTAGTGGATTCTAACACTTTTGCTGTGAGCCATCTCATTTTGCTTTGTTCCACCTTTGTAGGAATATTTAAATGCTTTTGGGCTATTTGTCAGTATAAATGTACAGTAATTGGAGTATTTAAGCGAATGATGTAAAGAGGTTTCTAATGTTGGCCAAGGAGGATAACTGCAAAAGTAAGGTAAGGTTTGTTATGGTGATATTGCTAGCCACCCTGGAATTGTTCTCACTAATATACAGTGGAATCTTGGTTTAGACTTGTACAAATAATTTCCTGGTGAAACGATGGGCCTGGTGGACCAATATGTAAGGCAGAAAGTGTAATCTCCTGTAACGTCTTAATGCTAGATGCATTTTATGTAGTTACACTTTTTTTTTGCAGTTGTGTGTAATTATTAATGCTTCATACTGCCTGCTCGATTATTTCTATGGATTCTGTTGGCCATATTTGTGTCTGGTGCTGCATGTATTGTTAGTCATAGAATAGTTTTGTCATGTGAAACTTTAGTCTAATCATATTACCTTCACATTTTTTCAATCAATCCCTTTAAAAATCACCCCACATATGTCGTGTTTGGTTGTTTCCTGAAATACATTGTGTACCGCGAGGTTTTATACTTCTGTTAATACAAAAGTCGTTTTATTTTTGGTTAAATTTGTACGTATACTTTATTTATAAATTATATTGTTTAATTTATAATTAATATGATTAAAAATGGAGAAAATAGGTGTTTGGGTAATGGCTAGTAAGAAATAATTCTCATGCACAATATTATTAAATTGAGTGCTCACAAATGCAGTTCATTGTCCCTGCGGTGTAATTTTCTAGACTTAGTTAAGAATTGCTTGCATAAGGCGGAGGAATAGTCTGAAAGTAGAACTTCCGTAGGGCTTCGGAAATGTTGGAAGTAACCGCGAATTGACTGTATACATTCTATGCTAAGTGATATTTTTCAGTGTTATAAAGCTTACTTTTCAGAACGCCCGAATAATAAGTGGTTAGTATCGGTGGGTTTTGGACAACTCAACATCACTTTATTTACAAAGTATTGCGTATAGTAGTTGTTAAGCGTAGGTAAAATTCTGTAATATTGCGCTACCATGGTACCACTCTCTGTTTGTTGTTGAAATAACGGGGAATAAGTATACTTTTAATAGATTATTGGAATGAAAGCATAATTTTTTTAGTTTTTTAAGGCTTGGAGTGTAAAATGTTACACCAGGAAGTACCAAAGGGAAAATTGCAGAAAGAATAAAGAGTTTAGAGATGGGTATTATTTGTTTTAAGCATTCCAAGTACATCCTTTAATCACATGCCCGTGTGCTATATATTTTACTGATTGATTTGTTCTTTGAAATAATTATGGCGCAGTAAAAATTCCGTAAATTTATTCAAATTGGGGTAATACTACCAACTCGTGTTATTATGTAATTTTAGTGGACTGTAACTTTCATTAGTCTCATTAATAACTACAAAGTTAAAAAAAAATTTAAACAGCGAAAGCAATGTGTTTTAGTAATTTTTGCCTTGAATGCAGTGAAAAATGAAGTAAATAGTAGTTTCAAGTATGCAACCTCACTGTAATATGTCAACAGTTAATAGTGGGTATAGAACTTCACAGGGTTATGCTGCAGGTGCAATCAATGAAATTATTGTACTTGGCAGCTTCTACACAATATGAAATATTGAAAATGTATTTGCAACTTAATTTTGGAGTTCTTGAATGTTTTCCCAGTTTACCAAAGTGAGGTGTGTACTAACCACCTACTTCTCAGATTTGAGAAATGAAACAGTTTTTTTATCAGTTTCAGTGCTGAAGGACAAGGTATTATGTGTGAATATACAATATCTACAGTAAATGAGTATGGTTGTGTGACATTTATGATTTACATGTATTTTGTGCCACCAGTAGTGAAAGTTTAGTACTTGAATAATTGAGTCCCGAGTGGCTACGCATGGCCACAGCAACCAGTAAGAGGAGAGAAACTGCGTAGGGTATTGGAATGCACCCTGCACTCGCAATGTTTTCCAGAAAATCACATGCTGCAGGGATGACGTCCAGGGTGAAAGTTTCTTTGTGAAGTGTGAGGGTGGTACCTGAATATCACAGCAATAATTTCTTACTTTAATCAATACCCAGTTTTGGTGAGTTTTAAGGGCTGTCACATTTTGATTCACGTGTAATTTTTCGTCGTGGATCAATGTGTTGGATTTATGGATGCTATGCCCCAATCTGGCAGTGACAAACACAATTACTAATGGCAGCGGGAATAATTAATTGTTGTTTTTTATTAGTCATTAAGGGGAATAAGTTCCAGTCATCTTCGATTCACGCAATTATCGCCACAGCTTGCAGTGGAGAGTTTTATGTTTTACAGCTTGACAAAGCGGAAGGAATTTTATTTTCCATTTTTTAAAGAAGTTATTGCTTGATTGCTGTTAGTTTTACACAATCACCTGCAAGAAATAATCACTTTTTTTTTCTCTGCAGTCATACATTAATAACTAATAGAGCATGGAAGCTGCAACAATTTGATAAAGTTTGAGAAACTGTTTTTTATGTCTGTATTGCAAAAAACTTATTTAACCTTTTTGTAATAGAAGTGATTCTGTCCTCAAGTCATTACGGTCTTGTGCCTGTGAAAGAGGGTAAAACTAAGTTATTTGGCATGCAAATTACAAATAATGGAATCCTGTTTAATTTTGTTATATTGTTTATTTTGCTTGAATGTGTCAAGTTTAGTTTCACAAACTTAGTGTTAAAGTGCTTGGGGGAGTGGATAAATCAAGATTCCACTAAGTGTGATGAATAATATTAGAATTTCTAAAACTGTCTTTGCAGTGACTTGTTATTCTTTAAGTGTTGTGTTTATGTGCCAGTAAGATTTGTAGCTTTCAGCATAGCAGTATCCAAGCTTTATGTTATTTTCCACACAGTGTGCAACTGCGCAGGTTATGGCATTCGTGTTGTCCGTCTGGAGACGGAAGCTGTGGACCAAATGGCCGCTACCACTCTTGCTGCACTGAACTAAAACTTTCTGTATATTTCCTCAAGATCCAATTGCCTTATTGTGAAGTATAGAAGACTAGAACATACTTGGTCTGACTTCAGTACATACTTGCTCTGACTTCCTTAATATTTGCAGTGCAAAGTGTTCCATAATGTTTTTCAAAATTGGTGTATTTTCCTGTATGTAATATTATAAAAAAAAATGTGATATTTCTGTAGTTGTTACCAATCGTTCAATATTTTGCTAGCTAAAAGCTTTTTGTGTGAAACAAGTTGCAGGTTCATGTTATGTGCTGGTTCAATTGTTTACAATTACGTATGTTGCTTATGCTCTTTGACAAATCCATGGTTTTGTCAACATTAATGTTGGAGATTTCAAGTCAAATTTAGACAAAAAATTTTTTTTCTGAAAAATTGTAAAGTGTGGCAAGGTTTTTAATACCACATATTACTCCCATTTACACTACTTTTTTGTAGCTGTTCTCCGCTAATTCCTCATTATTCATATGCACTATAGCAGCATTTATCTTACTTGACTTTGTCACGACCCAGTAAGTGTAGACCGTCAACTTAATTCGGAACACGTATCTTGGTACCACTTCCATGTACTACGTACAACAAATGTACAAATGATAATTGAACAACTCATACAATATTAAAAATATTACCATTTTGTGTTACATATTAAAATGCAAAAGAACACAGCATTGAACGGGAAAGGGGACCGCAGTGGTGTAGTGGTTATACGATTCGCCTACCACCAAGACGAACCAGGCTCAATTCCCGTCAGGGTCACCAGCAGACGATGCTGCTGGTTGGCGGGTATTCTCGAGGATATTCCGTTTTCCCCGCCCTTGCGTTCTGGCGCTACTCCATACCACCTCGCTTCACCCGCATCGGCTCGCGAAACCTTGATGTTGAGAGCTGCCCAAATCTCTTCACTCATGCACTCATTTACCAGAAAATAACAAATTGCTAGTTGTCGTAATTAGGCTTCTCAAACCAATGAAAATAGATGGGACATCTAGACAATTATGCAGTGTGTAAGCCAAAAAGGTACAATTAAACTAACAGACAGTGAGGCTGCGTTTAAAACATTCTTGGAAAACATGAGTTACTGTGGAAAAGGGAAGACCGCATGGTTTTTGCTTTGAGCAAACACAGAGTCCGTAAGCACCGCAATAAAGACGTGCATACAGTAAACTTAGTAGCTTAGCTTTCCAGACTGGTAGCCGTATTTCTGCCTTTAGATGCAGCCGAAGTCCGCTGCAGGGCGCATCTTGCCTTTGAATTAGCAGGGTGGGGGGGAGTGCTCTGCTCTTGGTAACACACGGGGATATCAACTTTGATGCATTGCACTGACTGTCTCTACTCTTAACAGGGCAGACACCACTGTAGTCTGTTTGTGTAGGCCTGTCTGAGGGAGGACTTATACACTGCATTTTGACACCAGTTTTAATTCAATTACTCAGATATGTTTTCGCAAGGCAGACTGCTGTGGATAGAGCGTGGACTGTTTTTCAGTGTACATGAGAAATATTCGAAACCATTTCTTTCTGCATTATGACCAGTGGGTGTTTGTGGCGAGGAGAGAGGGTAAGCCCCGGAGCAGAGGTTTGGTAGAACACGTGTTATTGAAAGTTGTTAGATACCTTGTAGTGGTGTCCGAACATAAGAAGCATTTAAGAAATGTTTTGTGCCCAAAGGAAAGTTTCAAGTTCCCATTTCAACTCCAAGGATTGGTTTTTTCGATGTGAGAGTGGCTGAAATAGGTGTTTTCAGACGAGTTGCCGAAAGGAGGATTGCATGCCAGTTGAGTGCCTTGTGTAAAGGTGATGAGGAAAGTTGTTAATGGGCGGTGTTGACCTGATGTAACATAAACTACTCATCACCGACTGTCATCTTCACAACATTGTCTCAATAGGTGAGGAATGAAACACAGTTTAAAGAAAAATTCTATTTGGAGATTTTTATTATCTGCGAAAATTGATATGCTTTTTCTAATTTAAGACGATTGTTTTCTATTAGTGAAATTATGTTGGTCGTACAATGTTGAGCCAACAAATGTTTACATACCAAATGTCGACGGAAGTTTTTTAAACAAGTAACCAAACCGCCACCAACAAAGTCAGTTTTAAATAAGATGTTGTTTGTGATTTAAAAACAATGCTTAGAGGTTTGTTCCTTGCACTTGAACTACACACTTTCGCAAAATGGTTTTGGCCACCATAAAGTGAACGAAACTTACCCCTTGCGGGACACTTTGCTGGGTCTTTTGGGTGTTGATAACCACCTCATTTACATTCAATATCAGCATTCATTCGCTGTGGGCCTGATTTCTTGGTGACATTGTGAAGACTGTCTCTCTTGTACTTCATCTCATCCACACTGATGTTCTTGTACTGTGTCTTATCCACACTGGTGTTAATTGGGTTGTCTTGATTGGCGTGCATGAAATTAACTTGCTTGAGTAGATGTGATTTCTGCTGTCCATATTCGTTCAGTTGTTTCTGCTAGATTCGCGTCTCCAAACTTTTAGTACCTTTTCTTGTGTTCTGTCACATACTCCAAAAACAATTCTGTCGCGAAGGATTTCATCTGAATTTGTGAATTCGCAGTCTCTCAATGACATTTTCAACTCCGTTACAAAAGCGTCAAATTGTACAGCTTCCCTCTGATTGTGGTTGTAGAACAAGAAGCGAGCGTGCAAAATGTTCTTTTTCATATTGCAATATGTAAGTAAGAAACTTTTTGAGAACAACATTAACTGTCTTGTTTTGCTTCTATTCCTTGCTGAAAGTGAAGGTGTTATAAACTTAATGTTTCCTCTCCGATGGTATTCTACAAAATACCAATCTTCTGTGACTCACTCTGAGATTTTAAATATCGGATGCCTCCAGGTAAATCTAAAATGCCTGGCAGAATTTTTTCCAATTTTCTGCGAGGTTACCCACGAGAGGTAATTTAGCTGGCACGATAAAAGAATTAGCCATGTTGGAATTCAATAGACTGTTGTAAAGTCATGGATGCAAAAAAAAACACATCATTGTTAGGATCAAAATACTGACTTATTAACATCGGGAATGAAGTTCTGTACCTCCGACTGCGCCATGCGGCAACATTGTTTTATTGATACTGTTACAATTGTATATACATCCCACACATTTTGCTCTCGTACATCACTAGTCTCCATCTCAGGTAGCCCTTGTTACCAACCTTACATCAAACACTACCTATTACAGGGGGATTCCATGGCTCATGTACGGAATGTTACTTTCCTGCCACTGGAAATGACCTCTCTTACGAATAGTAATGCATAGCGACTGATAGACTAATTGTTCCCACGTACAGATATAACAACGAAGCTTTACGCCTACTTCAGATAGAAAGTAGTGACTGGAAAACACATGAGGGCACAGACTACTAAGATATTAGTGTCGAAACGCAGAGTTTCTGGTAGCCGTAAATGTTGTGTCACCAGGTGCAGATTGGAAACACATTACATTGCAGTTTGTTTAAAACCTGTAAGCTAATACATATTTTTGCTACCAGATATCAGCCACTTTGCAGGAAAATTTGAAAAGGCACTTTTATCATAACTGCACCACCAAAAATAAGGTGAATAAATAAAAATAAATAAATCTCCAAATGCCTTGAGTTCACTAAAAAAAAAGTCTCCCCCCTCCAAAAAAAGTTTAATTGACACAGAAATAACATGGTGTTGTTTTGTGCAGGTTTTTTTTGTTCCAGAAGTATGTTCCAAGACAACATTTGTATTAATAAAGTTGTTGGAAATGTAAATGTGTAGTGTAATTTTAAAATTATTAACTAAAGTTAGTAACATGGCCGTGCAATAAAAACTACTGAGCAAGGCTGACCAATCTTGAGCAACTAGTACCTGCATTTATCATCCTCTGCAATGATCTATTTTAATTTAGCTCTTTGATATAGGCATACTTTTTTTTTTTTATATTTGTTTCATAATTCAAGAAAAAACCTTGGGACAGAGGGCTATCAGTTAAAAGAAAAAGCAGTTTATTAGAGGATATGTAATGTTACTATGCTTTTTGTCAGACATCTTTTAAACCTACAAAATAAAAATTAATTCTCCTTATTGCAGTGTGCAGGGCAATAGAATGAATAAAATTACAATTTTCAGCATTATGTACATTTATGTACATATTTTATTACAACATTTAATGTAAAGTTTAATGTTTTTCTTTTGCTAATGTCTTTTCGACTTCCCTGCTCTTTCCTCCTTGAAAATCTTAGATTGGTCGTAGTCCCTGCTCCACTCAAATTTAGCCCAATCCGTGAGGGACGGACATGTGTTGTTCCGTGGGGGCGCCCATCTTAAGTTTGCCTTAACTGATCACTTAGTTTCTAGTTTCTAATTACTTTTAATTAATTTCAGAACCTTTTTTCTCGCCCCAACACATGTCCCCATCACTCACAAACTCTATTATTTAGTTTTTTGGCCCAAGCTATGGTGCCGCTGGCCGGCCACATGTTGGTAGATGTACGATTATAACACAGATTGACTCCAAAGTTTCAATTCAACTTCATCGTGGCCAGCAGAGATCACGCAGAAGTCAAACTTAATTTAATTCTGAGAGACATAACCATAGACTGGCCACCACTAATATTTTACAATTTTAAGAAGGTAGGTGTCATTTTTTCGTCGGACGGAGTTTTGCGTGGGGTCAGTACAGCTGGTAACAAATCAGTTCATGCGTCCTTATTTTGTAGAAGTGGAAGTTCGTTCTCTACAGGTACGCAGTATGACTCTAACTGTACTGCAAGTTGCGATAACGTGAGGCCATCATTCATCACTTGTGCTCGCCAGCCATGCTGGGCGAGCATTCCTCGTCACCCTGAGAACTCGAGTTCACACCCGTGTTGGTTGGCCGAGACTAACTGGCACCCTAGGTACCAAATAAAGCTTGTAGTGTGGTGAGCATGTGGTCCAAGCATTCCGACCACCTCGGACCGCGAAAGATTGCCGAGAGAGGGTTACGTGATCGCCTATCAACACAGAATCCACTGTATGTACTTAAAATCATAATTTTTGTAAATTAACATTCTGAACCACCAAACACCTACTGATGTTAAAGTATTCCAGAATGTTAAATAATAATGATGAATTTTGTAAGTGTTTTTGGTGTAGCGTACATTTGTGTAAATCTTTAGTCAATGACTACACATAGCTCGGTATGAAATGAAGAGCCAATTCACTGTGTATACTGCCTTAAATGGAAAGAAATATTGTACTGCGTATATCTTACTGCCTCTTGATTTCCTCAATTTAAATGTATATGTATATATTATGTGTATATTAAATATATTTTTGAAAATCGACTAGCATGTATCGTGTAGTTAACATAGTTGTAATTACTGATGTAAAGTTTGTGTTCAGTTGGCAAGGGTGGTGCCAGTGTAATGCTGCTGGTGAACACATACCGTGGTTCTGCACTCATATGACATGTTTGTGTATCAGTACTGATTTTGCTAATGAACACCAAATTCACACCATATGGCAAACCTTATTTAATATGTGTGCTGTGTCCTAAATAGATAGCGTATTGCAGTATTCTTTTCGCTATGCAATAATGTAAAATTAAAAGCAAAATAAGAACAATAAATGCAATATGATACAGTTGGAAAAGTTTTCTTTGTGATTCTCCTCTAGTGACCTCTCACTGGAATGTACATTGGTGGAAAATGGAAAATGAACACCCGGATGCAATGTTCACATACGAGTGAAGGTTTTATTGAATAATTCTACCGGTTGTGCACTGTATATGATAATGATCACAGGGTCGTACACAAAAGGACGGAGGCTACGGTGTCTGTTGAACGTTGTCTGTATCTGGTATAGCCACCTTTAGCGACGATGTAGTCATGAGTAGAGACGATCATAAAGATGTCATATGTCATCTTGGGTAATAGTCTTCCACGCTAATTTCACCTGTTACAATTGGTGGAGGTTTGTTGCAGGTATTGCAGACTGTACCAAACGCCGTCCCATCATGTCCCACACATGTTCAATGGGGGACAGTTCGGGTGATCGTGCTGTCCAGGGAAGTTGACGAATACCTTCGAGAGTGCGTTGGGTAACACGATACGTGTTCACGGGCATTGTCCTGCTGGAAGAGGACATCTCCTTGGCGTTGTAGGAATGGCAACAAAATGGACTGGATGATGTTATGGATGTAGAGTTCACTTTTCAGTGTTCCCTCAACAAACACCAGAGACGTGCGGTCATTGTAGGCTATTTCCCCCCAGACCATGACGCCAGGAGTTGGTCCTGTACGTCGCTGCCGTATCCACTCTGGTTGTTGCCGCTCTCCTGGCCAACGCCGCTTTCAAAAACAACTGTCACTGGTGCCAAGGCAGAATCTGCTTATATCACTAAACACAACTCCGCGCCATTCATCCCTCTAGTTGAGTAGTCGTTCGTGACACTATCCGAGGCGGGCTGCACGGTGATGAGGTGTGAGAGGAAGCCTGGTGAGCGGCACCCTTGATCGTAGCCCAGCTTCCAGCACACAGTTGGTGATGGTCCTAGCTGACACCCTGGGCGCAACAGTGGCGCTAATCTGTGCGGCTGTAGCCGTGCTATCAGCAATGGCTGCTCGTCTGATGCAGCGGTCCAGACGGGAATCCATATGCCGCTGCCTCCCGGAACCAAGTTGACGAGCATGTGCACCATCGTTGCACCACCGGCACCACCAATGATGCACAGCAGACACTTCACATCCTACGCGTTGGGCAATTCTTCGGAAAGACCATCCAGCCTCCCTCAATATGACCTCGTTCAAAGTCCGTTAATTGCACGAAGTGTGATCGTCTATGCCGTCGTGGCAAGTCTACACTCAGGTCGATGCTTGAAACAAGAGACTACTCTTTCACCGAGTTAACTACAGTTGTATTGGGCTCAGTGGTGTTATGCCTAGTACGCGGTTCCTACTCTGTCCACAGCACAGCGCTGTTTATCATTGCATGTACTACCCTCTATCAGTGCCCCAAGCACATATAATGTTTCTAAATCACCATTTTTGTGGAGTTCATTTGTCATTTTCTACTGGTGCATAGGAAATATTTAACAAATTTTCACATGCTCCGATGATACAAATAGCATATGCATTTGTGGACCTATATTATGTGAAAACCGTAGAGAAAGTAATTATATTTGAAAGTATTTGGAGTTATCATTCTTGGGTGTTGGCCTGGTTGGACTTCAGGGTACACATTTTTGAAATTTCTGATACAGTATAGCAATCTGAAAATGTAAGATTGTCACGCATCTAATTTTATTCTTGGACAAATTGTATTAATTGATATATTAACATTTTTTAGTAGCAGTAACATATTTATCCAAAAAATGTTTTTGCAAAATACTTTTTACCATTACTGTGTTTTCATTGTCCAAACCTGTTCATAAAGAATTAAAAGTAAAGAATACTAATTGCAAATGTGCTTGTTAATTTTTGAATTTTCTAAAAGCTTTCTAATGTGACAGTTCTTTGGAGCAAATTTAAAAGGACTTACTTCATTCCTTGCAAGCTGAATATTCACACACATGAGAAACACCACTTCAAAATCTTTACCTTCACCTGGTTTCTAGAATACTGTACTTGCTAACAAGCTGAAAAGTACTCAACACTTTCAGGGCCGAGTCCCTCCCTGCCTTGGAGTTTGATTTTACACTCGATAACGTGAGATTATTCTTGAAACCAAGTACATTGTTAAGAACACACTATTAATACATACAGTTAATATAGGTACACAATATTAAAAAAAAAATATGTTTTGATTGCTTACGAATAGTGATATTTATATTTAAAACTTAAGGTTTACTGGTAAGCATGTACTGGTAAACACATGGCTTAAACTTAATGCACGGTACCCCACCACTTTAGCAGCCCCTCTTAGATCTGCCACCGAGCACTTGTCATATGAAGCAATAGGGGTTATTGGTTGGCTCAGGGGCTGGGCAAGGTAACACGGTGCCCTAGGTGAAATACCTATAGGGGAGGCCCCTACCTCCCAGCTTCTGTGGATGCCCACCTGGATTAACACTCACATCTGTTAAGTCAAAAGTTGTACGGATAAACTTTTTGAAACTTATCTGTATTCAGTAGATCCCCGAAAATCCAAAATTTAGGATAGTCCAAACATTATTTCAAGAAAATTGACTGAAATTAATTCTATAACATTTGAAGAGATTAAAAAAAAAACATAATTATTTCTTAAAAATTAAATATGTTATAATTTATGATAATATAATTAAAATGTATAAAGTATGTATGTACATTATAAATTTAAAAAATTGACTGAAATTGTTATTGCACTTTCTTATACATACTAACTGCATAAAACCATAATTTATAAAACCTTTTCTATTAAAAAAACAAAGAACAATTAAAAGGGTTTGAGTATTTTATAATTTTTTTTTTGATAATCTGAATTTTCGTGGATCCGAACAGACCTTGGCCCCAATTAGTTTGGATTTCTGGGGTTCTTCTGTACTTCCAAATCATTCCACATAACGAACAGAGTACTACAACTAACACTTGCGTTGGTAACGAGCTCATTTTCATTAGCGCTCCTTGTGGCAACAAGTGATAGAATTGGCGGTGTCAACAAACACTGCAACATCTTCAATACTAGTCTATTGATACTGTTCACTCGTAAAAATTAATTATGCAAATTTATGTTTCCTGTCATAGAAATTTGGCAACAATGTGTAATAACTATCTTAATACTTATTTGAAATAATTACTAATTTTAAAAGTAAAACATGCAATCGGTTACGTCAATTGTTATATTAACTAGTTTTTATTAACAGCAGTAAAGCATCTTAAATTTGCCAACTGTCCTGCCGCCCCCAGTTCATTGGCACCCTAAGCGATTGCCTAGTTCACGTATATGGTCGCTCCTGCCCTGAGTTGGCCAACGGCAAGAGAGTAGCGAAAGGTGAAGACATGTAAATGTGCAGCTACCTTGTTGAGAAAAACTGAACCATTATGGTTGATGTCGTCCCACTCGCTACAGGAATATGCTGTGGAGAAATGTCGGAGTTATTTGTAGATAAATTTTGTGAGCTGGGAAGCATTCCTGAAACTAGGTTCAGCCTGTGTGAATGTGACCAGCAAAATACTGTCACAAGTTGCCAGAGGGGCGTATCAGAGTTCGTGAGGGATGGAGGTCTCAAAAGACTTAAGTTGAATTTTAATTTATTCACACAGCTGGGGCATATTATTTACAACATTAAACTATCCATCTCCACTATTTCTCTTGTTTTTCTTAGTGAGTGCAATTTTAATGCCTATCTCAATTCTAATGAAAGTCCTTCTCAATGTCTCTGTTTTAGTTACAATCACTTAATTCACACTCATTATTTACACATATTCAATCTGTCTTTTGCCATAATTTCAAAAGTCTTACACTCACACCTCCAGTTCAATAGTTCCGCCCATCAGTCCCTCTCTCCGCTGCATCGATGCCCGCAGTCCGCAGACTTCACTCTCGCTGATTGCTCTTGCCACCACACTATGTTCTGCTGGCTCATCTTCGCACACCTGCCACTTAAGATCACACAATCCTCCAAAGTCTCGACTCTCAAAACTCGGAAAAACTTTCGGGTCGGAGGCCGGCCATCACAGCTTAAATAGTCTCGTTGGCCCAATTTAGAAGGTTCTCCACATCCCGAGTCTTGCTGAGACAAGCAAGGGCAATGAACCAGAGCATTCTTTTAGATAATTACAGAAATTCGATCTGCTGGAGGTCAGGAGTGCATGTTGACGTGAACCGCACATTCACGAGTCCTTTGTGCTCACTGTGACTGCCGCAGTCTTGTCCGCACGCCAGACGCACCACACCGACAGGCTTGTGGGCACGAGTGTAAGTGCATTAGTGTTTATAATTTATTCAGCGTCAGTGTATTTCATCAGTATAATATTATCAGTGTATTTATTAATAGCATCAGTGTATACAGTTAATATCATTTGCTTTATCATCATGGGAGACAGTCTGCATAGCCAGAGACATGTGACATTCTACATTTGGCAATACTGTGGCTGGTACAATGAAAGGATTTAGAATAAGTGTTATCATTTTTATTGTGTATTGTTTTAGGGAAAATTATGTACTATTAGTTTCATTTGATTCATGTCCCTTTCATCCCATTATCATTTTTTAGTGTATATTGTTTCATCGTTTCACCGCGTGGCGTTGGCTGCGCTCATGTAGCGGAAGCCGGCCCCACGCTTCCCCCCAGTACTCGTCAGCACTTCAGCGGACTTGGATGTGTAAGCTCTCTCGCTCAGCAGAAGCCCTAGCAAAGACATCATCAGTTGAGTTGCCATCCAGGGACATCCATCGTAACTTAACTCATTATTTTCATCTGCTTCATTATTTGACTTGCATAGCACCGAAGGGAGAGCGACGTTATTATTTATCGGGAATCGTAAAGTGCATTTTGAGGTTCACATTATAAGACCACGTGGTCGCTCGTACTTCCGAGCCATTCAGGCCACGTGTCTTGTGAATAAGTGTGTGTACAATAACGGCGTAATAAATACCTTAACAACCAGCACCACTGTTTTTATTGATAATCAAGTAAGGCGTGCGAGGTGGCCAACAGCCTCGGCATCGTGTGTATGACGGAGTGTTTACCAGAGTCCCTAGGCCGTCGACCGAACGACCCTACATCTCGCCAGCTCACCGCAGAGCTGTGGGGCCGGGCACATACATATCATTTCACAACTATGGGAACACCGCGGATGAAGTTGGCTTTTCCGCCGTAGCCAAGCTTGTTAAGTTCAAGCTATTACCTCAGAGCACGAAATGTTTACATATTAATTTTAAGAATTTAATCCAATGACTAACTAACAATTTTTACTTCGTTAAATGCAGATTTTCTGATGAAGGAAAAATTAGTTATATTATTTCGTTTTACAAATCTGCTTGCACTGTTTCTCGTCCTGCACGACNAAAAAAAAAAAAAAAAAAAAAAAAAAAAAAAATTATTTATAATTCAAAAACTGTTGGTCGAGCAGCAGTTATTGTCGAGGTGACGTCAGACGCTTCTCGTATATGATTGGCTGTTCCGGCTTGATTGTGTCGTTTGATCGTCGGAGCTGTGTGATATTGTTATTAAATGTTCGTATGAATAAGTTCCGGCAAGTAACGTATTGAAGACTTGCTTGAGCATAAATCCTACAGCGGAAATAAGGTCCATTGGTTGATTTTTGGTATTATTTGATTTATCATTAATTTATTTCATCAATTCGAATTCTTTGCAAACTCATCTTTTAGAGAATTGGGGAAACTAAAGATATGTCGATCATCAATATTGGACAAAAGGTGAGCGAAAAAATGAGGGTTTTATGTATAGTGAAAATGACAATTCCAGGAACTCATTATTTAATTTTCCTGTTCTGGTGTCTAAATTTGGCGAGACTGGTCAATAAATATAGCATTTTCCTATATATTACAGGGGTGCTCTTTCGATTGAAATTAGTCTGATGAGCGTGGTATTATCGGTTTCTGAGATAGAGCTAATTTTGTGGTTAATTTTCGGCTTTTTCCGATATTTATTTCGAATTTATATATTAATCCAATCCAGTTACATGCCATATCATAGAGAATTTTAAGGGGAATCAAATGACATGTCTATCATTAAAATCGGATAAATAGTTTGCGAGAAATTAATGTTTAAATTTCACTGACGAGTTACTTTATAATCTCAATATTTAGTTTTTCTAATATCGCGTCTTAATTTGGCCAGACAGACCAATAAAGATAGTGTATCCTATAGTGTTCGGGGGTGCTCTTTCTATTGAAATGGGTCTGGGGAGTGTGGTTTTAGCGGTTTAAGAGTTAGGTATGTTATTTAGGTTTTTTCAGACAGTAAATTAAAATGCAGAATTATGGACGGTAAGAGGTTATTAGAAATTCAATTCTGAACAGTTTGATATAAAGATTTATGCAGTTTCTTAAAAAAAAATTTCCAGACAAAAGTTTTTTTTTTTGAAGGGGTATCCTTTGGTTGATTTTAGGCATTTTTTGATTTATCATAAAACTTTTTCACCAATTCGAATTCTTTCCTAATACATCTTTTAGAGAATTTAAAGGGGAATCCAATGGTATGTCGATCGTTAATATTGGATAAAAAGTGTGCGAAAAAATGAGGGTTTTATGGACACTGAAAATGCAAATTCCAGGAACTCATTATTTGATTTCCCTGTTCAGGTGTCTAAATTTGGCCAGACTGGTCAATAAAGATAGCATATTCCTATATATTTCAGGGGTGCTCTTTCGATTGAAATTAGTCTGATGAGATTGGTATTATCGGTTTCTGAGATAGAGCTAATTTTTTGGTTAATTTTCGCCTTTTTCCGATATTTCTTTCGAATTGATATATTAATCCAATTCTGTTACATGCCATATCATAGAGAATTTTAAGGGGAATCAAATGATATGTCTATCATTTACATCGGATAAATAATTTGCGAGAAATGAGGGTATAAATTTCACTGAAGATTGCCTCCATAAACTCATAATTTTGTTTTCCTTTTATGGCGTTTTAATTTGCCAGACAAAAAAAATAAAAATAGTGTATTCTTATAGTTTTCGGAGGTGATCTTTTGATTGAAATGGGTCTTGAGAGTGTGGATTTGGCCGTTTAAGAGTTAGGTATGTTATTTAGGTTTTTTCGGACAGTAAATTAAAATGCAGAATTATGGACGTTAAGAGGTATTTAGAAACTCAATTCTGAACAGTTTGATATAAACATTTATGCAGTTTCTTAAAAAAAAATTTCCAGACAAAAGTTTTTTTTTTTGAAGGGGTACCCCTTGGTTGATTTGAGGCCTTTTTTGATTTATCATAAAACTTTTTCACCAATTCGAATTCTTTCCTAATACATCTTTTAGAGAATTTAAAGGGGAATCCAATGGTATGTCGATCGTTAATATTGGATAAAAAGTGTGCGAAAAAATTAGGGTTTTATGGACACTGAAAATGCAAATTCCTGGAACTCATTATTTAATTTTCCTGTTCAGGTGTCTAAATTTGGCCAGACTGGTCAATAAAGATAGCATATTCCTATAGTTATCAGGGGAGCTCCTTCGATTGAAATTAGTCTGGTGAGTCTGGTGTTAGCCGTTTCTGAGATAGAGCTAATTATTTTGGTTAATTTTTGGCTTTTTCCGATATTTCTTTCGAATTTCTGTCTTAATCCAATCTGCATGCAATTCATATCATAGACAATTTTAAGGGGAATCCAACAACATGTCTATCATTAAAATCGGATAAATAGTTTGCGAGAAATTAATGTTTAAATTTCACTGACGAGTTACTTTACAATCTCAATATTTAGTTTTTCTAATATCACGTCTTAATTTGGCCAGACAGACCAATAAAGATAGTGTATCCTATAGTGTTCGGGGGTGCTCTTTCTATTGAAATGGGTCTGGGGAGTGTGGTTTTAGCGGTTTAAGAGTTAGGTATGTTATTTAGGTTTTTTCGGACAGTAAATTAAAATGCAGAATTATGGACGGTAAGAGGTTATTAGAAATTCAATTCTGAACAGTTTGATATAAACACTTATGTAGTTTCTTAAAAAAAAATGTCCAGACAAAAATTTTTTTTTTGAAGGGGTACCCCTTGGTTGATTTTAGGCATTTTTTGATTTATCATAAAACTTTTTCACCAATTCGAATTCTTTCCTAATACATCTTTTAGAGAATTTAAAGGGGAATCCAATGGTATGTCGATCGTTAATATTGGATAAAAAGTGTGCGAAAAAATGAGGGTTTTATGGACACTGAAAATGCAAATTCCAGGAACTCATTATTTAATTTTCCTGTTCAGGTGTCTAAATTTGGCCAGACTGGTCAATAAAGATAGCATATTCCTATAGTTATCAGGGGAGCTCTTTCGATTGAAATTAGTCTGGTGAGTCTGGTGTTAGCCGTTTCTGAGATAGAGCTAATTATTTTGGTTAATTTTTGGCTTTTTCCGATATTTCTTTCGAATTTCTGTCTTAATCCAATCTGCATGCAATTCATATCATAGACAATTTTAAGGGGAATCCAACAACATGTCTATCATTAAAATCGGATAAATAGTTTGCGAGAAATTAATGTTTAAATTTTACTGACGAGTGTCTTTATAAACTCAATATTTAGTTTTTCTAATATCGCGTCTTAATTTGGCCTGACAGACCAATAAAGATAGTGTATCCTATAGTGTTCGGGGGTGCTCATTCTATTGAAATGGGTCTGGGGAGTGTGGTTTTAGCGGTTTAAGAGTTAGGTATGTTATTTACGTTTTTTCGGACAGTAAATTAAAATGCAGAATTATGGACGGTAAGAGGTTATTAGAAATTCAATTCTGAACAGTTTGATATAAAGATTTATGCAGTTTCTTAAAAAAAAATTTCCAGACAAAAAATTTTTTTTTGAAGGGGTATCCTTTGGTTGATTTTAGGCATTTTTTGATTTTTCATAAAACTTTTTCACCAATTCGAATTATTTCCTAATACATCTTTTAGAGAATTAAAGGGGAATCCAATGGTATGTGGATCGTTAGTATTGGATAAAAAGTGTGCGAAAAAATGAGGGTTTTATGGACACTGAAAATGCAAATTCCAGGAACTCATTATTT
>NQII01004309.1:137471-211333 GCA_002778355.1 Clitarchus hookeri | reverse complement strand
TCGAAAGAAATATGTTTTGATTTGAATTTCAGAAATTTAAGGTGACTTGGAATTACTTTCGGCGCAAATTTTTTTAGCAATTCGCTATAATATAAAATCGATTAATTATATTTTTCTTCCTACTGAAAGTATAAATAATTGGCTGTAAACCGCTGAAGCTAAAATTAAAATTTTATTATTTTCTTCTTGCAGAAGGTTTTAACTGCAGAATTGTCAAGTGCTGTGATGTGAATAGCATCATTTATTTTACAGGCAGTTCTAACTCCTTAAGGAAGTGTGAAGGAAACTAAAGACATAGCAAGATTTCCAACTATGTTTAGAACCCAATTTTCTGAATAAAAAATTTAGATGAACAGCTAATCTGACGTAACATCGATATAAGATGTCTTTATTAAAGTATACAAATTAAATTTGATTGCAAAATTTTTAAGCTTAGCGTTATTGCAATAAGGAAAAACTTGTTACCAAGGTATTACAGTTATTATCAATTAGCTGCGCAGATGAACATTTTAATTGCTGTACATTTACATTTTCATCATTTACCTTCATTTAATGTAATTATATTCGGCAGCCTTGAAGTTCTGAGTAGGACAGCACCCCCAGTTGTAGTGCCTACCTTAATTAAGAATACACGCTTAAGATATAATTATTATTGCTGTTGTCGCTTTAAGGTATAACGGGAAGAAGAATTCTCCTATGCAGTTTTAAACGTGGTAGTTTATTGAATTATATACACTACTTTGGATTGAAAATGCGTGGTTATTACTTCACTTCACTGGAACTTCCATACTTTTCCTATATGACCTAAAAAAAAATGATAACTGTAAAGAGATTTGCAATAAAATTATTTTGAATAGGTTGTTTCACTTCAAAATTTGGAAAGGGATATTTTAATTTAAAAGAGCTTATTGTAACTGTTCAATTACAGATAATTAATACCATTAAAAAGTGTCGTTTTGTAAGTAGCATTTGGTGAAAAAAATATAAATTATGAGTTATTTTGTGCAGTGAACTCTTTCGTTTGACCAGTATCCTAAAANTAGCATTTGGTGAAAAAAATATAAATTATGAGTTATTTTGTGCAGTGAACTCTTTCGTTTGACCAGTATCCTAAAATTTGGAGGAAAAACCATTTTTCCCTCGCCGAGCATAGGCGCAAAATTATACCAAAATGAGTTCGTTGGGTCGGAAANCTTGGAGGAAAAACCATTTTTCCCTCGCCGAGCATAGGCGCAAAATTATACCAAAATGAGTTCGTTGGGTCGGAAAAGACTACTTCGCCCTTAAAACTCCACAAAATTCCCCAGGAAGAATGGGTCACTATCACACTGTATTTTTTTGAACGGAGTTGAAATGTTTTTGTAATGACAAGGGCTTCTAAACATNAGAATGGGTCACTATCACACTGTATTTTTTTGAACGGAGTTGAAATGTTTTTGTAATGACAAGGGCTTCTAAACATTAATTTTTTTGTGAAACAGTGACTTTCGTACATTTACAAGAGAGGCAAATGTGTTGCTATGGGGCGATAAATTATTTTGGAGGCAGTTTTGAAAGTCAGAAAAGGTTTCCACAATGATAGTCGAGGCTCGCATTCAACCTGATACCTTTGACAGAAGGACGCTGTTTCAAAGGGTTGTGTTATCCGAGCTCCAGTTTCCAGGGATACCGACATTTCTTTGAGACACAAGCCGGGGAAATTTGATTGGCGCTGTCGAAGTACAAAAAATGTTGTACCTTCCTTGAATGTCACGCTCACGTACAAATGATTTCTTCTAAACTATAAACAGATTTTGTTTGTGATGCTACAATTCCTGGAACAGAGAACAAAAATCTTTTTCAGCGAATCTGTATTCACTGATAGTTTTTACGGAAACACAGCTAATATACGGAAACGCGCTCCGTAATAACATGTAATGGAACTGAGCTCCGTAAAAAAAAAAGAAACTCTCCGTACTTCCAACAGCACCGGGAACGAAGAATTACGAATTTACACGAATTTTCCTTCGGCGCTGTAACCAGAAAATTGTCCTTCGTGAGCAATTAGGATGTTCACGCCACTCAAAGCCATATTTAACGATAATTTATTGTATTTCATTATCTGAAAGAGATTTATATATGTACCACATCAATGGAAATATAAGAAGTCAAATTATTATAGTTTTCAAAATTTAGCACCGACAAATCGAAAATTTTGGAATATGGGAGCCCAAATTACTACGCTCTTAATTAACTTTGCCAACTAAATTACATGTAATGTGTTCTGTATCATATACACCACATATTAATGAAGTTTCAAGGATATTTAACAATCGATACTATTAATATTTATTAGTAAACAAGCGGACGGTGGGCATATAGGCAGGAAATTGAACAAGACTTGCCGTGCGATCAGGAATAGCAGGTGTTGCTAGGGCTTCTCTGCACTCACAGCCTCGAGCCCAGGTACCCCGTCTGATGCTCTGGGCATGAAAATGACTTTTTTGCTATAGCAGCGAATTTCAGGGAGAATGACCTTTAGTTTTGACTATTCAGATATCTAACTTACTACCCTTTTTGTTTTTATATTTTGAAACTAGTATGTAAATATTAATGAAAAAGTGTTTATACACTTAAAAATATTATATAAATACAGTGATACCTGTTGCAAAATGTCTTATTTTTAATGTTACAATATCAATATTAGTAATGCAGGTACAAAACGTTTTGTAAAGACCAAGAACATAGACGAAATATGAGGCAGGCCGATTTTTCGTCTTCTGCGCATGCACCCAACTTTGACCTAACCCAAAATGACACAACTGTCAAAGTCGTATGGTCAACGGTGATTAACGTGTTTGTTTATATCGCAATTTCCAAAAGACAGGTTATAAATACTGCGGAGTTTAGACAGTGTTATAAGTGATGACAAACGCTCCTTTACATTTACTACCGTTAACGAAAAACGTGATAAAAAACTAATGCTGAAGGATGATTCAAAGTAGCACCGTGGCTATGAAGTATTAAGTAATTTATCGGGAGCCATAAACTTTCTCTTGCAAGTAAAACTTTGCTACAAGTTTCTAAGCGAACACTGTAAACACGTTTCGTATGGAGTTTGCATGATATTTTCGCACACGATTCTGCATGGGAAGTCGCGTAAAAAAATGCATTTAGCGTCATGTCAATGCAGCTTTAGCGTGGTTGATTATTAATTGGACAGTATTTACCAATGTTAACCGTATATAGCGGTTACATTTTGGATTAATGTATTCGTACGCGGGGATCAAATGTTTTGCCATCAGCACATATTTCAATGTTCCCACAGATGCTATGAATTATGAATTGCGTTGCAATTGTGTATGGGCGCTTTGGCTTAAAGCACGCAGTTCTCACTTACGCTAACGTTAGCGCCGTTCAGTCACGTGTGCGAGTGCGTAAGTTCCTAAATAGCTGATGCTGACTGTAATAGGAAAAATTAATGCAGAGTATTAAGAATTTGGCATTCGGTCAGCCCATTGACTTGATAATGTTGAGCTAGGTGTCGTAGCAAAATAAATGTGCAATGTAAATAACTAAAATTTATAGTCCATTAGCAGTATCTTCACACTTTTTAAATAGAACCTTTGAAAAATCACCCCAAATGTAACCTGTTTGGTTGTTCCGTAGATATTTCATGTACCACAAGCGTTTTAATACTTTTGCTAACATAACACTATCTTGTGTTAGGTTAAACTAAACTTTAACTTATATTTTCATAGGTTAATTATAGTATCTAATTTAAAGTAAATATGAATTGAAACACGGAGGAAAAAGGTTTGTTGGAACACTCTTAGTAAGAAAAATTATCATGCAAAATATTATTGACGTGAGTGCGTACAAATAAGGTGCCTTGTCCCTCTCGTGTAATTTTCTACGCTTGGTTACGCTTTGTTTGCAGGAGGTGAAGGAATAACCTGAAAGTAGAATTTCATCAGGGCTTCAGAGAAGTTGGAAGAAATAGCGAGTTGACTATATTTTGTATGACTGCTGCTTAAGTGTAGAATACGCACAGTAAATTAATTTTATATTCTTACTTAGAATTCTTCGGAAACTAGTTGCCAAAATTATAATTTTTTTTTAACATTGCACGTATATCAGAGCGAATTCTAGAAAAAGTTACTTTGGAATGTGCAAAACTAATGTTGAAATTACTGCAGACTACAAATTTGTCGAAAACACGTAGATACATAAACAATATTCTATGCTTCATAAAATAGTATGCTGTAAAAATACATTCTTTCAGTTACACAGTTGCAAGAAATTTTTTTTGCAAGTAACTTTAAAAAATGGTTTGTTATGTGTAGACCTTACAAAACATTTTTGCGGTTCAAGGTTCGTATTCGACTATCTTTGTCTGTTATTTTATGGGATTTTCTGCTGCGAATTTTGTCATTTGTTACATTGTTGTGGTTAGCATAATAATCCTTATGCAATTTGCACACTGTTAACATCAGCACATTGTAAAAACCGGTGGTTCAGTTTAAATTGTAATATTATAAATTAATATTAAAACAAAATAACAAGNCATCAGCACATTGTAAAAACCGGTGGTTCAGTTTAAATTGTAATATTATAAATTAATATTAAAACAAAATAACAAGAGTTCGAAACATCTGTTTGCGTGTCCCTTTATGTTAACTGTGTGTTTTTAACCTGTGTCCTTACGCGTTAGAATTTGTGCACTAAGCTGGAAATTCTTTAACAGTTGATCAGGGACATCCTGTTTATTAGAAATTAATCAATAGGCCTGCCTTTGCCGACCTAACACATGGACATGTAAATCGATATCTCATGGTGCCAGAACGTTTGTCTAACTCACCAGTGCGTTAACTGGGGTTTTATAAAGTTTGAATTCATTGCTCGAAGAAGTGCTGAAATATTTATTTATTCATGTAGATTCCCAACCCTAGGCGGGTTTCTCGCAAGCATATTTTCGTTTTGTGGTCTCTTAGGTNATTTATTTATTCATGTAGATTCCCAACCCTAGGCGGGTTTCTCGCAAGCATATTTTCGTTTTGTGGTCTCTTAGGTCTATTTCACTTTTGTAATACCCATTTTCTTCGAGGTATGCTCGAACTCTACTCCGTAAAGGCAGAACGACACCTCTCCGCTGTGATCCGTAATATTTCGCGGAAGCATGGATTTCTTTATCTGGCTGCTCCTGGAATTAGGAGCGCGGTGCTGTAAAGGGTGCAATCTTCTCGGCTCCTTCGCTGCAATCTTTCCCGCCACGCAACCTGCTAAGGCAAATGTTTCCCATTTCCGGTCCGACTGAAGTTTATCACGAGGGAGAAAAAATAACACGTCCATTCCGTGCAATACGTTTTCTGTAATAACGTCATATTTCAA
This sequence comes from Clitarchus hookeri, assembly GCA_002778355.1. Taxonomy (NCBI): domain Eukaryota; kingdom Metazoa; phylum Arthropoda; class Insecta; order Phasmatodea; family Phasmatidae; genus Clitarchus; species Clitarchus hookeri. The sequence continues at coordinate 205,963 of NQII01004309.1, read as the reverse complement.
CACGAGAATCGTATTTTCTCGCGCAGCATTATAAGGTGCACTCAGAAAGATATTTCGTTTGGTGGGAAAACCAGTACAGAGGACGTTACATGCGTATACCAGAAAATTGTGGACTTATTTACTATTGTATGAAGGGAATTACTCATCACATTATAAACGTAACCAGAATATTGTTATACACCTGACGGTTAAATAGCTACGTTCATCCCGTTTGACATCTCAAAGGGACTCGTTAATTTTTTCGTTGCGATTGTAAATGACGTTGATTATTTGATTCTTGTTCAGTAGTATTTCTATGAATTTACGAGTGTTACAATCGTTAACTGCCCTCGTTTTATATTTTAAGTCTGCTGCCAGTAAACTTAATAATCAGCCTACAGTCGAAAGCTTACATTATTTGTGATGCGAGGAAATTCCTAATACGTAACCATAGCTGTTTGAATTAATAATTGCTATGTTGAAAATTTTCTCATAAATCTTTGCTTAAAAATGAAATCGATGAAGGCTAGAACCAGGCCGCGGTAGGAGAATATGTTACTTTATTTCAGTATCTCACTTGAGTCACGCAACAATACATTATCTGCGTAACATAACTCTGATCCACTTGTCTTGTGTCTCAACCGGACACAAAACATTAGAATGTATCGCACGTGAAATTTTTTCCCAGTGAATTATTATTCGTACATGTGGTAAACTCTGGTATAAATCTATTCCTCAGCAACTAAGGATGGGATTCAAAAACGTCAAGCATTAATTATTGCCACCTTTCAGACACGAATAGTTTTAAACCCGCCTTATGATAAATCCATCACTTGCTGTATCTGTAGTAACCGAGAGAGTTAATTCTGACGTAACTATTTGTGAAGATGAGTATTATTTTATTTTGTTGTAATTCATTAACGCCCTTAATTTTATTATGAAGATGATCCACGAGGGGTGTTTTACAAACTAAACACACGTACATGTACATACATATAGAAATTGTGTCTTAATTCATGGCTTATCAAGGACCCGAACTTCCGATTAAAGACAGCCTTAATTATTGCGGTCTTGTAGCTCACTAAGAAAGGGGAAGAGGTAACATTCGAACTCTTACCGACATGAAAATATACATACAGAAAAAAAATATATACAAGCAGTTTTCCATTCCTGTTCAGGAAAATGTTTGTGCTACTAATTAGAACGTAAATTCCTAATTTCGTATACATTAGAAATACGTTGGTTGTTAGTGACTAGATTCAGCAATAAAAATAAAATGTATTCAAGTGCGGTAATTCCCAGTAAATATGTTTCTAACTGTTAAACTTAAAAGCTGTGAAATTGATGTGAACGATAAGAATAGTGACAGTACATGAGTAAATATTAATGATATTCGTTATGCCGTTTAGTCTCTACAGTGAAAAATCTACTCAATTTACATAACTTCTGCAATTTGCGATTAATTTTATGACCTAAATATATGTTCTATGTGTATTTATCTACCAAATATACAAATTTGACGGATTACTGGGCAACGATAAAATTTTTCCCAATGTCACCCTTAGAAAAAATTTCTGCCTATTTCGTGTTTTCCTATCTTGTAATATAATCTTATGGAAATACCATTTTAAATACCCGGGAAGTCTTCACGATACACTAACACTTTCTGAACCAAAATACACAGAAAGATAGTACTTTACCAAATATGCTGGAAAATAAATCTCATAAAATTCTAGAAGTCAAGCGTTTCCTTACGTGGCATAATTTACGATGTAATTAAAAAGCCAGTTGCATTCAGAATTGTCAAGGAACCGTAATTAACGTAATCTGTACTAAAAAGCACGCCAAAATTACCTTTTACCCTCCATTTTTACACCGAAGTTGGTAAGTATTTTTTGACAGTCTAATTTTACATGTTTATATAATGTTTTATTCAAATAGTGTGAAGATACTACAAGTAGACTATAACTAAAAACGTGCAAAATTCACCTTATTATTAACTGGATTACCGGAATGGAATTCGCGATTTCATTGGTTACTGGCTACTATAAAACGCGTTTTTTTACCTGCGGCCACATTGCTGGAAATNAATGGAATTCGCGATTTCATTGGTTACTGGCTACTATAAAACGCGTTTTTTTACCTGCGGCCACATTGCTGGAAATTGGTTACTTGATCCTTGCGTTTAAACTGTTAGATGAAAGCGTCTTTTGGACGTGACATACAATCAGCTGACCAATATCAGAAGTCAAATGAATATACAGCACTTTGGAGATAAGTCTGAAGTCCCTACTAATAACTTTTAACTTGAACAGATTAGTGATCTGCTTTTTTCTAGTATAGAAATAAGTTCACGCAAGGTGTCTAAGATGCTCATAATAAATAAATACTTTCTGAATGCTGTACTAAGTGCAACACGCGAAATGAAGTTATTTCTGAGGACTCACGCACGCCTAGTTCGGGGAACGTATCAGAGAGCGCAAATCTGCTTACAGCTACAGGAAAGCTGATTTTCTGAAGGAAGTAATAAACTCTGTTTCATGTCTGGAGGGAATTGAGGCGCTGCTTCTTCACAAAGTGGCGAGGGAACTCTCTGGTCTCGTAATCGCGTTATGCTCGTCGAGTGGCTGCATCGCGCCTGCGCTTCTCACCGGCTTATCAGTTTTATTCTTCGCGTAGTAGAGTTTGTATAGCGTCTCACCAGCCAAACACAAGGTGGTTTGTTCATAAACATACGTGTTCATCAGCAGCTTAATCACAATACTCTAATTTTTATAACAGTTTTAATTTAGGAGTTCTGATTAGCCGATTATTAATGTTAGTTTAATTAACACTCTATGTACTGAATAAGTTTGTTTTCCCCAGCACACAGTAAAAGGGAGTTTGCAACATTTTACAACCAGTGTATTTTATAATTTGTTTGTAGTTTCCTTGGGCAACATCCCAGTGACGCTTTATTACCACTAGGGTTTCGACTTACAACATTTTCATTCCAAAATATTTATTTTTATATAAAATGGAGCATAAAACAGTGTTGTAAAGTAATATTTCCACATCTGCTGATAACAAATTTTTCACTGAAAGGAACTTCCTTCTATATTAGGAAAGTATTTCAGACATTAGTGATTGGAAAAACAAAAATTATATTATGGCTGAATATGTGTAGATGTTTGATGGAAAATTATGTATTAAGTTTTACACATGCACATATAAAAACACTCGAGTTGTTTCATTAATGTTACAAACATTTATGGATGATGCAGAAAGGCAAAACATCACTTGAGTGACAAGGAACCTCGACAATCCGGAAACATAGCATCCGCAGTAGGTCGCAGGTGTTAGTCTAGACAACCCAGACAACATGTGGGTGTGCATCGCAAGAGACTGGAGAAAGCAAACATCACTAATGCAATAGATGGCGCGTTGTGTAATTTCGGTATGGTCAGCTCTGAACTACGAGTGTTCGGAATGCAGTCTCTGTGTTCACGGCTCGAAGCGTGGAACGAAGTATTCAGTTGGTTGCGGAAGTTGCAGATGACCGAGTTCGTTTCCAGCCAAATAAAATGGAAACAGCAGGGAAGCATACACGTGGATTGTATAGGGCCACGCTATGTGTAGGAGACACACAGCTAATGCGTTTCCAAGACAATCACGGGGAACGGGGCTGTTCCCACCACGATTTCACGACAAAGGAGGAATATAAAACTTGTAAGGATTCTCAACTGAAGAAGCAATACTCGATTGCCTGGCCGAGGAGCCTTCAATAAGCACTGGTGAAACGTGTCTCGCACACATTATCTGGTACGTGCTATTGGAATAGCAGCCGCATCCCTGCATTCCACGGGAACTTGAGGCCAGCGGTGGTGCAGTGGTTCGACACTCGTCTCCCACCTAGGCGAACCGGGTTCGATTCCCTTGCGGGATCGCTCCCGGATTTTCGCATGTGGGAATCGTGTCGGACGATGCAGCTGGTCGGCGGTTTTTCCCCGCCCTTTGCATTCCGGCGCTGCTCCATTCCCGCCTGACTTCACCCTCATCGGCTCTCAAGACCTCGCTGTTACGAGCCACCAAAATATCTACACTCCACTTTACGGGAAGTTTACGCTTTAAGTAGCCCTGCTGACTCAGCACCTCGTGTCGTGTTCAGTCTGTGTTCACTGAAGCGCTGTATGGTCGACCCTTTCTTTTCTGAGTAGCGTATTCAATTTTCATTGACCAAGTTTGATTTGCGAACAATGGGTTGCCGAATACTCTAAATTGTCACGTATGGGTCGTTATGAAACCCTGGGCTTCATCTGTAAGGATCCATGAAGTATTTGTAATTAATACCTGTTCAGGTATAGTCCAATATTACTTAATATTCACGCGTCTTCTTCCACACCTGCTTAACTTCACCTGTGTACATTGTGTATTTAAAAGATTTACTCACCGAGGTATTCGAACATTCCTGTCCCGTCTTGATGTTAGTCAACTTGATGAGACTTCAGCTCATTTTGCAGATGGTGCTAATCACTGCCCTAACCAGCGCGTAGCATAGTCAATATGACTTTCTCGGCACGCAGTATCCAATCAGACACAAGACCCGCTCCCATAGAGGCTCGCGCAGCCAATCGACGAATGGTAGGCTCACTTCAAAGGAGCTGCCAAGCTGTTTTGACTTATTTATAATTATCTATTCTGTGTATACTCTACGGAGGCCGTATGTGAAAAGAAAAAACTACTCAACAGCTACAGAGTAAATAAACGCATACCTTTCTGCTGCCATCTCTGCCACGACATACAAATATTTAGCAAATAACAGAAATTTGAGGATCACAGCAAAGTGCTTCTGAAGTAACTTTTATATAAAATGTTATATATACATGTTATACAACAACATGTTATACAAAATACATACTCACATACATCTACAATCCTGGTCAGTAACCAACCACTATTAAAGCGTCAAACTTCTCTGACAGAATTTTTTTTACATATTGATACATTTACTCTTACCATTTTCACACTATCAGGACTAACTTTGTTTATAAATCTGGTTTGGAATCAGCGATTTTACATGTTATTACCTAACTTTTGTGCAAAATGAAAAACGAATATTTGTAATTAAATAATAAAAGCAAACGTTTACAGTAGACAGAGTTGAAACTTGAAACCACCCAGAATATAAATCTCCTTAAACCTATATATGTAATAATTTTATTAATATAAAAGTACGTTAAAAATAGTTGTAAAGATTAAGTTTTATTTTATACTCAACTGATGGGAAAGGAAATCTCCCCTTTGTCGACATATAATAGAATTTATAACGTAATTTTTGTTACAGTAACGGGCGATTATTGTAATAAAATAAGGCAACATTTTGTCACAACTTCGTAGTAAACTTGGGTGAAATAGCACATTCACAAATTAACATTGGAAGGCAGACGCATATAATCAATACCAACTGACCGCACCACAGTTGCTTGCTAAAGGCAACTGTAACTCCATGGATACCTTCTAACATAATGGGAATGGGAGAGTCTGCATGTAATCACTACGTTCAACCAGGACTCAATTTCGTTGAGTATTCGGGGTAGCGACTGAGGACTGTCCCTGCCGTTTTATCTCAGAGGGTTTTCAGCAACCGTGGTCAGGCCGCAGACTTCCGGTAATCCCTGCCGGAGTAGTTTGCTTTCGGGAAACGCTGCGAAATTGTCCGGAGCAATGTCTCTCCTACACCCGTCCGCCCGACGTTTAATCAGGTCAACTGCNCGGGAAACGCTGCGAAATTGTCCGGAGCAATGTCTCTCCTACACCCGTCCGCCCGACGTTTAATCAGGTCAACTGCGCTAGGGGCTTCACCTCTCCGCATTGGCATGGCAATTGTTACTCCAGGCCCTTCGAAAATGTCAACAGATGTCCTTTAGACATCAGCCTGCCTGAAGCACCACCCGGCGAACACAGCTCTCTCGGCAAGCTGTCGGCAAGCTGTCGAGAGGCATAGAGATTTTTAATGGCGTGCCAGNACATAATGGGAATGGGAGAGTCTGCATGTAATCACTACGTTCAACCAGGACTCAATTTCGTTGAGTATTCGGGGTAGCGACTGAGGACTGTCCCTGCCGTTTTATCTCAGAGGGTTTTCAGCAACCGTGGTCAGGCCGCAGACTTCCGGTAATCCCTGCCGGAGTAGTTTGCTTTCGGGAAACGCTGCGAAATTGTCCGGAGCAATGTCTCTCCTACACCCGTCCGCCCGACGTTTAATCAGGTCAACTGCACTAGGGGCTTCACCTCTCCGCATTGGCATGGCAATTGTTACTCCAGGCCCTTCGAAAATGTCAACAGATGTCCTTTAGACATCAGCCTGCCTGAAGCACCAACCGGCGAACACAGCTCTGTCGGCAAGCTGTCGGCAAGCTGTCGAAAGGCATATAGATTTTTAATCGCGTGCCACCTTTCGTTACATACTGTAAGTCAACAAGACAAAGATACTAGTACCCTGTTCTGTTAGTGATGCGAAATGAATGACGCCAACATTATGCATGCCCAGTAACGCTCGGAGTGGAGCGGAGTAGAGAGGTTTGGGTGGCTCTTAACATCAGGATCTTGTGAGGCCGATGAGGGTGAAGCGAATTGACTATGGAGCAGCGGTGCCAGAATGCAAAGGCGAAGGTAACGGGAGATCCCGAGAAAACCCGCTGACCAGCGGCGTCGTCCGGCACGAGTACCAAGTGCGAAAATTCGTTAGCGACCCCGCTGGGAATCGGACTTGGTTCGCCTTGGTGGAAAGCGAGTAGTCTGACCACTACACCACCGCGGCCCCCAGATGTTCTTTTGCATCCGAAATAACATACAGTAATATTTAATTACATAGAAAAATACACTCTTAACATTACACATGTTATGTGAGATAAATAAACGTCTAATATCCCTAGAATTTCAGAGGATTAAAGCGTGATGTTTTTAAGAGAATGAACACTTTATCTCCAACTCCTAGTCGTTTCATTATTTTATAAAATAGAACAGGACATGGCGTAACTATTCTTTTAGTTTGTTATTATTTATTTCCTGTGATATACAGTTTCACGATTCGTGGATATAAGTAGACGCTACTGTAAAAACCCCTCGACAGAAAATAATTGCAAGGTACATGCTATTTATGAATCAGAAAATATTTATACTAGAACATAGTATGGGAAAGGATAATATTTATTGAAAGGGTGTTGTTTGAAACATTAGAAGAGAAAGGTTGGTCGGGAGGGCTGCCCTTACAAAACTCGCCACTCGTCTTATATACCTGACCTCCTGGGAGCCATGCCTCTAGAGTCGCAGGCCAGGCCTCCAGAACAATCAGAACTCACTACAGCTTCAATAACCAACCCGCAGGCTTTTTCACAATTACATAATCAATCTCCGAAGCAGACATGACGTCTCTTCGGCGCGCAGGCCAGACGCCTTAACAACTGCGGGTCACAACCCGCCATATAAGATTGTGTTGCATGTAGTAGCGACGGCAGGCGTCGAGCGTCATAGGCTGGGAAACGAGGAAACACCTGTCACAAACATGCTCGCACATGTGATGAAGGTTCATCCGTCACAGTTTGAAAACCTGACCGTAATAGGAAATATTTTTATTGAATTGAAAGCGTCAATAATAAATTTTTACTTATGACAAGGTAACCTTACCTAACAAAACCTAACCTAACGTAACCTAACCTAACAGGACATATTGCGAGTTTTTTTAAATGCATACTTTGACTTATGTGACCAATATTAGCTTATTTAATTTTTACGTTTACCACGAATTTCATCGAAACTACTTCGCTTTATATTTTCTGACGTTATGACCCAATATTACTGTACAATTCGAAGTTCCTTCTTGTGAAATGGTAACATTTTTGCGTCAATTTAACCAAACGTAAATGTAAATAAATAAGTGTCTCATCTTATGAGTAACTGCATATATTAGCTAAAAATATAAGCTTGAAACTCCTATGCAATGGAATTGATGTACACAGGAGGCTTTAAAATAAATAAATAATAAATAATTACCCTATTTATTCGATAATGTTTACTAATTGTAAAACCAAGCCAGCGAATAATTAATTACAATTTTTGCGCCAAGGGTAAGGTTTCGTATATGCTTTTTTAAAGCTAACTATTGTATGGACAAATGTTTCTTCTTTAATGACTACATAAATATCCTCCCTGCAAATTTTCCTATTTTCCTTTCGATTTATGTGCAGTGTTTAGTAATGGTAGATAAATTAGGAAGTCCCTTAAATTAATGTATATGTTTTAACTAACTCAATAGTTCATTAGCGCATTATTTAATGCGCTGATGGTAAATATATGTAGTTTATATGTTATGAATTAAAACCATAAAACTTTGCTGCAGGTGTATCGCAAATAAGTTAAATAATTAATTTATATTTTACGTACTAAAGTGGTTCTCGAGGGCACGATTTTTCTGAGGATTGGCCTGATTTACTTTTTCATTGAAAGTATTATAGTAGTTGGTTATGGTGAAGTACTGAGTCTCCGGTTAAAATATAACGAAACACAGATCTTCAGTCACTGCAGGAACTGTCGCTGTCGCCAAATTATTCAAGGGAAATAACTAGCTTCGTAAAATCTAATTTTGCCGTATATTTCGTCACGCAGGCTAAATATAAAAAATAAATAAATAAACGCATGGTTACTCAGCTTGAAGAAGTAAGGATTAACGTTTCGCGAAAATATTTCAAGACAAATTATATTTCAAAACATTGTTGGGTCGTTTACCTATCGTGATTGGCTGAATTAGTTTTTTCCACCTGTTAATTGTCTGCACACGAATCACGTAGGTACCATGCCGATGTTGCTGAATGGCGCGATCAAATATTAAAACGCCTTCTCAAGCATACAGCAACCAATGGTAATATACAAACTGATGTTGGGTGCTTACAGTATTGAAGTCTACCGTGTACTCGTATTTATTAGCGAAAAATCACTAGCTCTAATAATGTTACTTTGCGTTCTTTCCGTACTGCCCATATTAAGAATAATCTGCCCATTTAGCGTTTAACTCGCAAGCAGGTGAACTTGCATTGCGTATAACTGCCATTACCCTCGAGTTGATTGAGCGTGATTAAACAGCAGGTACTCAAACACCCGCAGGGAATTACACATGAAATGCAAACTGAATCATGTATGAGAAGTCTGCATGCGTCGGTGTAGGTTTAATTCGCACTTGGCAAACATTTACAATGTAGCACTGATTGGCATTCCTGTTTAAGGAATCTGTTTGAATGTCACCCCGCACTGCAGAAAGCATTTTTTTCTCGCGTCGCAATATGCACGGCGTGCCCGCTGGCCGACGTGACATTTCGAGCGAACACCGTGGGCGTCGCCATATACCGCTTGCACGTGGACGCGGAAGCTGCAAACATCGGTCGCACATTTACACGGGCATTCGATGTAAACAAAAACTGTATCGGCCTTGGGTTACTTTAACGTTTGTAACAACAAGTACACGCACCCAACGTTCAAAGAGGCAAGTAATACCTTCATTGTCTCACTTCACGATTGCACAATAACCACGAGCACTCAATCCAGTTACTGCAGTAAAATATTATTTTCACAGAAAAAATCAAACTAAACTACCTACTTAAGTAACAAAGTTAAGCCAGCACAAGTTGATCTGCGTAGGTCCATTTTACGCATGATTAAAGAAATGCGAAATTCACGCCATTCTTTGTTAACATGCTAGATTTCACTTTCCTGCATCTACATCCGCCCATTTCGTGATTTCATTGGCCACTGGCAACTGTATGGCGTAGTTTATCTGTATGACCTCTTCACTGCAGATTGGCTGTTCAACATTTGAGCCTCTACCATTGGCTGAAAGTGTCATTGGGAAGAGCCACGCAAGTTTTCTGTTAATGGCAACACCCAAAAGAAAATACAGCATCTTGGAGTTTAGCCTGCAGCCAAATAATAAAGCGAATTTCACATGTCTCTACTTATGAGTCATGAGTTAAGTGCGTACGTCGTCTATAACCGGTCTACTGGCATGAATTTAGAAATAAAGTAAATATGTTTCAATTTTTAGTTGTGTATGAACCAAGTATTGTTTTTCTGTGAAGACATTTAGGTAATTTCATTCATGCCTAATAAACCCCAGTTCTTAAGGGGTCATGAAGTGTTAAAGGTTGTATGCTCTCTACCATTATATTCTGGATACACGTTTCTTTATAGTGAATGAAATAATTATAGATAGAAAAATGATGTGCCTGATAAATTGAATTTCAATTTTAAATGAAAACTAGATACGTATTAATATTTCTCCAATGTATGATTTATGAGAAAATAGTATTTTTTTGGTTAAAAATTACGCCAATAAAGAGTTGAATAAAACGGTAGTAACTTTTTTCCTTTTTTTAACTAAACTTCTTGTGAAAATAGTTTACCATCTTTTATCTTGAGATATGATGGTTGTATTTTGGGCTGGTAAAATTATTTACTAAAATGAAAAACATTTTAGGAAGAATTATATTTCTTATAAATAAAGCAGTTTTTGAGTAAAAGTAAGAGTTTTGATTAACATGTATGTCAAAGAAAAAATGGAATTTAGTGGTAAAGCATTATATCGTGATCATCAGGAAAATCGCCAGGACTAAAAGACAAGATATTAAATTGTATAACGTATATAATTTTAAAATTTTAATCTATTAACTTATAAATATTTTAACATAATTCTTAATTGAGAAACCTTTAATCTTTACCAGCATAGTTTTCTTCCACAAAAAATGTTAGGACTTATGATTTTATTTCATTTTTAAAACATTTTGTACCGGCCAAACATCTGCAAATAAACGTTGGAAGAGAATGGGCATTTAAACACCACACATACAATTGTATGACCAACCATGCTTAGCAATTTAGAGGCCGGGGAGAACCACTAGGTAATTTATACAATTCTTTTAAGTTCACATTGATTAATACTGGGATCACGTGTGTGGAGAACTGAGAGTTTCAGATTTAAGAACAACAGGAGGGAGCAACGAGCTGTCATTGCGGTGAGTGTACCAATATCACTTTTAGTTCGTGGCGAATGGTTGGGTCAGTACATTGGGTATGTAATCAGTGCCAGAAAACTATTTCCAAAATTCAAGATATGAATTTATTTTTATATTCCGCGGGGGCGCAGCGCGTAGACTGTCCGCCTCCCACCAAGGCGAACCGAGCTCGATACCCAGTGGGGTCACTCCCGAATTTTCGCACGTGGGAATCGTGCCGGACTATGTCGCAGGTCAGCGGGTTTTCTCGGGAATCTCCCGTTTTCCCTGCTCTACCATTCCGGTGCTGCTACATATATCGCTTCATCTTCAATGGCTCACAAAAGTTGAGTTAAGAGATTTGGGTGGCTCTTAACAACGAGGTCATGAGAGCCGATGAGGGTGAAATGAGGTGAGAAATCCCCGAGAAAACCTGCCGTCCAGCGGCATCGTCCGGCACGATTCCTACTTGCAAAAGTCCGGGAGTGACCCAGCCGGGGATTGAACCCGGTTCGCCTTGATGGGAGGCGAGCAGTCTAACCACTCAGCCACCGCAGCCCCTGACTTTCAAGACCCTGTTAAAAGCCGTCCAAACCTTTCCAGTATCATATTTTCAAAATAGTTCTCCCGCCCCCATTTTTCTTGGGAGGAAGTGTGAATGTTAGATGATGGTGTCAGGTAACCCGTGTTTTGTTGCAAGGTGGGGTGAAGGATGCTGTGGGCGTATTATGAGTATGGTTCGTAGGCGTGTTTTTGGAGGACAAAGAGATATCAGAATTAACTACCCTCTTCCCTTTATTATCGATGTGTACAGAAACAGTATGAGTCAAAGGATGAATATATTCCTTTTTTATAGTTTGTATTTGTTAACTAGTCCTGCATGTTACAATCTCAATGTGAATTCCTTCCAAAAGAAAGAACATACCTTTGGAAGTAATTTTCGTGCGGAAAAATTGTGTTCCATGTGTATTATAAGAAGAAACGCAATTGCCGTCTCATGAAAGACGTCTAACAAAATTCATTATCCTTCAATAAACTAAAGAAAGCGCCAAGAATAGAATATGTCAACTAAAATACACATTTTCATGGAACCACTTAGGTATAAGTTCTTACTACGAAACAGAATAACAATATAGAAAAATATTCTAATAATAATTGATTGTTAAATGCTTAATACACATATTCTTGACACTTGTAAAAATTTAATGTGTTATTTTCCGTGTCTTATATTCAATGATTTAGTACCTATACATAATAGCAGTGAAATAGTTAAAATTCATATTGCGATGTACATGAATTATGTTTTCAAAACTATTCAAAATCTAAATAATATATTTTGTTCGTAGTTTTGTAAGAAAATGCCATGAAAAAATTAATCAATGTGAGAGTCATAGTACGTTTTTATTTATATGGGATTTCATGATGGCAAAAAATTGCACCTACTGTGGCATATGAACCATTTATTTTATAGTATATTTAACACACCAACAGGGACACAATTTTATCTGCCATAAATTATTCACAACCTCCACTCACAGGGTTTATGTTCCGAGAGTGTTTTGATAGCTCTAGATATTACTGTGGTTGTAAACATGAAATGTGACCCTGGCATTGTCATGAAAATAAATGTAAACTAAGCTACTTTCAGAACTGTAATTAAAATTAAATTATCTGTGGGGCAGAAATTATGTAGTAGCCTTAACGAGATTCGCCGAATGCTTTGGTTTTCTAAAACTTTTTTAAATAAAGGTGAAAATAACATAACCTTCATTTAAATCAGGCATTTAATTATGATTAGCTGAAAGTTATTCTAAAAGATGCTACTGACTAGCGCAGGGTTTTCCAATAACTGGTCCGTGGCACTTTTAGCGTGTCGCAAAATGTTGGAAACGTGCCGTAAAAGTTTTTTTATAAAAATTAAAACTTATTGCAATTGTTTTTAGGTGAACAGATATTTCCGTGAATGTGGTAACAAAAGTGAAAGTTTAGGATTCGTCTGCCTAATTTTGAAACCTATCTACGAGTTGCATTTTAAAATCCTCTGTCTAGGATTAACACCATTTAGATTTCTCAGTACAATAGCGTCACATCTCGAAGACTCTGGTTTTTTAAATTAATTACCTTACAGTATGCAGTACAGAAAGCCCTGATAGTAAAAGTTCTACAACTTAAATACTAACAGTTATACTTTTGTGTGGGGTAGTGTACCTTGACAATGTACTGTAGCAAGGCATTTTGTTAATACAAAACTTTCCCTCCTGAAAACAGCATATTTTAAGTTGCAACAGTATTGTACTATGGTATTGATTTGCTAACTACGCCAGTCCCACTTGCCGCATTGATGTTAATATTCTCATTACAAAATAATTTTTTGTTGGTTGTGCGATTTTTAAAAAAGTTCGCAATACAGCAAAGTGCCTGTCAACTACATCAGTACATTGAAAAGTGAAAATCCACATGTGATTCCCGCCTAAGGCGATATCACGTATGGATGAGAGTAAGCTGTAATAATTTTAATTCAAACTTAAATTAGACATACTTCTTTGGTCACATTGCTTCATCATTGCGACTTAACAAACGAGCTTTTAAACAAGCGCGCTCCGAAAAATTTGATCTTCAACTAAGTGTGCCGCGAAATTGAAATGTGTGGGAAACCCAGGCCTGGGGAATAATTCGAATGGGCTGGAAACCGGAATTCAGTGGAAATTGCCACTACGTAAGCGAAATTCTGTCTTCGAAATATTCGGTAAGCTGCCATTCATTTCCAGTGTCGCGTTCTTTAGAGATTTAGCTGATTTGGAGTAAGTTTAAATACTTCAGATTTAGACTGCCATCTATCAAAATCGTTTCGGTTATTTTGATATTGGAATATTCTTTAAAACTTCTAAAATGTCGGGATTTCTTGAACCTAGTAAGTAGCAAATTACTATAACAATTATAATTGTCATATTTTCAATTAATTTTATTTACTGCACTTTGGTGAACAGTATTTGATAAATAACTTTACTATAAATAATCTGGCCTCTTGACCGAATGTTGTGCACAGAAAACTGTACTTTCCAGAGACATTTCTGAACGAAATGAGCTGCGTCTGTATTATGTTTTGGCATAGTTTTACATTTTCTTCGTATTTTCGTTAAAATAATTATCAACGCTATTTTAAAAACTGAAAACATTTAATTAGGAAAATAATGAAACTGATCACCGAGTTACACTTTTGAAGTTACTGCCGGGAAGGAATTCTCTGGAGACGTCATATCGATATTCACGACAATACCCGATAGACGTCTGCTACAGAAGGAGGTTCGAGCAAGAGGGCGGATGGGAAACATGATTAAATTTCATACTGAAAATATCTCCCTCGAATGAAGTTTGGCGATGGAAAGAGATCTCACGCTTTCCATCACGTAGCCGTCTAGACGTGATGTGATTAGATAAAGCCGACAGCAAAGACCGCAGTGTACGGATACACGCGAGAATCGAATAACTCACTGTGATTGGAGCCTTTTCTAGCCATAGCTCCCTCGGCATTGTAACCACAACCATAACAAATAAGACTTCATTTTTTATTTCTGGGAAATTTCAGTCAGTTTTCTAAACTTGTCAGTTTGATTTGTCAAGGAACGATTTTTTTTGAGAACGCGAAAGCTAAATAAAGGGATAAATAAAACAAGTACCATGACTAGCGTCAAAGCTGAGTTGGTGATATTTGCAGAAAGTTTAAATGTTACATTTTCTGTTGATAACAACATATATCTCACCTCAGGGACCGATTATTGTTTACATAACATAACTGATATTACATAATTTTATAAGACACCCACGATTTACGCAGGATTAAAGAATGAAAGCTGTTACACAAAAAAAAAAATAGTTAAGTGTTTTTGAGAAAAGCACCTGGCAGAATTAAACCAGACATTTAAATATTATGGGTGCATTTTTCATTGCAACCTGAAAGGAACGTACACTGCAGCTTCTCACAGAAATCGGGTTTATAATGCACCCTTCAGCGAGAAAGTAGTCAGCTGCATTTTCGGGAATTAATTTCGTTAAGAGTCATCAGCACCCTCACTTCTAGGCTTTGGGTTGGGTTTACGTTCCGTAATAACGCAAACTTACATTAAAAAAATGGTACACGGACATAAGGTTTACTCGGGATCCAAACCCGTGACCTCAAGATCCAAAGGAAACACTGCGGCTGCCTCGGCTGCGTTGGTCACCTCACATACGTGAATTTGTAAGTGTGGATCCATTTGTATATAATATCACGCCCCTGAAGACTATTGTGTGTTCCCTTAAGGCGGTCGCCTAGTGAGGGGTGTGTTTGTGTGAGCGAGGCAACAATCTACGAAGCATTATGGGTGACGTCGACTGGCGTATGTAAAGCGGCTACGCCTCTACGCGTGAGGTGCTCAACGGTCGTGCAGTTTTTCCGTCAGCAACTCGCCTTGAACGTGACATTAAGCTGTGGCTAGTGAATATTGCACATAATATTACGATCCCAGAAGTATAACATTTCATTGTGCTGGAAACATCTCTGACGAATAAAATTTGAATTCAGTAAAAAAAACTTAAAGTATGCGTACCGCCATTACGATTCACTTTATGCATGTTTTCATCTTTCATTTTTTTCGTGAATCAACCTGATTAACGGCTTAATTTAGACACGCTTTGTATAATCCTCAACTGTCCATCAGCCCGTGCAAGCTGGGCTACCGGAAACCTGTTGGTAGCTACACGCACTCACATTCCCTACATCCTACCCACGCTTTCTGAATTCATCAACTGAGTTGTTTCCCATAACATATCAAACAGTGAAGCCTACACTACTAACGAGCCGGTATAGCGAAGTATTCATATGAGAGAAAAATATAGCAAAATAAAGGGGGAAAAAAGCAATGGTTATTAACCCCTCTTCATAGAACGACTGAGCTATATATAGAGAGAGAGAGAGAGTGAGAGAAAGAGAGGAGTTGCTGAACATGCTAAAATTAGTGCGGCGAGCATAATGAGATTAGGAAGATGCGTATAAAAATCTAGCTACTTTGTGCTCGCCTTGTACGAAGCTTTCACTATTCAGAGACCAAGCCTATTAGAAGAGGGAGGGTAGGCGGATATTGAATATACAGGATGTGAATAATTTCGTGGATACGGGCTCTACAGTACATTATTCTGTGGTCGAAAATAAGTAGAAAATAATGCTTGGTAAAAAATTATGCCGTGCCCTTTATTTCGCAGGGTAAACCCCACGCATTAACATAACAGACTACATTCCACCTTTAGCGCAGGTTCAAGAAGATCGAACCCATGTAGAAGGCGTTCAAAGTTTGCTCCGAGTATAGAAACGGACTTGTCCTAATGTGGCACGCACGTGGGCTTACATGGTGACGTCAGCCAGCTGCATCACGATGATGACCTCGGCCAACTACGACCACACGACTCGTAGTCTCAGTCTACGCCTTACAATATACCTGTGAGGTGCAACGCTACTATATAACCTCACTGTTTCCATTCAAAGAAAAAAAAAACCAATCAGCGACTACTGTTTTTATAATTTTCGTGTCCTTTTTCTCGGAAAACGAAGGTCTTACGCATTGTTTTACAGCTTTGAAAAATAAAAATTACGAAGGGGATGCTGATACCTGTAACAACGAAAAAATTTCGTAATTAAGAACAACTACAAAATAGTCAACATTATAATGACAAATCAAAAATAGCCACGTTAATAAAGCACAGTTTACTAGGCCTAACATTTAACCTTCGACGAAAGAAGAAATATATTAAAGGACTTGGTCCATTCGTATTCGATTTTGGGCTTTTGTTTGCTTTCTTTACTATGTAAACCTAGTATAGTTTTTTACTGTTTATGTAAAAAATTGTAGCATTACAACGTTCAGCGAGAAACGAAATCGGAACAAAATCTTACTCACGCGAGAAGCGAGGTGGATGCATAAATTGGAACCGGTAGTTAGTTAGCTAACTTTGTTTGCAGGGTAATATTCAACGCGTCATTTCCGTGCGTACGCCTTTGTAGTGGCCTCGGCGACGTAGTTACCTCACAACTTGTGCGCTCATTTGCAAAGTCTTCATTCAGCCAAGTGGGTTTTCGTCTGACGAAACAAAGCTGTTTACAGTGACGTATTGACTCTTTCAGGACCGCTTTAATTTATAATTCCAGGTGTTGCGCAAAAAAATAATGACGATGCTTTCTGTGCTTAAGTCGACACGACACTTGTTTCGTTGTCACAGCCAATGAGCTGTAAGCTGTATGTTCGGCTACAGTTATACAAACCAACTATGGCCTAGACCAGTAAGACGGCTTGCGATTCATTTACCCACAGGTATAGTCTATTCCCGGTTTCTTCACACTTTTTCAATTAAACCTTCGAAAAACCACACCATGTACGATGTGTTTAGTTATTTCCTAAATATGCGATGTTGTATGCTCATAAATATACCGTTTTATACCTCTGTTAACATGAAAGTATCTTATTTTTCGTCGAAAAAACGTTTTAACTGTATTTTATTTATGAATTATAATATTTCATTTACAATAAATATGAATAAAAACAGTGAGAAAACATGTGTGTTGGTAGCGCCTAGTAAGAAATAGTTCTCGTGCAAAATATTATTGCAACTGAGTGCGCACGAATTCGGTGCGTTGTCCTTTGGTGTAATATTATAGACTTAGTTAAGCTTAGTTTGCACGAGGCGGAGGAATATGCTGGAAGTAGAACTTTAGCAAAGCTTCAGAAAAGTGTGAAGTAACCATGAATGGATTATAGGATATCATTGGTCATTGAGCTTCGCAGTGTGCAGCGCAGATCAAAAACTACCTACACTTGCGTTATGTACACAATCGTGTGCCTGGGTCTGAACTGGTTGAGAACAGCCGATAGAGTTGTATTTCGTACCGTTCAAGCAGTGGGCTGGTGTCGCTTGGCCCTGGTGCGTACAGAAGAGAAGCTGAGTGTGCGAAACTCTGCAACTGGTTCCCACAATATTCAAGTCACATCGCAGCTGACACTGCGTGACGTAGGGGAGTTCCCGGTGAACTGAGCACTTTCGGAAGCCCTGCAAAAGATCTACTTCTGCGCACGTCGTGCATTCTTCAAACAACTTGTAAAATTAACATTGCCACGGGTCTGATCATATTATTCATACGTCGGTCCGGTGTAACTGTGGAATTGTTAAAAACGTAAATATTAAATAAAAAATTGCCATTTATTCCACTGAAGTTACGTGCATCAAAAACAAAAAGAAAAATAAATAATTTCGCTATTCACAAATGTTAAACCTAGCACTTTTAATTCAACGTTAAAACGTGGGACTACTTTCCCTTCGTCGTTACCAATTTTACTGGGCTTATGCCATCCAGTGCGCCCGTAGGGCAGCGCCATTTTCTATTTTCCAGAAGTTGGTTTCAAAAGTGCTCATTCAACCGCGAACAGCTTTGTAAAAAAAATATTTTTCATCTGATTTTGAAATTTGCTGCATTAGAAGCAAGAAAATTAATTACAAGCATGTAAATTTCCTCCACAACGCAATGATCAGCATGTTGTGCATACNTGCATTAGAAGCAAGAAAATTAATTACAAGCATGTAAATTTCCTCCACAACGCAATGATCAGCATGTTGTGCATACAAGATCATGCCACTAAAAAAAATAAGTATAGCTAAGAAAACTGCAAACATTTAAGGAAATATTAGCTCTCCCATACAGCATACTAAGAATAAACTCGAAAATTGAATTTTTAGTTGAATATCGCGGGTGACTACGCACTCCAGGTAGGGATATGAAATTGCGAGTGAATCAGTGTGTGTAGCAAACTGAAATTAAACAGGNAATAAATATCTTCGTTTTTCCATAGCGTAGCTAATGAAAATCTTCGACGCAATACCGCAATTTTTTTAAGTAACCAGGAATCTTTGGTTATTGATCGCGACAGATTTCATTAACAGTTCTTGACTATCTATAACTGCGTCACCCTACCCAGGCAGCTGTACTGATGGACATCCTAATTGCCGCCAGCAAGGCGAGGCCCTAAGCTTGAATCCGTTATTAGGTAGATGTGCTAGTTAAAGTTAAGAACATTGGACGAGCCACTAAACCCCTGGGTTCGTCACAATGTTTAACAGAAACAAAGATTACCAAAAGTTTATAAAGAGGGCGCAATAAAAAAAACGGCGTTTATCTTCGGTTGAGGTGATTTTATTCAAATTACCTACTTTAAAACGACAGTTCATGTAACAAACTTCAGTTAAGGTGACGTAAAAAAAAACTTGAATAAAATAATAAATATGGATACAAATTAAAAATAAACCTTTTTACTTTTTCAATAAATCGTGGCGTTNTGCATTAGAAGCAAGAAAATTAATTACAAGCATGTAAATTTCCTCCACAACGCAATGATCAGCATGTTGTGCATACGTGATCATGCCAATAAAAAAATAAGTATAGCCATTTTAGTGAATAACTAACAAAACTGCAAACATTTAACGAAATATTAGCTCTCCCATACAGCATACTAAGAATAAACTCGAAAATTGAATTGTTAGTTGAATATCGCCGGTGACTACGCACTCCAGGTAGGGATATGAAATTGCGAGTGAATCAGTGTGTGTAGCAAACTGAAATTAAACAGGACATTGACCAGCAGCTACGCTTTCCCTGAGTTCGCTTTTTTTTTTTGTTGTGTTCAGCAAGCTGAAATTGAAGTAGCTGTTGTCAGCGACATCAGCCACGAGGAATTTTTTTNGGGTGACTACGCACTCCAGGTAGGGATATGAAATTGCGAGTGAATCAGTGTGTGTAGCAAACTGAAATTAAACAGGACATTGACCAGCAGCTACGCTTTCCCTGAGTTCGCTTTTTTTTTGTTGTGTTCAGCAAGCTGAAATTGAAGTAGCTGTTGTCAGCGACATCAGCCACGAGGAATTTTTTTATTGAAATTTTTTTGTGGTTTATTGAAATAAATTGAGCGTGATTGAACTTACATTGGTTGTAATCAAACATTGTAATTTTAAAACAATGTAACGTCATGTGGTAAGACTATACAGTAACATTCATATCAAAATCAGTTCAGGATGGAACATTTCAAAGAAAATCAGTATCTTAGTTTATACTATTTATCTTCCTGTTGATACGGGAATTAGCTATACAACTCTAATCAAAACTTTTTTTGTGGCTGTGGGGGAAAAAAAGGGNTTAAAAGCTAAACAAGTTTCTTCTTGTTTTATAACACACACACACACACACACACACACACACACACACACACACACATATATATATATAACCTACACTTGGTTATACATTAACATATATAAACATTTTAAAGATAATGTTAAAAAGAGGCCTAAGTGTAGCATACAAATGCATGCCGCATAATATCAGAATGCTGAATCATATCTATCAGGATTGCTGGTCCACTGGTGTATCTGGAGGAATACCCCAAGCAGAATGTAGTCATGAGAGGGGTATGGTGTCTCGGTTAACGGGGTTACACCCGATCCGACTACATTCCTGCAGGCTTCCACTGCCAGAAGGCCCAGGGACAGCGACCAGAAACCCACGCACTTCCGTGAACCGCTCAACAGCGACAGTCAGTAAAAATATCACGACATTATATTGTAAAAATTTTGTATAGACTTGGAGACAGAAGTTCCGAGTAGTTACATGGCTNGTAAAAATATCACGACATTATATTGTAAAAATTTTGTATAGACTTGGAGACAGAAGTTCCGAGTAGTTACATGGCTAAAATTTCGTTACCAAAAGGAAAGGGATAAAATGAGCACATTCCAATATTAGGTCAGCAATCTTCAATATCCCAAAGGCGATACTGCACATGCATATGCTTGCACTTATAGATACATAGCGATCGCAAGAACAATAATTGTGCAGTGAAACAAACATACAAAGCACCAAGATTATTCATAAATAAAATTTTCGTTAATTAAAAAACAACTTNGTAAAAATATCACGACATTATATTGTAAAAATTTTGTATAGACTTGGAGACAGAAGTTCCGAGTAGTTACATGGCTGAAATTTCGTTACCAAAAGGAAAGGGATAAAATGAGCACATTCCAATATTAGGTCAGCAATCTTCAATATCCCAAAGGCGATACTGCACATGCATATGCTTGCACTTATAGATACATAGCGATCGCAAGAACAATCATTGTGCAGTGAAACAAACATACAAAGCACCAAGATTATTCATAAATAAAATTTTCGTTAATTAAAAAACAACTTNCATTGTGCAGTGAAACAAACATACAAAGCACCAAGATTATTCATAAATAAAATTTTCGTTAATTAAAAAACAACTTAGAATCGAATAATACCACTAACATATTATTATTACAATTAATTATCACAATGCAGCCTTGATTTTCATTGTAGATAATTGAAGTGCCAACGGAAGTGTCATAATTTATGTTTACCATATTAAAACTGACAAAGGACGAAATTTTACAAAAAAAATTACAAAATGTTTGATAACATATTTTACTTAATTTTTACGTTTAAATTATTCATCACTGACAGCCCATTTTGAAATGACAAAATATTTTACAATAACTTTTCAACATTTCACAACAGATAGCAGTAGAAACCAAGAACAAGCTTTCAAAAAAAAAAACTGATAAGGGAAAAACATAATTATTACCAAACAATGTGTGCCAAAAAATTAAAACAGCACATAACCCAGAGACAAATTACAGAATCGCGCTACAGCTCAGTAGTAAGCCCGGTTAGCTTGCCATACAGTTTGCATAGCCACCAGGCGTTTAACATGACCCACTTCAAAAATTTTTTGTGCTTTTTTATGGTACCTTTTACATCGCAAACGTAGGAGCATAATGCTACTAACTAAGCATTTACTTAACACATTTAACAAACCAAACACTATACTGGAATTTGATGTTTGATCACACGAAGTTAGTAATGTTTTTAAATAAAACTTTCGAAATATTGTTGTTTAGAGTGTGCAAATAATCACTATAAGGTTTATGGGGCTTATTGGTTTTTTTTCTAGTGTGATTTTGCATTAGATTATGGCAGATAATTGTAACTAGATCAACCTTTATGCAAATGGCACGAGAACGTTAAACTTAAACCTGGTTGAAACTGGGGAGAAGGAGTAACCTAAACAGGGATTTTAAATGCGCTCATTTAACAGGAATTTATTACACGTGCCTTAGATTATTATACGACTATTGATTATTGTTTTATAGGTTCACGCATATGTAAGGCAAGGCACGCTCACCTATCATCCGCTCTCTTGGCCTGTGGCCTTTACCTTTTTATTATTTATCATTCTGTTTTTTTCTCAAGTTTGTTCGTAACCGATTTTTCTATAACTTATAATCATTTTCAAGAAAACAGCCGACAAATACTGTCCGAGCAGGAAGTAGTCAGTTGTACAAATATTCACAAACATATGTTCCTTGTGTAAAAAGAGACCATTTTCTCTGAAAAACTTGTTAGAATTTCTTAATATAACTGTTGAAATCATAAAAACTATGGTTACAAGTCATGTATCAATAAAAGTACAATTGATTTTCAATAATAATTTTCCATGATATTAGTATTAATGTTGGTTGCATTCTGTGTGGCGTAGAGTTTAATGGTTTCAGTAGTTGCACTGATTTCAATTCATCATTTAATAATCCACTGTTTTCGGACTTTTTTGCAGGTAAGTAGGCAAGACTCCATCACAAGATGTCACATGACTATACGACTAATGGAGTACATTTAAGAATGCTTCTTCTATCTTTTCATTATTTCAGGATGTCCGCTCTTGGAGGAAGGTCACTAAATTTTACTTCGTAACCGTAATATAAGTACATAGATATTACTCAATTTTAATGAGTTCATTAAGCAGATAGTAGCTAAATTATTTATTTGAAATCTTAGTTGTGTTCGTTCATGATTATAGTTAAATTGACTAAAATTAAATTTACTGTATGTTAAATTAAATTAGAACTGAAATAACTGTATGAAAATCATATGAAGTACGTTTAAGTTTAATTATTACGTTACGGCCTTCGTCGTACTTAGTTGGACTCACATTTGTGACAACAGATAACAATTTAGATAACAAAACGTTCACTGACACCATGAGTCAAGAAAGACTTCTCCTGGATCCTTTACTATGACATTATTTGAAGGTTAATTTTCCCTAAAGTGAAAATTATATTCGTAACATGCAACAAAATACGAGATGAGCGGATTTTCGTATTTCAATTAAATGTAAGAGTATTCAATGCGCACTGGTCATTAGGAGATAATAAAGTGACATGAAAGGCCGTTCGTTATAATTGCATTTCTCTCTTGCGTATTTGCCATATTACTGAAGCTGAGATGATCATAATTGTTTCAATAGTTTTGAGTGAATATATTTACTAGTCACCGCGGGGCGCCACCTGTACCTCGATCATGCAAGGTGCCAAATTTCTTATCAAAGGCGTTTACTCTATAGAGCTACATTTATTTCAATCGTATTAATAGTTATGAAGTTATAGTGTCAGTATGGATCATCCTGCAAACGTTGCATCGCCATTTCCGCCCTGCGTTCCCCATTGCTGTAAATCTTATATTTTACACTCTTAGCTCAACATTGGGGCTACTTCAGGGTTTGTGAAATAAGCAAATTGGTCTAGCTATAGCCTAATATATAAAAATAAATCAACTCAATACGGTACTATATAAATTAAAATATATACCTACAGAATAACTCTAATAGCCACATATTATTTTTAAAATTAGATGATGGCGCTATCTAAACAAATAACTACCCCTACTCGGGGCTCATACTTTACGTCGAAGATCTGACACACCGGACGCTTACTTTTAATACTGCGTATTCCGTCATCGCTCAACGCCACCCATCCTCTATGTCCGTAGACACACCTCTTCAGTACCGTTGTATGAAGTAGCTAGGGGGCAGCTCAGCAGGAGACCGGCGTCGCGACGGCCCGTGGACGCCTCGACGCTCGCTCCGAAGACAGGAAGGAAAAATACGCCGCTCTTCCGTCATTGCCGCCTCAAATAATCTCGGTGTTAGGTGACTTCTTCATCGGGTCACGGGGCGATGTGCTGATTCTCCATTCGCGCAGGCCACGACGTGAATTTGGCGACATGGCGAACTCAATACTCCTCTGTAGGCACTCCTCGACCCGTAGGAGATGCCTGGGGTGTGACGTAACTGTGACAAATTATTGTGTATGAAAAACCTTGAATGTATTTCATAACATAATGTGTCCGTTTGATTTTAAAGACGCTTTCACGTCAAAAAGACCCGAAGACGCCTTCCCGAAAGTATACGAGCAGCCATCTGCCAGAACGCCGAAGACTGTCAAACACTACCGAGTCGGTCCGAATTAGATGGCCATGTTTACACTTCAGAGACGTATTATAAACTGAAGCTAACATTCACACATAAGGGAGGTTCCCCGATTGCCTTAGCTAATTAGATATAGCTGTTCAATAGGGAAGTTATTAAATAACAGTGAAATTACTATAGTCCTGCACATATTTTGGCAGGGTACACAGTAAAGAATTTTTGTACGTTTTACCAAATTTCTCTATAAACAATGTGCCAAATACTTTTTTGTGACTATACGTCTGAAATATTGTACTTGTAGAACACACTGCTTTACGAAACACACAAAATTATTTATGTAGCTTTATGTTTGTAATAAACTTGAAGTCTATGTTACTTGATTATTAAAATTAAGTAGTAGTTTTACGCATTTCACATTGACGTTTAGTAATATTCGCTCTAATTATCTTGTGGTAATTCGATATACTATATGTAATATTTATGTATATATAATGTCTGAAACAGACACGTATGAAAAAAACAGCTAGTTATGCTTAATAGTATACCTTATTATAAGACAACATTAACCATCTATGTGGACATTTCTGGGAACCTACATCTGTATCAGAAGTAAATGTTTTGCGGACTTGGAAATTTAAAAAATCACAGCAACTCTTAAAGCAAAAAAATAAAAGTCACACATCGTTATTACTTACACAAAAACTAGATATTAGTAGTACTGGGCACTATTGGTATTTCAACAACTATCTTGGCAACAAGTTTATAAAGAATGCTTTGTAAAAATACAGAAATATTTTTCATTGTAGGCATTTCGCTGGCATGGTAGTTATGATACAGTGAGTTGTTCCTTATCTTGTCTCATGTGGTAAGAGGTCTGCGGTGTATGGTCTATTAGCGGCTTCTTCTCACTTTCAGAATCAAACCTTTGAAAAATCACCCCATGTATGACGTGTTTAGTTATTTCCTGAGTATGCTATGTATCACTCAAGCGTTTTATAACTCTATTGACATAAAAGTATGTTATTTTTCGTTAAACTGAAGTTATACCTATATTTTATCTATACATTATAATATATAATTTTTAATAAATATGAATAAAAACAGTAAGAAAACATTTGTGTTGGTAGCGCCTAGTAAGAAGCAGTTATCACGCAAAATATTATTACAACTGAGTGCGCACGAATTCGGTGCGTTATCCTTTGGTGTAATTTTCTAGACTTGGTTTGCCCGAGGCGGAGTAATATGAGTGACTACTTTGCTAACACAATATTAATTTAATCGCAGGCATTGAACAGAGTAAATAAATAAAACAAAAACCCGGCACAATTCTGTGGTCCGTTAAAGTGACACCATCGCTTAGACATTCATCTGCAGCATTACACAGTACTCCGAATATTCCCCGTGTGCCTGCGAGGGTTCCAACCCAAGTCCCACAATTACACGCTGGCGTAACACATTTGCCTCTTCTGCTGCAGGGCCGCGGTGGTTGAGCAGTTAAACAGCTCGCGTTTCACCAAGGCGAACCGGGTTCGATCCCCGGCCGGGTTACTCCGGATTCTCGCAAGTGGGAATCGTGCCGGACGTTGCCGCTGGTCGTCGGGGTTTCTCGGGGATCTTCCGTTTCCCCCCACCCTTGCACTCCGGCGTTGCTCCATTCTCAATTTGAACGCTACCTCGTTTCATCACGTAAATCTGCATCATCGGAAAAATATTCCCTTGAATCTGGGGTTGGGAAAANAGCCATCTGCCAGAACGCCGAAGACTGTCAAACACTACCGAGTCGGTCCGAATTAGATGGCCATGTTTACACTTCACAGACATATAATAAACTGCAGCTAACATTCACACGTAAGGGAGGTTCCCCGATTGCCTTACATTATTAGCTATAGCTATTCAGCAGGGAAGTTATTAAATAACAGTGAAATTACTATAGTCCTGCACATCTTTTGGCAGGGTACACAGTAAAAAAGTTTGTACGTTTTGCCAAATTTCTCTGTAAACAATGTCCCAAATACTTTTTTGTGACTATACGTCTGAAATATTGTACTTGTACAACACACTGCTTTACGAAACACACAAAATTATTTACGTTTGTAATAAACTTGAAGTCTATGGTACTTGATTATTAAAATTTAGTGGTAGTTTTACGCATTTCACATTGACGTTTAGTAATATTCACTCTAATTATCTTGTGGTAATTCGAAATACTATATGTAATATTTATGTATATATAATGTCTGAAACAGACACGTATGAAAAAATCCGCTAGTTATGCTTAATAGTATACCTTATTATGTGACAACATTAACCATAAATGTGGACATTTCTGGGAACCTACACCTGTATCAGAAATAAATGTTTTGCGGACTTGGAAAGCAAAAAAATCACAGCAACTCTTAAAGCAGAAAAATAAAAGTCACACATCGTTATTACTTACACAAAAACCAGATATTAGTAGTACTGGGCACTATTGGTATTTCAACAACAATCTTGGCAACAAGTTTATAAAGAATGCTTTGCAAAAATACAGAAATATTTTTCAGTGTAGGCATTTCGCTGGCATGGTAGTTATGAGACAGTGAGTTGTTCCTTACCTTGTCTCATGTGGTAAGAGGTCTGCGGTGTATGGTCTATTAGCGGCTTCTCCACACTTTCAGAATCAAACCTTTGAAAAATCACCCCATGTATGACGTGTTTAGTTATTTCCTAAGTATTCTACGTATTACGCAAGCGTTTTATAAATCTATTGACATAAAAGTATGTTGTTTTTCGTTAGATTGAAGTTTTACCTATATTCTATCAATAAATTATAATATATAATTTTTTAATAAATATGAATAAAAACAGTAAGAAAACATTTGTGTTGGTAGCGCCTAGTTAGAAGCAGTTCTCATGCAAAATACTATTACAACTGAGTGCTCACGAATTCGGTGCGTTATCCTTTGGTGTAATTTTCTAGACTTAGTTTGCACGAGGCGGAGTAATATGAGTGAATACTTTGCTAACGCAATATTCATTTAATCGCAGGCATTGAACAGAATAAATAATTTAAAAAAAACCCCAGCACAATTCTGTGGTCCGATAAAGTGACACCTTCGCTTAGACATTCATCTGCAGCATTACGCAGTACTCCGAATACGTCCCGTGTGCCTGCGAGGGTTCCATCCCAAGTCCCACAATTACACGCTGGCGTAACACATTTGCCTCTTCTGCTGCGGGGCCGCGGTGGTTGAGCAGTTAAACAGCTCGCGTTTCACCAAGGCGAACCGGGTTCGATCCCCGGCCGGGTTACTCCGGATTCTCGCAAGTGGGAATCGTGCCGGACGTTGCCGCTGGTCGTCGGGTTTTCTCGGGGATCTTCCGTTTCCCCCCACCCTTGCACTCCGGCGTCGCTCCATTCTCAAGTTGAACGCTACCTCGTTTCATCACGTAAATCTGCATCATCGGAAAAATATTCCCTTGAATCTGGGGTTGGGAAAAANTTGAACGCTACCTCGTTTCATCACGTAAATCTGCATCATCGGAAAAATATTCCCTTGAATCTGGGGTTGGGAAAAAATTTGGAGGTCAACTTTCTCTTGTTCGCAGAATTTAAAAACGAATGACATGTCAATGTGAGGACACTATTTATTATATTTTAACGTGAATAATACCATCCAAGCCACCAAACGCGCATGTTTTACAACTACGTGTATTAAAATAACAAAAAACTACTTTTTCTTAAATTATTACATTAGTACAAATTAGGGCAGACAACTTCAGTTTAAATTCCTTATTGCTAAGGAACATTTTTCCCAAGGCAACTATATTAAAGTAAAAGATTAAATAGGTAAGGAATTTATCCCGCAGTTTATTGCGGACGAAGCCAGAATGGGAGCATGTTAAAGAACCACACGTCTCTTTAACCGACTCGCGCGCACGCAGCCAAGTTCTGCCTCTCATTCTCTCTTCTCCCCCGAAAAAACCGTCGTCTGCAGAGAATCATCTCCCCGTGGGCAAGCGAAGCTTACTCCACTCTTGCAGCACTTCTCCAAGTTGCCAGTCCTGCGATAAGGAAAGAGAGATTGCTATTTGAGTTGCAGCTACTTGAAAATATATCACATTTTATTCTGAATGTGTTGGTACTCTGTAGTTTCGGGGAGACGAGCGTTAATAGATGTGTCACCATCACTATTCTAATGATATAAGAAAACGTCTTCATAATCAATATATAGTGGTATAGCCAACCGCTACCTCTCATGCCTTCATTGTAGCGCTTTAGTCTTTCGAGTGGTTAAAACTAAATAAATAGTGACATTAGATCGCTTTCACGCATATTTTACGCTGCTGTGGCTGCCAAATAGGTATGCTAATTATTTAATGATTGAAATTCNTTAGATCGCTTTCACGCATATTTTACGCTGCTGTGGCTGCCAAATAGGTATGCTAATTATTTAATGATTGAAATTCGCCTCTAGTCTGCATTGATGTGAATTTAAAACTTCCTTAATTATTTTCTGTTTTTAAAAAAGAGGTTTTGAATGGATCTTTTTGCTTTATTTGCTATTATTGTCGCAACAGTTTGTGTAGTTACTCTTGCTGCTCAGTTTATATTAAAACGTTTAACTTGGCTTGCTCTAACAGCTTTCGCCCTTGATTTTTTTCTACCCATCAACATTAACTCCCCGTTTATGTGGAACCAACGTCCTCAAGTAAATTCCGGTAATTAGGTTTGGTGGTAAAGTTTCTCTTTACGCTCCACAAGATATTCTCTTCTGATAGCAACGCCTTTATATGCATCTGGTTTGTTTTTATTTCTAAATAATCCTATCTTCGTCGCTCTGGTCTTGCGCCGTTTACGATCTTACGTAGACGATTATCTCCTACTACATTTTCATATATTGTGTTTTTCATTTGTAAGTTGCACTGATTACCCTATTAAATCACACCAACATCTTGTCAATAGTATGTACTTCATTTTTACAATTCGTCTTAAAAATAGTTCTCTTATTACTTTGGCATGAAATTGTACTTCACCTTTTAACTTACGTTTGTTTCATCATCAGTGCTGAATAGAAGTAAAATAAGTATTTTTTTTTTTAGAATTAAATTTGCGATTTTGGCCATTTTGTTCGAGCTTGTAAAAATTTTGTTGTTGCTTGAGGTAACCACGCCATACATCCACATTTCTGTCGTTTCTTAGCTATTGTAATACGGTATAAGGGCTTACGGTTGCTCTTTCGTTGGAAAGCCATTAATCATTTTTATATTACAGTGATTCCTACCCAAAATGAAGTGGCGATTGCAGTATATTAAAAATGTAGACATTTAACAGATCTTTTATTTGAATACCATGAGAAATAAATACCGTCAACATATGTTCCATATCTTGGCCATGTATGCATAATTCAAAAAATCAATTTCTTAGTTTACTTCAGTTTCCGAACTGAACTGCCTGTAGCCGTATACGTGTTCTACTTTAAATTTGATGGGATCCTTCATTCTCCCCACATTTGCAACTTTTCCTTCATCGACAATATAAACTTTGCTTCAATAGAGAAGGATAAGAAATCCTCATTATAAGTTCCAAATAACTTTGAAAGGTTAAACTACGAATATAAAGATTTGTGTTTTAAATTATGTGTATTTGATTTCGTGTATGGTATTGAAAACAGTCATCAATATTGTGTACGAGTAAATATTTCATTAGAGTTAAGTATCATATATATATATATATATATATATATATATAATTATCTGTTCCAAAGATCTGATATGTGATGTACACACGTAACCGAACAGTAAATGCTACAACACTTCGTACAGTGCTATATTTCAGAGTGACATAACGACAATTTTGTGTCACGTGAAAAATATATAACAGCTAGATATATTTCAAACAAAATGGGTTGTTCCTTATGGATTAGCAGCTCCAATAAAGTGAGGTCATTTAGTCAATACATTCGACTAGATTGTTTTGACTCTGAACTCTGA
Source organism: Clitarchus hookeri (assembly GCA_002778355.1). Lineage (NCBI taxonomy): Eukaryota > Metazoa > Arthropoda > Insecta > Phasmatodea > Phasmatidae > Clitarchus > Clitarchus hookeri. Next base: position 175,638 of record NQII01004309.1, on the reverse strand, counting down.
GGTTATTGCTATGACCACCGATTTTTGATGAAAGTTCAGGTTAGTTTCCAGTAGCATTCTATCTTAAAAGTGCCAGAGTTAACAAGTGAGACAATTGAAAACAAGCAATTGATTACATTGATACTTATTATAACCACATTTTTATCTAAAGACTGCCATTTATTTTGTGTCGTTGCGTTTAATTATCGACAGTAATGAAATCAGTAAAGCTAGATAGATGATGCCACACTGCAAATACATAACTTAATCGTGTCGCCGAATTTTAAAACCACACGGACATAAGCTGTTTTTGAAAGCAATGCACAAGCAACTTAGGTTATGCTGAAGTCAATTACATTTATATAATTAAATATGTTTACTTTTTAACCACTGAATCTGTGGAGATTTATTTTTACACTTGAGCAGTTTGTCCCTAAGGCATGTTCTGTGGAATTTATAAAGTTAGATATGTGTTAAAAAAAAATTACGTCAAATATGCTGAAGTAATTCTTCGCAAGGGGCATATAATTGTGTGTTTTCGAATGGCTGTTATTATTTTAGAATATTTGGTCTTTATTGCAAATTATTTAATTGTAAATATTTTTCTATGTAGTATTGCAAAAATTATTCCCTCATTCCATTAAATGCACAAGGAATTTAATTTGTAATTACACAGATACTAACGTTTACATATAAAATCCATATTGGTATAAACTTGCGACAATATAAGTTTAAAGACAAGAAATTGCTTGTTTATTTTTATGTAGCCAAAAAATCAAGATTATTAATTTCAGTTTTATTTATTTATGAAATCATCACAAATAACGGACTAAAGAAAATTTATGTTTTACGAATGTAACATTATTTCTCGTGGTCATGCAGAAAACACTGTGATGTGTAGCTCAGGGTGCATTACGTTACACGATAATTTATTTATCGCACATTTTTGTGGCCTGTATGTATAATTTGATGAACTATGAATAAAGAATGAGCGAGTGAAGATATTTGGGTGGCTCTTAACAGCGAGGTCTTGAGAGCCGATGAGGTTGATTGAGGTGAGTATGGAGCGGCACCGGAATGAAAGGGCGTGGGAAACGGAATATCCCCGAGAAAACCCGCCGACCAACGACGTCGTTCGGCATGATTTCAACATGCAAACATCCGGTTACCCGGCCGGGGATTGAACCCGGTTCACCTTAGTGATAAGCGAGCCGGCTAACAACTCAGCCACCGTGGCCCCATGAATTAAGAAACTTTACTTGATGATCAGATATTTTTGCGAATGTTCTTTGTCATTTGGTCACTTGCGAGGTCAGTGAGAATCATACGACATCGTTGAAGAATTGATTTCTCTTGTGACAAATGCGCATTGAAGGTAGACAAAGTGGAATAGATAAAGTGGCGTAAAAAAAGAGGCTGAGATGGACAATCATGGCAAAGGTCACCAGTTCCCCCAACGCTGTGCAAAGTAAATGAAAGTGACTGGCTGGGAACGATCCTTGAAATGTAGCAACGGAGAATTAAACGCGACGGGGCATCAGACGAATTTACCTTCCGCTTTGATCTGCGTTGGTACAAAAAAAAAATAGACTGCAATGAATTGACAGGGGTTCAGTCGGAATTGGGAAAATCTAATACATGGCTCAAACAGACAGACACGCACAGACACACACATACACTCAGAGAGAAAGAGAGAGAGAGAGAGAGAGAGAGAGAGAGAAAGAAGTTCTTCAACTACCCGCCTGTAAATAGAAAACTAGACGACAATGGTTTTGTTTTTACGTTGTTCACCAAGCAATATTTCAGAGGAAGTAAATCAGCATGTATCTTTACTGCAGTCAACAGACTGAGTAGCAGTTTGATACACATTTATGGCAAAGGAAATCTTAATTTTATAATGGTTTCCATAGCTAGTCGGAGGTTTTATTTACAATTTATGGCTTCCGTAGTTTTTTTATGGAGATAGTGACCTGCAAGGAGTGGATTTGCAATTATTCATCATTAATTAAAAACCCTGTCGCTTCTATCGTTTGCTCGTGATGTACAAATCATACTCCAATGCCAATCACTAACGTAAATCTAATACTCTAAGTTCCAATGACCGTTAACTCTATAGTTTAGTGACTTACGGTTCTTAACTTGCCGTACCAAATTCCCGAGCAGATAATTTGCAAAGGCGGTCGTAATGTCAGATTTTGTTTTAAAGGTGCGGTGCTTCTGCCGGAATCTCTTTCACTAGTCTGAAGTCATTCATCACAGGATCTATTATAAAAGCGATAATTTTTTACATCCCGGTCATATTGGCAGGGTTGATTATGATATCACCGAGAACCAGTTCCATCATCAATATCGACAAGGTAGTTAGTTTTCTTTGCCATAAGACTATGGATTTTTTTTTGGCGATGGCGTAAATGCAGGGAATATAAAATATGTGCGGAAAATTAATTCATTATATTCGTGAACAATATGAAAAAAAGTTAGAGTACTTATAGTTTGTTTTACTTTAATCTTGCGTCTGTAGCGTGTATTAAAAAAATAATCTTTAGTTGTTTTTTTACTTTTATCATTTTCGTATAAAGTGGAAAGTGACGTTATTTTTTCACCATTTATATATATATATATATATATACTCTCTCTGTTATTTGTTATAATGTATGATTGATACTATGCATCCAACTTTTTTGCATCATTATTCTCTGAAATATTACAAATATATTTTTTCCGATTTGAAACTGAACAGTTCCTGGTGTCTTATATATAATTTAACGCAATTTAGAAGGAAGCTAAAATTGGTTGTATGTTTCAGTTTATTGTCTATTCTTATCACTAATAGGATAAGCCATCGTCTATAAGATATTGTTGGAGGACTCTGATAGACTGATGAACAGAGATTTGGGCGGCTCTTAACAGCGAGGTCTTTAGAGCCGATGAGGGTGATTGAGGTGAGTATGGAGCAGAACCGGAATGAAGAGGGGGGCGGGAGATCCCCGAGAAAACCCGCCGACCAACGGCATTGGCCAGCACGATTCCGATATGCAAAAATTCGGAAGTGACCCGGCCGGGGATTGAACCCGGTTCGCTTAGGTGGCAGGTGAGCAGGCTAACCACTTAGTTACCGCGGCCTTAGCGTGGCAAAGCGTGGCAAGTGAAACCAGAAAATACTACCTAACTAGTATAACTCTCCTCGAATATATGTAAACATAACCGATAAAATTTAATTTATCATGAATGAGAAAAAAAAACCAATATTCTATATTCCTGAAGCAAATACACCACTAAGAACGAGTTGCTCGGAACTGCTTACATTTATAATAAATCTGAAACAAATGAAAAATTAACTCAATCAACTCTTATCGTTTTAATATATTAAAACACAGTTCGGCGATCGTCAAACCCCATAACGTTAAGAGTTGTCACGCTATTATCTGCACGGTAAATTTGTTTGAGTTATCGTTAACTTAATGTATTTAATCTTAACATAATATATTAAATTAAAAATAATGTAGTTTTGATGGGTCAAACTCAGTCACACTAACCAACCCGGCCTGACATATGGGCAACACTTCCAGCAAAATCCACTTAAAATGCTGCCCGTACACCATGTTTTGAACGCAAGTTAATGCAAGTTTGCTGTTTTCTTTCAAACGGCGTTTGGTGTCTCATTAAAAGTCCTTTTCGGAAACTAAGCAAAACCCTGGGAAAACGTTGCAAAATTTTCGCCAACATACATATATCTCATGCAGTCAGCCTTATTTAAATAAGTATTTAATATAATTAGTAAAATGAGTTAAATGACTAACACCATTACTTCTACGNTAAAACTAGAAAATACTACCTAACTGGTATAACTCTCCTCGAATATATGTAAACATAACCGATAAAATTTAATTTATCATGAATGAGAAAAAAAAACCAATATTCTATATTCCTGAAGCAAATACACCACTAAGAACGAGTTGCTCGGAAGTGCTTACATTTATAATAAATCTAGAACAAATGAAAAATTAACTTAATCAACTCTTATCGTTTTAATATATTAAAACACAGTTCGGTGATCGTCAAACCCCATAACGTTAAGAGTTGTCACGCTATTATCTGCACGGTAAATTTGTTTGAGTTATCGGTAACTTAATGTATTTAATCTTCACATAATATGTTAAATTAAAAATAATGTAGTTTTGATGCGTCAAACTCAGTCACACTAACCAACCCGGCCTGACATATGGGCAACACTTCCAGCAAAATCCACTTAAAATGCTGCCCGTACACCATGTTTTGAACGCAAGTTAATGCAAGTTTGCTGTTTTCTTTCAAACGGCGTGGCGCAGCTAAAGGTGCCTCATAAAAGTCCTTTTCGGAAACTAAGCAAAACCCTGGGAAATCGTTGCAAAATTTTCGCCAACATACATATATCTCACGCAGTCAGCCTTATTTAAATAAGTATTTAATATAATTAGTAAAATGAGTTAAATGACTAACGCCATTACTTCTACGAACAGGTCAATAGTTGACCCGAAGTACTTGCGAAATTTATGTTCAATGTAGAGACAACCGAAAAAAGCAATTACTAAACAAAGTTGTAGGCATCAATTTTAATTGTCGTATATACACAGGATGTGTCTATGTGCGACTGACACACTTTAGCTGCAGGTTAATAACGAAAAAGGGGTGAAAAAAAAAATCAGGCTTATGGTCTGAAGCGAATCCCGAGGGCAGCACACAGCTTTGAAGTCAGACATGAAGCACTAGTTTATTAGAAATGCCAGAGAAAGTATTTAAGATGGCACAATTACTGTATGGATAATGTGTAACGTTTATTGTGACATGCGGGTTAATAATGCATATTTCATATCCCAAGTATGCTGCTGCGTCTAGGAGATCAAGTCTAAATTATGGCAGTAACCGTGATTATTTCCATGGAATAATTTTACGACAGGAACAGGTGCTGTGGTGTTTGCAGGATTTTTGTTCCCTTAAACATTACCCAAACGCTCAGTGTTCCATCTAAATATGTTCTCCAATATTTGCAATAAGCTAGTGCTTCAGGTACAACTTCAACGACGTGCACCGCCTTATTGATTCACTTCGGACACAAGGTCGTATAGGCCCTGCATGTTTTCAACTTCATTTTTTTCGTGATTAACCTGTAGCCGAAGTTTGTCGTTCGAATTTAAAATATTCTGTAGACATACATATTTTTCCAGTGGGGAGAGTCACAATCTAAATTAATTCTACAATTAAACCATGAATAACGGCGCAAATATCTATTCTATATCTGTGATTGAGACCCAACAGCACTTTCACGTATTCTGGTTTTGCAACAAACTGTGTCATAGCGATTCTCGTTTTTACGTTAAAGCTAAAATAAAATGTTTGTANGCCTTATTGATTCACTTCGGAACACAGGTCGTATAGGCCCTACATGTTTTCAACTTCATTTTTTTTTCGTGATTAACCTGTAGCCGAAGTTTGTCGTTCGAATTTAAAACATTCTGTAGACATACATATTTTTCCAGTGGGGAGAGTCACAATCTAAATTAATTCTACAATTAAACCATGAATAACGGCGCAAATATCTATTCTATATCTGTGATTGAGACCCAACAGCACTTTCGCGTATTCTGGTTTTGCAACAAACTGTGTCATAGCGATTCTCGTTTTTACGTTAAAGCTAAAATAAAATGTTTGTANACGTATTCTGGTTTTGCAACAAACTGTGTCATAGCGATTCTCGTTTTTACGTTAAAGCTAAAATAAAATGTTTGTATTTGAAACGTATGTCTCGGATTCATTATTTAGATTAGCGAATTATCGATATAAATAAAATATATTTTAGATTTTATTAAAACATATGTGGTTTGTTTTAATAGGCTTACATTGTTATTTTATTAACGGCTTTAAATACAGTATAATATCATTCCCTTTTACGACATCTCAGTCAGAACCAGTTGATTTTAAATACATTTTTATTCCTGAAAGATATTTACATCACTTCACACTAAGAAGCGACGTTTGTTGTAAAACATTTTTTTTTGTTAGTAGAATAAAATGCGTTAGTATCCCAGCTGAGAGAAAGAGGCGTATACTTACAATACTGTATTTGTGACGTTCAAAAGGTTTCGAGCTATGTTAAGTTTTGCAAGAAAATAAACTATGATTTTGTATAAATGAATATTTGTTCAGCCCATCCTTTGTGTCTTGCGATAAATATTGTTAGCAAATAATTTCATTTCACATAACGGGCTCCGAGAATATTTTTTCTCTTCCCCCGCCCTCCTACACCCTCTCTTGCCCCTATCTTTCTTCTCATCCTCATTCTATCTTCCACTTCCCTCGATTATTGTGTCTCCCTTATCTAAAACTGAAGTTTCAATTTTCCTTAAAACGTTTGTTAATATTTTATGAACACTACGATGATCTACTTTTTCGTATCTAAATTATGTAGATTGATATACATAGCGCTGTTAGCCGATATTCGTTTTCGGCTTCAGAAATAGCGCATCAAATTTTTTATTTCGTAAAAATAAAATATGGAAAATAGAAATAACCTGCAAGTAATTACATTATTGATTACAGCTGATAAATAATACAAAAGAATTCAGTAATAATTCCCAAATATAAGCGACTCAAATATAAATTATAAATTACTGTCTTAACATGCTACAGCTCATTGTTTTTTTATTTTTGTGCCAGGGTCTGTCAACATTTTATTTTTTCCAGTACACAATAACGGAATAAGGAGAATATTATTCAGATGTAAACTACGATTACAAAAAACTCTTCAGTGTTGGAAATTATTATATAATTTAAAGTTGTAAATCAATGCACCAAGCTCGTTTTAATTAAAAAATCTAATTAATTATAATTTATTCATTGCCAAACTCTTTTCTGTCACGTTTTTTAAAAATCTAAAACAATATCAGACTTCTCATAATTGCGAGCATAGGCAGTAGTATACTTCATTAACTGAAGAGTATAAAGTTACAAGCATTTTCAACGAACAAGTACAAAAAAAAAAAGAGGGAACATAAAGGAATTTCTTGTTTCAATCATTCGGACTGAAGCGACTTACTCTGGAACTGCAAAATTTTCTTTCTTTTAAGGCTGTATTTTATTGTAAAGAAGTCGTATTTATTACAAGGAAAATTTCTGTTGTTTAAATTTGTGTACATAATATACCATTATTTATTTATACATGTATATATATATATATATTATATATATATATATAATGTATAAAACAGATAAGTACGGAAATATCCTTAGTTAAACGTTATGATGTACCCTGTCACGTGTAAACATAAAACATATAAGTTGACATCTCTTAAAAAGCTCTGTCTGTCTCAGAACTGCAAAAATAGTGAAAGAAAAGTCACACATTGCAATTACTTAAATAAAGATTGTATATTAGAAAATAATTTTTTTGATCTCCTTTAAATGTCAATGTTTATAAAAAGATATGCCTGTTTTACCAAACCCGGATAGTAATGAATTGACATATGGCAATAAAAAAATAGCAAATAAAATAATTTTGCTGAAAAAATACTGACAGGCATTTTTAACGTTGGAGTATTATTTTAGCAATAGAAAAAAGTAACTTAAAAATATGTGCCCTAGTCACCGAATTACTAAAAAAAGCTCGAAATTTAATCTAACAAACACCTTACGTTTTCTCCTGCCATGCTATTTAATAGTGGGTTATTGGAAATAATAATAACAGGTCACTGTTGGTGTAGTCCATTCTTAGTATCCAACTTTCAATTTTGGAATGAAACCTTTGAAAATCACCCCATATATTACGTACGTGTTTGGCTGTTTCTTAAACATATCATGCATCACAAGAGTTTTATACTACTGTTGAGATAAAAGTATCTAATTTTCTGTTAATTAAACTTTTACTTGGATTTTATCTATAAATTATAAGATTTAATTTATAATTAATGTGAATAAAAATAGAGAGAAAATAGGCGCATTGGTAATGCCTAGTCAAAAAAATAGATCTCATGTAAAATATTATTAAAATGAGTGCGCAGAAATGTGGTGCGTTGTTCCTTTGGTGTAATTTTGAAGACTTTGGCAAGCCTTGTTTGCACGAGGCTGAGGAATATGCTGAAAGTAGAACTTTAGCAGGGCTTCAGAACAGCTGGAAGTAACTGTGAATAGGATACACTCACCATAGACCAAAAAAGAGGTGTATAGATTATTCGTTTTCTGTACACGTATCCAACATTGACCTACTTCAAACCACCACAACTGCCAAAGTCAACAGTAACGAACGCGTACGTTTTGTATCTTAACTTTCGAAAGACAAAACGTTTCGTATGAAGAAAATACTTTCACCGATTTGAATTTAATCTCATCGCATTAAAAATTGGCCAGATGAAGTAACCAAACATATGGAAGTTTTTGTTTACATTAATAGTGTTCCAACGTCAGACCCTATCCGCGTTGTTTATGTTAGTCGTGTTGGCAGTTGTTCAAGTGACGATCATAGCGCCGAAACGTCCAACCTGCCTCCCGGAGGCTAACGATGTGGCCTCTATTAATCTCATCCAGCTTAGAAAATACTTGTCGAATGCACATTCGGGGAATTCTGCGCGTTGACTGAACTTGTCTCTGTGGCTCATACTGCTACCAATACCTTATTCGGTGTCTTGCAGCTATGAATGATAGAGGGACATGTATGCCTCCTAGTGGCACATCCGCGCAAGAAAACCGCATTTAACGCAAATGGGACGCGGAAACTAGAACTGCGTAGCCAGCGAGATCGCTCTACTCCATATTCACACCACGATACTCACAAAGTAGACACTTCACGTCGGACATGCACCTTTTGTTCAAACCACGGACTAACGGATGTAGACCGATTTTCGTCTCTTGCGCATGCACCCAACATTTTATCAGAAATTGCCATAACAACCATCATAATCACTCGCAAAAGTAATTAGGCTGTATTCTGTTTGTTCGCAGTAAGTTTTACAACAAATTCCTGCTTTTACAAAAAAAATTNTAAGTTTTACAACAAATTCCTGCTTTTACAAAAAAAATTAATTTTTATAATTATGTTATATATTGTTTGTTCACAGTGAGTTTTACAACAAATCCGTGCTTTTACGAAAAATATTAATTTTTATAATTAGGCTATATTATATTTGTTTACAGCGAGTTTTACAACAAATTCGTGCTTTTACGAAAAATATGAATTTTTATAATTAGGCTATATTCTGTTTGTTTACAGTGAGTTTTACAACAAATCCGTGCTTTTCGAAAAATATGAATTTTTTCGCATGGCTCTACTGCATCGTGTTTGTGTTACAACTCAGGGAAATGTGGTGTACTAGCATATAAAACACTTATTACATTAAAGAGTGCGCTAACTTCAGTCAATGACACGTGGCTTTGACGGTCATGTTGGAGTAAAGGCGAGAAAAAACAATTATTTTGTGTTCTACTTGGGAACCAACTGAGTGTGGGATGTTCACGGTAAATTCAGTATTTGAAAACCACTTTTGAAAAACAAATACTGCCCGTTAGCTGCATATATCCTATCTTACACTCTGACATATTGACTTCCAGTTATATTCGCGGCGAATTAAATACAATAGCTCTTAAATTTTTACGTTGTATTGCGAGAGTAATGTTTAAATTTATGGCAAGCAAATTAGTGTTTTCTTTTCTGCTTTGTACACCTTAGAGTGTGAACTGACATATTAGCTTCACACTTATGCTCGAAACAATGTCAAGTTTTCACTTTACTGGGGCATAAATAAAGTCATTATGCCCATAGAAATGTACATTTTACATATGGCGGAGAGATACAAAATTAAGAGAAAATTAGACCTTGCAGGCTTTCAAAAGTATTCATTAACACTGAGAAATAGGTTTTGCTGAATCAAACAAAGTTTGTTTGGCGCAATAAAATTGATTATTTGTATAGGAACAATAAAATATTTTGTCGTTGGAACGAAATAATTTTGGGGTTGTGGCAACTAAATATTTATTTGGATATACGTACATTATTAAACAGTTTCGGTTAATACAAAACAAAATTTTAATCCAACTGAAACCCGGTCCCAAATCATTTGAACCCGAACGCTACGCCTTGCGAAAGTGACAACTGAGGAAAGGGGAATGTTTTTGAATAAATACATTCTAAATACTGGACCACGTGCGCAAATAGTGAGTTAGTGAGTGAAGAGATTTGGGCGGCTCTTGATATTGACGTCTTGATAGCCGATGAGAGTGAAGTGAGGTGAGAATGAAGCAGCGCCGGAATGAAAGGGCGGGGGAAATGGGAGATCCCCGATAAAACCTGCCAACCAGCGACATCGTCCGGCACGATTCTCACATGCGAAAATCCTCCCGCCGGGAATCGAACCCAGTTCGCCTAGGTGCGAGGTGAGCATTATAACCACTACACCACCACGGCCCCTGTGCTCAAATAAGTATTTCAATTTTTATAACTGCAAATTGTTAGTTTCCTGTTGAACAAGTTTTATTAGGGTGTTTTTACCATTATTAAGCATTAATTGATTAGCACGACAACAGTGCTAATATCAAAAATTAAAAAAAAATGCAAATAAACTCTTCAGCTTTTTTTTTCTAACGAAGGAAAACGAATGAGTCGCCAAACAAATATATACAGTTGATTCAACAAAATATTTTGTTGGCAGTCTAATTTATTTTGGCCTAACACAGAGTTTGGTTAATTCAAGCGTGTAGTTTGTTAGATGAACCAAACTAACCTTGTTGCTTTTCAAGTTTTGCTTACTTAACAACATACAACATGTTTTTGGCGGTCAACTAAATATATTTTTGGCCCTGTACAAACATATATTTTGTTGGCAGGAACAAACCTTTCAGTGTGACCGTGGTCGCACGGGCGATATATACTGTCGTATGGGTGATATCTACGGTCATATGAGTGATATATACTGTCGCATGGGCGATATCTACGGTCGCATGGGCGATATCTACTGTCGCATGGGCGATATCTACTGTCGCATGGGCGATATCTACTGTCGCATGGGCGATATCTACGGGCAGTGATATTTCGCGAAAAGATTTCGAGACAAGATACAGTCCAAAGCACTGTAGGGTCGTCCAGCTTCTTTGATTGGCTAACAAATGTTCTGGCCCGTGTTAACCGTTTGCGCAGGAATCACGAAGGTTCAGTGCCAGAGTTACTTAGTCCTGAGTGGCTTGGTCAAAGACGGACACGGCACCAGCAGCCTATGAAGGTATAACAGCAGCTGAGGTGTGTATATAGTATTGAAGTCTACTGTGTCCTCCGATGTGTACGCGAAAAGTCGCTGGCCGCAGTAAAGCAAAGCTGATCACAAATACACGTTGCTCCTCGCAATGCCGCGCGGACCACTCAATTACCCGGCAGCATGCGGCGGCTGTAATCATTTCCTGACCAGCCACGAGGCATCCATTCCGCACGAAACGCAACTCCAGCTACAGAACGGCGTTCCGCAGGCTGACTGGGCGGCCACCTGATAAGGCTAACTGTTCCGAGGAAACACGAGCGCACCTTTTAGTTCGCCCACTGCGCTCGTAGTTTTGAGGCATCGGCATAGAGTTTACCGTGGTTTATGAACTTTGCCTTATTTCTGAAGTTTAATTGCAGTAATGTAATTGAATCATCGAGAGGTTTTAAGTGGGCTTGGTGTTACGCAGTGGAGGAAGTCTGTTTGAATTATGAAAGAAATTTGATTAAAGTTCACGCATCTCTCCGCTATTATTTCTAATGAACTGAAACACACTATTCTGTTTATATTGTTTTCAATAGCATGCGAGACCTTAGATTGAAGTCACTGCACTTAAAACAATAAAACGAAAAACACTACAATACAAAGAAATATTTATTCGTAATATGTGTGTTTGTTGTAACTGTAAACAATTTTATTCAGGATATTTTTTCTGTCGCTAAACCAATAAGAAGTTAAATCGATATGCATATACTGAAAAAACACAGAAACGCAGAGCATTTTCAGAGATCTGCTTCTCAACGAAACAAAAGTCGTTTCTGTCACAAAATAAATATTTGCGAAGGTTCTTTAACAACTTTTACTTTGTCATGTTCAAAGTTTATTTCATGCAATCATAATGAATGAAATAAAATTATCGGAATGTCAAAAATCCTATTTTTTTCTCTTAACTAATGTGTCTGCGAAAATAGAATATACTAAATCTACGAAACAACGGGGATAATATTTTCACAGTATAGGAAAATGACAACAAGAAAAAAAATCTAGGCAGTTTGCATATTTTAGAAGGGGTTTAAAAAAAAACATACCCATCTTTACTTAGTTTTGGTAATGAAAAAATTGACACAATTTAGCTATTCATACTTTTTTCATAAAATTAATAAATTATTATCTCTATTTCTGTTCGTTGTGTTTATATAAAGTGTATAATATGGAGAGTTTTTAAGTGTGCACTTACGTATAGCTAGATAGTAGTAAAAAGTCGGTTGTGATGTAACGACTATATTTACAGACGGATATTATCACCTGCAATAAATTTGGTGCGCAGTACTCACGACGAAGTGCCGTTTCGCAAAACAAAATATTTATTGTGTATCAATACTGAAATTGCTGGTTTGGTTTTTGTGCTGTAAACGTGATCAATGACACATAGCTACATAAATAACGTGGAAACACGTCATAAAACCCCGTCAGGAAATTTGTATCAAGAGCTCTGAATCGTGTCACGCCTACCACTGCAGTAAATTCAGAAAATTTATTGTGATAAAATTATAATTATTACAACGAACTTTTAAAAAATTACAGAAGATGCTTGACTACGTAACATCTGGGTAGCATTTTATTGGTTACAAGCTACAGAGCAAGCATGGGAACAGAATATCGCCGGTTACCGTCAGCGTCACTCTTTTGTATATCCTTTACGATATGTTAACACCGAATTTCAGTGATACACCAAAGTTAATTCCCTGCATAATACCGTCAAGAAATTGTATTACCATATGAAAAAAAACGAATATATTCGTGGAAAACCATTAGCTTCGAAATAGTGCTGCTTAATATAATAGTTACATTATTATTTTACTTCGCGGCACCGATGTGGAATTTCACTTGCTCAATTCGGTGCCAGCAGAAAATGCGTCTGGCAACAGTGACAAACAGCAGTTATCGTTTACTCGCGGTGTTTTCAAACTTTTCGAATCAAACCTTTGAAAAATCACCCCATGTGTGACACACTTGGCTGCTTCTTAAATATGTCATGTATCACGGCGTTCTATACTCGAGTTAAAGTAAATTACATTATTTTGGGTTAAATAGAAATTAAATCCATGTTTTATCTATAAATTTGAAATTATTTTATTTATAATTTGTATGAATAAAACACGGAGAAAATAGGAGTGTTGGTAATTCCTAGTAAGATAAAGATCCTATGCCAAATATTATTACACCGAGTGAGAGCGAATGCAGTGCGTTGCCCCTTTGGTGTACTTTTCTAGACTTGGTTAAGCTTTGTTCACATGAGACGGAGGAATATCGCGGAGGTAGTTTTTCAGCAGGGACTCAGAAAAATTGCAAGTAACGCGAATGGACTCTAGATATCGATTGTTCTGGTCGCGATCGACGGAGAACTTTTGAAATAAGCGTCTGTGAACAGAGGGTGGGTTGTAGATTACTACACATAAGAAAGAACATTATACTGATCGAGAGCCGGCCAGTAATGAAGGACGCACAGTGTGGCAAGCGTGTTGGTTGTTGTCTGAACCAGTACAACGGTTGTAAATGGGAATGGAGAGACCAACAGAACTGATGGTCATGTAGTCATGCACATAGGTGAATTACTTCTAGCATGTCTTATTTGTACGTAAGTCTGCACCGTGCTCAGGTGTTAACTATCCTAGGCTAGGATAAACTGCAAAATCTCTCATTAGTAGAGACGTGCTAGATTCGCGTTATTATTTCAACGAAGACTAGATTTCAAACACTTGTGCTCTTGTACTGCGTTTGTGATTGAACTATAGTTTGGCCGGACACACCTGGAGGCCTTTGAGCGAATAGGAAACGACTAACCAGAGTTCGGCCCAATGACGTCCAACCAAGAGAAAAGGGAAAAAGTTTCCTCAGTGCTGCAGAAGTCAATCAACAAATAGCACCTACACGATTATGTATAGGTCTGTGTGTGTTTTAGTGATCATGCACAATGACGTTGGCAGCCCACAAACGTATGCGCAGTACCTCCTACGGAGTGGAGTGGAGAGATTTGGGCATCTCTTAACAACTAGGTCTTACGAGCCGATGAGGGTGAAGCGAGGTGAGTATGGAGCAGCGCCGGAACGAAAGGGCGGGGGGCAACGGGAGATCCCAGAGAAAACCCGCCAACCAGCGGTGGCGTCCGGTGCGATTCCTACAAGCGAAAATCTGGGAGTGACCCCGCCGGGAATCGAACCTGGTTCGCCTAGGTGGCAGGCGAGAAGTCTTACCACTAAACCACCGCGGCCCCACATACTATGGCCTCGGCGGTCCATATGAACATAGTATTTTGAAGGCCCTGCTCGATTTATCCTTTCTGGCTATTGCGTATCCTTTCATAACGACTTGTGAAGATGAACATTTCCATGAAGCCCCTCTTCCTCATGACCGCATGACCATCAAGAGAAAATGTGAAATTTTTATAAACACAGAAGTTTTACATTGCTTATTAAACACTGTTAGTAATATACGCTGTTGAAAAGTCGTGTTTTGTGTCACAGAAAACCAACAGTATGACAAGTAAACCACATGTACACCTAAAAAAAAGAAACGTTAGGTATTATCAGCAGATATTGAAATTGATACAAAGACAGTTATATACAAATGAACGAGTCTATAATAAAATTAAACTCTGTAGAAAAACAAGATACTTTTTATACGAACGAATAATGAAGGCCATATTACAAACGCGTGAAAAATATTTTGGGCGACAGAACACCAACAGAGACAAATAAAAAAAAAACCTGCAATGATATATGTCCACGGCAATAAACTTTCATTCGGGTACTTACTAACACTGCAAGAATAATTTTAGAGAGGCAACCAATTAAAAATGTCTTCTGTGATTGTGTGTGTTATCAAGTGTCTCGCCTGAGGAAGGGGGATATTCTAGGCTTCAGAACGTTGTTAAGTAATATGGTGTAATCTACGTCCTGTGATATTGAATTTCTTGTTTCTAATTAGTATTGCCGGGGTTTTTGCTTCTTTGGTAGTTTGCTGTAATGTTTTTGGCCTATTTTCTGAAGGAAAAAGGGCACCATGAGACCATCTTCCTGTCTATGTTCGTGTGTGTCAACCCCCTCCCTTTTTCCCTTTTTAACCCATTCTGGCCCAGTGTACCCAATTGTGTACATTACGCACGTGTATATCTGGTTTTTGGTCTGTACTGCACACTGCGAAACTCAATGACTAACGATATCACCTGTGGGAAAATGATTCACAAATAACCTCACTGATCTGGGTCATTATTGGTTCATTTAACTGTAGCCGAACATATAGCCTACACCTTCGGCTGTGACAACGAAACAAGGGTTGTGTCGACTTAAGTACAGCATGCATCATGCCATTTTTTGTTTGAAACACCTGAAACCGTGAATTAAAGTGGTTCTCAAAGAGTAAAAAATTTTGAACCTGCGCACCGAATTTCACCAAACGCAGTACATTTATTGTTGTTATTAAGGACATCTGACATGTATCGTTTTCGACAATGCGGGGTTTTGATTAAAAAAAAAATAGTGGCTATGGATAAATTTGGATACTTCATAATAGCTCACAATTCATTCAACGGAATGAAAACAAAATAGATACGTGAATATCCACAGTATCTACAGTGAATACAGAACATTATTTTACCATTTTGATAGACAGTGCTACCTGTAATATTTGAAATAGTTTTTCGCGATATGCTTAATCCGTTAAATTTGACATACAAGTAGTGCTACGGGAGGCCATTAAAATGTATAATAGTTTGTTACCTCACACACAATTTCAAAATGGTAGACTTATAAACATTTTAAGTCACAATGCTATCATGAACTCGGCAATTAGACCTATGTTAACGAAACATAACATGCTAGTATTACCTAAGAAGGCACTAAATTCTCTAACTAGTATTATCTCTATTCGCGCATTTTGTATAAATGCGGCCCCTGGAGAAATATATTAATCATCAGATATCATGGGCCAACTCTACGAATACCAACAAGTTTGCAATCAAGAACTGTTACTGCTCGCCTGAATAAACGAATGTTAAATTGAAAAGGTACTTAATTTTAAAATTGTGACATAATTATTCTGTGTGCAACATGCTGTATCTCTGGAACCTTAAAACTAGCTCGACCAAATTTATGTTGGCAGCATTTATTATTTGCACGAAAAATACTAATAAATTTAATCTTCAGTTATCTATGTCGGAAGGCGAAGTGATCTTTAAAAAAAATGTTTAAATATATCGTATTAGTGAATTATCAGTCTGGTTTCACCACATTTAACATGACTGTAGTATTATGGAAGTTTCCCTAAACGTTTACAAAGCAGTTATTTTAGTTTAGGTCTATACATTTTATTTCTGGTACCATTATACTGTGGGAAAAAAATATTAGGAAATACCAAATGTTTACATTAAATTGTGTATATAGAGGCATAAAACGCATGCCATTTTGGAAGGTAGTGCCAGCAAAAAGGCTTTGTATATGGATTACATATAGGCATAGCTTAGGAAAATATCCAATTATTTCCATGAAATCTGTTAAAAAATAAATTCTGCTGAATCGAATTTTGAAAACACAAATACCAACTATCAATGCCTTTGTGAAAAACATAGAAATTGATTACACAGCCTATGTATATTTACGTGGATATGTTGTATGCGTGTTTTTAAATTAAATTTGGCTTTACTAGTTAGAACGNACACAGCCTATGTATATTTACGTGGATATGTTGTATGCGTGTTTTTAAATTAAATTTGGCTTTACTAGTTAGAACGGTATCGTCATAATTTATATTTTTTTGTTGTCCTGGTCTTGAGTGTTTACCTTTGTCTGCACTACTGTTTTGGTCCAACTATTTCGGCTACGATCACTGTTGCTTCTCTGTTACTATAGCCTTTTAAATAAACGCAAAAATCTTTGTTATTTCCTTGACTAAGATATACATTGCCGTGACAGTTTTGCACTATGGTTTCTTCCTGTCTGTATTATGTGTTCACTTTTTTTTTTTACCATTTCGTTTGTTAGTTTACAAGTATTATTTGTTGTAAATGTTTAAATTACTCGTATTCGTTACTTCCTATCTTATTTTCGTTCTCTTCTGTGGTTTGAATTTTTTGGCGATGGGTATCGTTGATATTACTTCCTATGTTAATAAGATATTTCGTTTTAATTCCTATTATAATAAACACGGCTAATTTTCTTGATTCACTGGTATAATCACTGTAAGTACTACGTAAAAAAAGTGCAGTTACGAGACTTTTTTTTTCTTCCAAAGGCCGGTTTTACAGTGGCCGATCTACTATGATTATGTTCCACTATTTCATTGTTTTAGTATTGNTTTTTCTTCCAAAGGCCGGTTTTACAGTGGCCGATCTACTATGATTATGTTCCACTATTTCATTGTTTTAGTATTGAGCATTGCTAATGAGTGTACTTTGACTTTGTCCATATCCTGAAGCCATCATGGCGAAATAAGGTTCGAAGGAACGCNTGCATTGCTAATGAGTGTACTTTGACTTTGTCCATATGCTGAAGCCACCATGGCGAAATAAGGTTCGAAGGAACGCGAGTGAGTGAGTGAGTGGAGAGATTTGAGCGGCTCTTAACATCGAGGTCTTGAGAGCTGATGAGGGTGATGCGAAGTGAGTATGGAACAGCGCCGGAACGAAGGGGCGCGGGAAACGGGAGATCCCCGAGGAAACCCGCCGACCAGCGGCCTCGTCCGGCATGATCCCCACATGCAAAAATCCGGGGGTGGCCCGGCCCGGGATTGAACCCAGTTCGCCTTGGTGAGGGGCGAGCAGGCCAACAGCTCAGCCACTGCGGCC
The DNA here is from genome assembly GCA_002778355.1 of Clitarchus hookeri. Taxonomy (NCBI): domain Eukaryota; kingdom Metazoa; phylum Arthropoda; class Insecta; order Phasmatodea; family Phasmatidae; genus Clitarchus; species Clitarchus hookeri. The sequence continues at coordinate 157,605 of NQII01004309.1, read as the reverse complement.
CCTCAAAGGAACGTAATTACAAGCGTGAAAACTACCCAGAACTTGTTCCCCATGTCGAATCGCTTAACGAACCGTGCGTTAATGTGCACTCCTGTCGCGCGCACTATGTCCCCGTCCATTAGCCGACATCGCCGGCATTATCATAATGACAGCGGCTAAGTGCGCCGCGGGAAGGGAAGTGCCACCAAATACACTAGAAGCCAATACCGGACAGCTTGAAGATTTCTGCGAGACAATCAGGCGGTGTTGTCACCTCCAGCCAGCAGACAGCAGCCCCTGTGTTTAATACTACATTATTTTGATATAAATAATACGATACCAACATGGCGGACATGAAGATGAACCTTTCTTTTCCCCCATGAAAAGTTCATTTAAGAATGTCTAAAACTTAAACGACGAAAACTAATTCCCAATACCTCAAATGTTTCAGAAGTGGAAAATATTTACTGAAAAATGATAATNACCTCAAATGTTTCAGAAGTGGAAAATATTTACTGAAAAATGATAATAATAAATAACTTTTGAAATATTTCCAAAAAATATGTAACACCTCTTGCCATTAGGTTAGTTNCTGAAAAATGATAATAATAAATAACTTTTGAAATATTTCCAAAAAATATGTAACACCTCTTGCCATTAGGTTAGTTCTTCACGCACATGCCTAGGCTGTTTGTATAGAGTTGTCCAGTATTTGTCTCTAGTATATTTGGCGCCACCTCGCTATGCCCTGCGCATACCCCGCCTCGTATACCGGCTATTTGCACGCTAACACGCCGTTTTACACGGCATTTTAGCTTACCGTCGTTGACTTTTAGCAGCGCCGAGGGCGATAACGTCCGGCTGGCGTATTCAGAGCATGCTTATTCCGAGGAAACTGTTGAATTCTACAGCCACTGCAATGAGCCACGAATACGATCCTGAAAGCACCCCGCGACTTTCCTTCACTACAAAAAAAAAAAAAGCCATTTAACAAAAACCCAAGAAGCACACATTTTTTCTATGTGAAAAAAAAACACCATATAATACACTTTCATGCCCAATGGTCTCTATGCAAAACGAAATTAGCTACTATAGTCCATGCACGGTTACTTTAAACTTTCCTGAAGCCCTGCTAAAGTTCTACTTCCAAAATATTCTTCCGCCTCATGCAAACGAAGCTTTACAGATTCTAGAAAATTACACTAAAAACCAACGTACCGCATTTGTACGCACTCAGTATAATACTATTTTGCGTAATAACTATTTATTATTAGGCATTACCAACATGCAAATTTTCTCAATGTTTTTATTTATGTTAATTATAAGTGAAATATTGTAATATATAGACAAAATATAAGTAAAATTTAAATTTAACAAAAGATAAGGCACGTTTACGTTAACAGAAGTATAAAATGCTTGCGATAGATGGCATATTTAGAAAATAACCAAACACGCCACACATAGGGTGATTTTTCAACGGTTGGATTAAAAAATGCTAAGAAACCGTGAATAGACTATACAGCTGCAAATAACAGAATCGGTAAATATACAGAAGGTAAATGTCGCGGTGGTTCCTGTGATGTAAGATAACTCGGTTGCTTATTGGCTGCGCATAGCTGTGGGAACAGGCTTCAGGCCTGATTGGCCGCCGAACGTTATGGAATATTCCCTATTGGCCTAGTCGCCGTCTGGAAAGTTGGTCTCCAGGAGGTGACTGGTGAAAGACGTTCCGCCATATTCCTTGACGGCGAGGCCATTTTTCTGGCGTGCGCAACGCACGCTGGAGTTCGCAATACACGCTTCCATTTCACCTCTGTACTCTTAGATATTCCGTGTCCAAATTTTGCCCGTTGTAACTACGTTAATACTTATGTCATCGGTATGGCTAAAATGTTTATTCATACGCTATATTGCAGGCTGTATTTATATTACGTCAACCCCATTAAAATATTGCATTATTTATATTGGATTGCTCTCTGTATCTTTTCCGTGTTCAACATTTGTTTTCATACTTACATCGGTACTGAATGACACTGAACTATTATCTCCAAATTCTTGAAGGAATTTTTGACAATATTCATTTTACAAACCATTATACCCAATTCTTTTGGTTTTAACGTAGATTTTTTCGATAATTTTTGTTGTAATTACAATTTTACTTTTTTTCACAATACACTAATAAAATATAACACAAATTTTTTTGAGACAAACTGAATGATGATATAATTATTTATACGATTTTTGGAAATAAAAATATGGAAAGAATTTTTATATTAAAAATAGGCTAAACTGTTTTTATATTCAAATAGGTTAAACCTTTTAATTAAAAACTATGTTAAACCATTTTTGTAATTAAAAAATATTTATATTTAGTTTTTGGAAATAAACTAATATATTGTATTAGAAACAGGAACTTACTTATTTTAGCAATAATTTCCTTTCTTTATGTAACCTTTCCGTAAGCTGCTTCCGGATTCTGTGTTAATGCGGTATACGAGGTGTGTTCATAAAATAAGGTGACTTGTTGTTTTGTGACTTTGTCTCGATAAATATTTATATATTCATCAATATATATTTCGTCCCCTTCAAAGTAATCCCCCTCAGATATAATACACTTGTGTCAGCGTTTTTTGCGAATCCTCGAAGCACTTATGATATGCGCATTTTGGTATGGCATTGAAGTCTCCCAGGTCTTTATCTCCTCAATTGTGGCAAACCTCCCTCCTTATATGGGTCTCTTCAGTTTTGGGAACAGGAACAAGTCGCAGGGGGCCACGTCCGGTTAATACGGTGGCTGAGGCATGATTACGGTGTTGTTAATACAGATTCTTTGATCCATTGTTTGCGACAGCAAAAAATCGCCAAGCACACCAAAACACGTCTAACCTTTATATCTGTCACAAACAAACTAACGATGCAAAATGGCTGATAATGTCAACATATGTTGGGGACATGTGTACCAACATAACAATAAAAACCAATCGATAATCGAATGTACGTAGCCCTTGAAATTTGCTAAGTCACCTTATTTTTTCAACACACCTCGTATGTTGTCCTAAATAGGCGTGTGAATAGGTAAATATTGTTGCATCTTGCCAAAGGTGTAAACTAGAACGTGACACTAAGTCTCGTGCTAAGTGGCATCAACCTGCAAACCTTTTTCTCAGCCCATGCACCCATCACGCTTGGAATTGCACGTTTGTGTTTGTGTGCGTGCTACCATTACTGTATCCACTGCACGTGCTTCCGTGCAGCTGTCATGGCCAATGGGATGTTCTCTCTGTGCGTAAATTTCGCAAAGATAAATTGACGAACCGAATTTGAAATACTTTTTAAACTTCCATTGGAGTTGGTTTTGTTGACTAGATATTCAAATTAACAAAACTGTTACAACAGTTGATACAATATATAGTTTCGGAATAAAAAGAGTGTTGACGTTCTTTCCTATAATAAGGTATAGGAACCGAAAAATGGTTGTACTATATACAAAAAAAATTGATGTAAAATTTATAAAATTTTATTACGTAGAATTTTAACAACAAAATTAAAACAAAACTCCCTTCATGTATATTTTATTTTCTTAGAAACTCCTGTTAGTAATTTTGTTTTTAAAAATTGCCTTTTCCTTCGAGATTTAGCTGTAGACATTATTTTCTTAATCTTAAGATTATTATTTTCGTACGTTTAAGGATTTTGTGGTTTACATTAATAATTTACTCAAAAAGTTGGCAAATGGTAATATAGATTTATTGATAGTATCAACTATTACTGTACATGATAGTTACCAGAATTAAAATATTTACTAAATAAATCTAACTCCGTAAAATATATTGAATACTTCAAAATCTGTTGTTGATTTTAGGTTTTGGACACTCTCACTCTGCAAGATACTTCCAAAGTCGTTAAGTACCGTTTAAATTCCTAACTGATAAATCATTTTGCATTTTAGGCTCTACATACATCTATCTGTCTATCAGGCTCGAAATATTTATACTGATGTATGATTTATGATATATATATATTTACTTCACCAAGTTCAGCTCATTATAATCATTTAACGGACGACAAACCCAGTTTAATTTGACTTCTTATGCGAGCTCTAGACGACTGCTTATCTGATAAACATTTGAGGAAACCCAAGTTTGAGAAGAACGAGAGAAGGCATTCAAGCCTTTACTTCACCAGTGTGAATGGTGCCGCGGTGGCGTGGTGGTTAGACTACTAATCTCCCTCTTAAGATAAACCGGGTGCGATTACCGAAGTGGTCGCCCCTGGATTTTGGCATGTGGGAATAATGCCGGACGATCCCGCTGGTCGGCGGGTTTTCTCGGACATCTCCCGTTCCCCCAGCCCTTGCATTCCGGCGCTGCTCCACACTCGCCTCGCTTCACCCTCATCGGCTCTCAAGACCTCGATGTTAAGAGCTGCCCAAATCTCTTCACTTACTCACCAGTGTAAATAATGTAAATAATTAAAAAAGTTTATGATGATCGGGATTCCTAATGGATACAAATCTAGGAGTGTTTAGGTGTGTAAGAGGCAGTATCATCATGTTTGACAGGCGTGACCGTACGTAATAAATTGGAACACTTCTCATCTCCCGTGCTGTTGGACGATTCAGGAAGGCCGACGACGAATTTCCAGACTTATTGGGAGTAACCGCGGAGTGGCTGTACGTACGTCGTTCTTTCTACAACTTGAACAGTTCTCATTAGAAACTGCGCAAACAACAAAAGCCGGCCCGCAAGCTTCGACGTAAGCCTACTTCACAAGACGGAATGAAATGGTACGCACACAGTCCCGATCGACGTCGGCAGACAAGAAAGGGCTCTTTATTTTAAAATGCTTTCCGCATGGAAAAATATTTTTTGTCGTTTGAGAATGCCGTGGCGTACAATACCAGGGCTTTTTATAAATGTTCATACCTTCAAAAAAATTATTTTACAACATAGCAGAGATATTTTCTTTCTGTGTTTAGGATGGAGTTTTAAGCTGCCATAGTNTCTTTCTGTGTTTAGGATGGAGTTTTAAGCTGCCATAGTATCTTACGCGCATGCAATAATTTCAGCATTTAAATTCATTACTTTATAAGTTCTTATAAAAGAACATTAGTTTTAAGATTACTTTAATAAAAAGTTGAAAGATTTGCAAAAATTCGCGTCTGTTATAAAGGTTTTTTTGCTAACTAAAATACCAATCCAAGTGGTAACTCTGTTTGTCCATAAGAAATAGGTATGTTTATTCCTTTATTTTAGAAGTTGATATACAAAAATCATTCGATTAATGATTTTTATTAATATTCCAATATAAGAAATCTATTTTAAACAAAAACGATTAACTTAAGCAATATTTAAAAAGAAGTTTCTCCTTAACATTTTTATACAGTATTTTATAATAAATGGATTGCCGCTGAGAACATCATGCATACTTCAAAGTGTTTATTATTTCCACTAGGTAACGTTTTTTTGTTCTTTGTCTTCTGGGGATAGCTTCTTTTGTTTCAGTAACTAAGTTTTACAGTTCGATTGTAAGTAATTTAAAAAAACCCAGCTTCTTTCAAGGCCATTCATTTTTTATTGATTTCCAATCGGTTATACTCAATACATTTCAGTCTGCTATGCAACAATACTTTGTAAAGACAAATTGTCTATAAAGAACTGAAACCAGATCTCAGTTTTGTGTTCTTGTTCTGACTGAATTTTCTCCTTTTGAATATATCAATTCCGTTTGTTGCAAATGCATTCTTTTTATTTCCTAGGCATTTCTTCCCTTACTTCACCACTAACTTCGTTTTCTCCTTTTAATTATTGATTCAGGAGTTCACTACCTGTGGATCTAGATGCTGAAACACTTATTTCACAGATATCTTGGGCTATTACAGTCTTCTCATGAAGTCTGAGACTATGGACTGATCTCTGCCTGAGCTCTGAATTGGAGTAAAATCTTCAAATTGTGATTCTCGAACCTCACTACCATGTTCTTGNACTGATCTCTGCCTGAGCTCTGAATTGGAGTAAAATCTTCAAATTGTGATTCTCGAACCTCACTACCATGTTCTTGGAACAAATTGCAATTTAGCTTAATAAGTTGTTTCAGAATAGGTGTTTTTAAGATCTTTAAATTACAATCATATTACTTCACTTCCCTTACTCTTGTTATTTTTAGTACAAACAGTGACAAAAAGGAAAATATTTTATATATTGCGGATAAGAAGCTTGTCAGAGTTTCCAAAATAAGGTATAAATAAACGGACGAATGGTTTAATAACTCAATAACAATTAAACTTGGAGTCAGGGTTATAAGTTTAATGAATTGCCATTAGTTCTGTAATGCCTGAACATTTTTCGTAAGTAAACCAAGGGAAAAATACTTATTTAAATATTCATGACATTATTGTAATTGTCATTATCATAATTTAATATGTATCGTAATTAATGAGATAGGCCATGATCTGGTCTACGAACGCCATCCAAACCGTAACACCGGACATGCTGACAAGAGTGTGAAACGAGTTGGATTATCGCATGGATATCGTTCGGGCCGCTCATGGTGGTCACAATGAACATTTATGAATGTATGGTAACCCAACTTCACGGTTCCACGGTTNATCGTTCGGGCCGCTCATGGTGGTCACAATGAACATTTATGAATGTATGGTAACCCAACTTCACGGTTCCACGGTTAATTTGATTGATCAATCAAGGTTGTAGGTTGTTTGGTTTTGATATTATAGATCTTCAAAGTTGGGGTATTCTTTTATACTCATACTGTATTTAAAATGCAAGAGATTCCCTCCGCACTGTTTGCAGGAACGTTAAAAATCTAATTCAAGCATCATTTCGCAATTGAGAGTCAATATGATACTACAACTTTTTTGGACTGATCCAGTGATTATTAAAGTGTGCATCGTCGCGTACCCTTATTCCAAAATAAACTTTACAGAAATGTGAGATTAATTTTGTGCTGGAACACATGGTGTTGTGTTCATTGATGGCAGTAATTTCCATAGTTCATCGTTTCCTTGTTTCGTTCTGCATTTCACTGAGATTTTAGTAAGCTCACGCACACGTGATGTCGAGTGCGATTAATATGAATGTTTAGTCTATATTGTACGTGAGGGTTCTATGAATACTCACGTCCTACACTATGTCAAGAAAGGTTTTTTAAACTAACACACTCCAAAAAATCGTTATAGAAAAGTTAAATTAAAATGTGTCATTATCTCATGTTTTATGTGATTATTTATAATGTTGATGTTGATTTAACTTGCCAGTCAATCTTTATATACACCTGCCCCAAAATTGGATTTCACACTTCTAAGCTTTTAAGATTTCTTGAGTTTTACACTCGCATGGAACAGTTTTTTTTAAATTAGTTCTCCAGGCCATTTGGGACACTTATTATATTATATAAAACTGAAAACCAAACCCGGAAACAATATTATACTATTAAAATATGCAATGATAAAAATGTTTTTTTTTGCGCCAAACTTCGTAGTATTATTCCCTAAATACGTAATAAATTTAATGGATATTATGAGTGCATGAGAAAACGACCTGCAACATTGCGAATAAACCCATTTGCGTATATTNAATTAGTTCTCCAGGCCATTTGGGACACTTATTATATTATATAAAACTGAAAACCAAACCCGGAAACAATATTATACTATTAAAATATGCAATGATAATTTTTTTTTTTTGCGCCAAACTTCGTAGTATTATTCCCTAAATACTTAATAAATTTAATGGATATTATGAGTGCATGAGAAAACGACCTGCAACATTGCGAATAAACCCATTTGCGTATATTTTTTCTCGTTCATGTAATAGTCCATTAGCGAGTCCCGCTTTCCGTGAACACTCCAGTGAACATATATACTGCAAAAAAAAAAAACTGGTAAACTTCCTAAACTGTAATGGGAGTTTTTACCCTATACAGTATATGAAAATGATACTGCACGTCAGGCTGAAAGCATGGGAATGTTTAGTATTGCGTACTATACAAANACTGGTAAACTTCGTAAACTGTAATGGGAGTTTTTAACCTATACAGTATATGAAAATGATACTGCACGTCAGGCTGAAAGCATGGGAATGTTTAGTATTGCGTACTATACAAAGTTGGGAACTTGCCTATGCATTTGACTATTTCCCGAGCAAATGTAGGAACGTTACCATGCATGTATTGAAAAATAATTTACTATTCGCGCTATATCCCTCTACGCTTACACTGATATGGTAAATTTACAAATACTTTCTTAAAGTGTATTTAGCAGCGGAAATATTGCTCCTTTGAGAGATCAATAAGCTCATTACTGCATTTAGCTCACAGTTTGCACTTTACAGAATTAAAAAATTATGTTTTTTTTATTTTATTTTATAGAATCATAGATTTTCTGGATATATGACATTAATACACATTTTTAATTCATAGGAAACACTTTAATTGCAGAAAGTAATAGGCTCCCATAAATGCCGAGAAATAAATACTGTATTATTGCACACTTTGAATAAACGACGCATATAAATTGTTTATATTGACATATACGTATATAAACATATACTTACAGAAAAATACTTCCTGGTTGGATACTTAGTGCTGCTGGCTTCCTAATCCCTGCCGACTTGTCGTAGAAATTGTAATGAGAAGAATCTTATATTTGTGCTAAAAAAATATTTGTATGTGGATTAAACTAGCGTGTATTTGCCTTTCGATACAATAATATACTTGGATAAACAAATTCTGAAATGCACTACAAGATGTGTTTTTCATTTATAAAAAAATTAACCTATTTATTTGGCTCACGAAATTGCACGATAAATATGTAGTGGATTCGCTAATACACATCTTTTGTGTACAAAGAAATCTGTCTCTTGGTGTTGGACTCGACTCTGGCGCACCAGCGTTTGACAATATTCCACACGTTGGAAAATGCTGGGAACTCTAAATTCTGGTGAAGAATTTGTTGGTCGATAGCCTTTCTTCTCACATACTCTCACAGAAGAGCGCGTAGCACTGCCGAATGCTGATGGATAAGGTGTGCTAGACACTCTCCCACGCTTCCTTCTCGAAATTGATCGTCCTGATAATGGCGTTCTACGCCGAAACCCCACTCCCCGTGACTTGCTGCAACCGTGCTTACTTACGAGTTGCCGTTGGTTCATGCGGACTTTACGACGGCAGGGTGCCGTCTGTCGACGGCAGGAGCCCCTCTGTTTCCCCGGCGACGCCCGTAAACCCACTGAAAAATCTGCATGTTGTGCAAAAAAGTTTCGACTGTCAATATTAGACTTACTGTGCTCGCGTTGGTTATATCCTATAGCATTCCAGCGTTATATAAGAACGGTGGTGTAAATCGTACACGTCTGAAAACGACAGATCCGAGATCCACGCCGCTAACACATAGTCCTGCTCATTGTTGACGTCTTGCACGTTTGAAAATGAATATTCTTTGAAGTTAAACATGTTTGAAAATGGTTTAAGCTTTGTTAAAAACGTATGGTTGGAGGTACGTAAATCTTCCGAACTCTTTTGGCAGCAGCCTACAGACTTGACTTCTTTACACAACTGTTTATTCACGAGTGGGTAAGTTGAGATATTTTTGCGGCTCTTAAGGTCTTGAGAGCCGATCAGGGTGAAGTGAGGTGAATATGGAGAAGCTCCGGAGTGCATGGGTGGGGGAAACGGTATATCCGCGAGGGAACCCACCGACCAGAGGCATCGTCCGGCACTATTCCCACATGCGAAAATCCGGGGGCGACCCCGTCGGGAATGGAACCCGGTTCGCCTTGGTGGGATGGGAGTAGTGTAACCGCTACACCACCGCGGCCCCTACAGCGGTGAGAAACTACGGGATTATTCGACTTGGCTGCATGTATTGCGTCCATGACATTTCTCCTTGTTTATTATTGACTAAAGAGGCGTTCGTATCTAAACAACAGGGGTGAAAGTAACCACGACTATACATTCTTGAATTCTAAATTCTAACCTGCACCAGAAATAATGTGAGAAATTCACGGGCTTTATACGTGTGATATTAAAAAGGTGCCTGAGTGTTTTTCTTTGACGATAATCTCGTAGAGCGTCTTATTCAATCGTACCACTTTGTAATTAAAAACGGCTGAAAATTTTTTTAAACTTAGTTTGCAAGAAAAGTACAAAACTTCCATTCTCACTGCCAATAGGCATTAACTCTCCAGGAAATCTCGGAATGGGTGAAACATTTCAGAAATTTAGATAAGACGCATTTTGTTTACTGAATCATTGTAGCAACACGTAAGTTAAATTATTATTCATACTAGGGATTCTAGGTGATAGGTTAATTCCAAGAAACCCGATGTTTTTTAACCCTATAGGTGATTCACGGTTAACTGAGAACTTTTGCAAGCCCAGATTATGATCTAAATTTCGTTTCATTTTGTATCATTCGGATATATAGAAGATTAACGTTGACTTTGTACCGTCTCACTTTATACATGCGTCATCCAAGATTAAAACACGACATACTTAGGAAACAAATGTGTTTAAAATATACAAATTCGTGCTCTCGTTGTTAGTGGTAGTGAAATTTCGCGAAAAGATAGCAAGAAAAGTTATATTTCAAAACACATTTGGGTCGTTTACCTATCGTGATTGGCTGAATTACTTTTTGACATGTGTTAACTGTCTGCACACGAATCATGTAGGAACCGTGCCGATGTTGCCGAATTCTAAGTGGCCCGGTCAACTATGAAAATACCTCAAGCAGACAGCAGCAACCAGTGGCAATAGACAAACTGCTGCTAGGTGCTTATAGTATTGAAATCCTCCGTGTACCCATATTTTTTCACGAAAAATCACCAGCTCTACTTCATTGTGTATAAAACAAGAAACACTGTGCTGATTTCAGTAGCCACAAATTTACGTATTACATTAACAGCACAACGTCATGTCATTTAACTATTTTATAATAATTCGCTACCAACTAAACTGGGAGCCTGAATGCCAGTGTAAACTGTGGCATACTTGTGGATATGAGCAGTGACTTTTTTCATAGGTTGATTTCAAAAGTGCTCACTTTCCTAGAACTACCTTTAAAGAAAAATTCTAGTTATCTATTTCTTTTTCAGAGTGTACGAAGGGCTTCAGTTTGTTGACACGCTNCTGTTTACGTTTCCTCCTTGCAAAAGTCTGTTTATCTTGGGGTTCATCATCGTCATTTTGCGCGTTTTTGTATTCCTTGCAGTCTAGGACAAGCATTTCATTCGTGGGCGGGACTTGGTAGTAATTACAAGCTCCCGGTTGTGCCGGAAACTTATAACCGTAAAAAGTTGAGATGTTAAACTGAGGGTCCTTATTTATTTCCATTTTCGTGAGACGTTTCCTCCGCTTCTACTTTAAACCTGTTTTCCCGACTCCGTACTTCGTCTCGCAAAGTTACGACCCGACCGTAGACCACCAGCTATGTTTGAAGTTTTTTTCCCCTACTTTTGCCGGCAGGTTTGTGACTGTTTTCATGATTGCTGATGGCTGGTTCAGTGGCAATGGGATGTAACAAAAGCTGTTATTTTTTACATGACGTAGTATCGACCACACACACAGCCATGACAATGCAAATAAAAAAAAATCAGCACTTGTAAGACCATCAATAGAAACGCTTAGTTTTGTTCTCCTGTTATGTTCAAAATCATGTATAACCACAAGTGCATCTGAAGGCTGAAGATGGGCATTTTGGTAGAAGAAGTGAGAACATGATAAATAACGGTAAATATTAGACGAAGCTCAAATTGGTTTGTCTCTTACTTACGAATACAATTATTTGTTATACAGAACGAGAATCTGCGTGCAGTGGACAACACTATATTAAAACTGGCCACAACCCTTCTACACCATTCGGCGGGACTTAACCAAATTTGACAGGTATTCCCATCAATACCCAAATTAAAATACTGTGTTGATCAAAATGGGGTCCACCCCATCCCCCGCCAACTGAGTCCGAAAACCACCAAAACTCCCAAAACGGGGCCGTGTGTCTCAATTCTACACAGTTCGGCGGATCTGAACCAAATTTTGCATGTGTGCATTTCAGTACCAAACTGAAATACTTCGTAGCTCAAAATGATTCCCGGCTACCCATTTCGTCCAAAATCCCCCAAATCCTCTAAAACGGGTTCGTGTATCTCAGTTATACACCGTTCGACGAATCGGAACCAAATTTGGCATGGATGGTGTTGAGTTCCCAACTTAAAATACTAAGTACGCCAAAACCAGTTCGTTAATCCACGGATCCCCGTTAAATCAGAAACCCCTAAAACAGGGCCTTGTATTCGTATTGACCTATAATACCCGGTCAACGCCGGGTAGCTCTGCTGGCGCTACTATAACAATTGGAATTCTGTAATTTTATGCGAAAGTTCTGTGTCTCCGATCAGAATTCCTGCACAACATTTAGAAATAACCAAATAAAATGTTTTTGCTATAGGGTCCGTATGGGTTGCTTGTTCATGAAATCATGTTCCCAGGAGGGTATGCATTAATGATCATTCGCTAGTTTTAAATTTATTTCTGTAAATTTCCGAGTTTCGCAATATTTTTATCCAAGTGATTTACACACAGTATAGATAAATTACCTCACCCATTGTCTAAAAATATAATTATTTTTTTGGAGATATTCAACATATATTCGGCATTCCAACAATTTTCCACGTCATTGAATTTAACATTTTTTTGTTTTTTAAAAATAGACAAAGCCGTTGTTCCCACATTTCCACAGCGGAGAGAGAAATTTTTTTCTCTCCCTTCCGCAGCTGATTCAGCAAATCACGCCGCTTTCCTGCCTCTATTGAATTTCCAGTTTCCAGCAATTTCCTCATTCGTTGCAAGTGGTTCATATTTTTTTCCCCCTCGTTTCGTTTTATCGTTTTACTTGTTTATTTCTTCTTTTATTCCTGCGTGGTCACGGCGTCCTTGCACGCCTGCCGGTGTTTACCTGAGAACTACTCCCATTTGCGGGGTAAATCTAATTCCACTCTTTCCCTCCCCTCGACCGGCTTCCCCACCACCATTCTCAAGTGTGGGGGTGTCTCAGTGTTGCCAGCTGTACGGAAATTTCCGCAATTGTGCGGAAATTCGTTGTTTTGTACGGCGTACGGATGGAATTTTACTTCAGTACGCTAGAATAAGGACGTTGAAAGATCAAAGTATTGTCTAATACGTTTCCTGTAAAAAAAAAAAAAATCTATTTCGCATGTCTTGCCGATAATATAATATCGTAAAGTATGTGAAGAAAAATCTCAATACATAAAAATCTTAGGGAAGAATAAAACGGTGTGGACTGCAGGGAATTTTTCTTTATTTTCTGTGTGTAAACTACGTGGTAATATTTATATGTACAGTAAATACGTTTAACATAGTGCGTGAAATAAATAGGTAGAGCAATTACGTAGTGTTTCTTTTATGAACCGTTCTTGGCGGTATAAGAGAATATTGCAAATATTTTCAATAGCGCAATAACATTCACACTTCTTATGACTAGTCAAAAACTGTAATGATTTTCTTTCGGTTTATAAAGATTTTTTTACTTTTGATGTTATTTATGTAGAGTCTGTTCATTTTAAGCTGGCCAATCACAGGATGTTAAGATTGAAATAGGTTTAATTATAAAAAAAGTGCTTTTGGTTTTGTTCGTGTTTACGGAAATTGATCCAAATTGCGGAAATTCCACGTGATGTGCAAGGAACGGTAGATGACTTTGGCCCTAATATTGGAAAGTATTGTTTACTTTTGCAATGATCAAAAATTAACATTTTCGTTTTATTGCTACATTCTGATAACCAAACAGGAAAACAGACTAAAGTACATTCGCTTCTAATAGCTAATACAGTAAATAAGCTTTCTTAAAAGTTGGGCCAAATTATAGTTACTTCTACTACAGGTTGGGAAGATCAATTTTAAACGTTTGACAAAGGGAACATTTCGCCACTAGGTGAACGCTTGTGTCGGCAATTTCCTGTATTTTCTACGTTAAAAACAGTATATTTAAAATAGTCATAAATCAAATATAAAATAACTTCGTAACTAAGTAAAATCCTTCTCCTTTATTATTCACGTAATTAAAATTTTTAATTACAAGTTATCTTTTGGAACACGGCGCAGGTGGTGGCGGAAATTTTCCCTATACCAAAGTATCCCATAAGAAATATTTTTTTTTTCCTAACCTGTGTAGAATAAACCATAACCAAGGTCACCACTAAGAGTGCTAAAGCACCCCGTCCTGCTGAAATTAATTTGTGAAAATCTGGCAACACTGCAGTGGCGTGGCTGAGTGGTGACGGGGCTAGTCTTAAAAAGGGTTCGCGGAACAAGGCTGCCNGGCTAGTCTTAAAAAGGGTTCGCGGAACAAGGCTGCCGCGCGGTGTTTGTGTTCTTCCCTTTCTCTTATCCACACTTTCCGTGTCGTTACACCCAAGGCCATCTTCTCACACTTCTCTCCCCCTACTCGCTCCTGTGCCTGAAGTTGCTCGTCGCCAGGAGGGTGGTCTTTGATCCATCCAATTTCCCTCCCCCCAACCCCTCCCGTCACAAAACACCATCCCCGAGCACTTATAATTGCTAATAGTGTGCGGGGACGCGTAAAACTGGCGTGGTGCACGTGTTGCCACCGAAACATCCTGCCCGCAGAGCACCTGACGATAGTGTCTCATCTCTGCCGCAGAGTAGACAAGAATGCAGAGCTGCACAGGCGATACGGTGGCTGGGCGGTTAGCCAGCTCGCCACCCACCAAGGCGAAGCGGGTTTCAATCCCCGGCCGGGTCACTCCCGGATTTTCACAAGTGGGAGTCGTGCCGGGCGATACTGCTGATCAGCGGGTTACCTCGGGGATTTCCAGTTCCCCCCNGGATTTTCACAAGTGGGAGTCGTGCCGGGCGATACTGCTGATCAGCGGGTTACCTCGGGGATTTCCAGTTCCCCCCCGCCCTTTCGTTCCGGCGCTTCTCCATTCTCGGCTAATTTCACCCTCATCGGCTCTCAAGATTTCGCAGTNCCCCCCCGCCCTTTCGTTCCGGCGCTTCTCCATTCTCGGCTAATTTCACCCTCATCGGCTCTCAAGATTTCGCAGTTAAGAGCCGCCCAAGTCCCTCAACTCAACAGAGGTGCAACCCCCCCTCACACGCCAGCGAAATGGTGCAAATGGCCAGCAAATTGTTGGAACGCCGTTCACCAATCAGCGCTTAGTAACCTACTCGCCAGCCGGCAGTTCAGCCTATGAGGAACCATTCGCAGCGCGTAGTAACTAAACAGACGCAAGGCCCGTTTTCCGGAGCCTAGCGCAGCCAATAGAAAAATGCACTTTTAAAACACTCTCTTTTCCATAACACATGATTTGTTGCCGCAAAGATATTTCTATTAAATATTAACCACTGCAAAGTAGGCTTGCCATAAACATGACTTTTNCATGATTTGTTGCCGCAAAGATATTTCTATTAAATATTAACCACTGCAAAGTAGGCTTGCCATAAACATGACTTTTGTTTGTTCTATATACTTACGGCAATGATAACCTTGCATTGTCTATAGAGTAGTTCAACATTATCCTTTGGGGAAAAGTAAATTAGAGTATTTTGAATGTTATTCAATTATGTCTATGATTTACGGAATTGAATTTGGTAACTTAGCATTTAATCATTTTCATTACGTATAAAAAATTTCAATGTAGGAAAGAAAAGTGTTAATATCACTTAACACTTTCCTTTAGAGTAAAGCAAGATTTATTAGCTCTTAACAAAACACGCTTAAAGAAATCATTTTCTTCACTGTAAGTAAATATAGTAATGTCACAATACCAAAATGTTTAATAAAAAAAAATAATATAAGAAAAACTAAGAATCTTTAATTTTTCATTTGAATTAATGCACTGAATTGTTGCTGTAAGCAAAACAGCTTCAANTAAGAAAAACTAAGAATCTTTAATTTTTCATTTGAATTAATGCACTGAATTGTTGCTGTAAGCAAAACAGCTTCAAAACAAAGTTTTTCTTTGATATATGGAAAGATTTTCACGCATTTGTTTACATTATGGGTACTCACACATCAAAGAAACAGCCACGTCTATTTGTCTCTGTATACTTATATGCTCTGTGGCTCTAAAACTGTTTCCGCATCAACGGTAGAGCGGATTCTTTTGGAAACAAAGTTCTTGCCAGTAATTGCCAATATTATGTGAACACTGCCATGTTCACAGTAATACCGGCAAGGAATAATGGGGTGTATTTCCACGTCTCAATATTTTATTGAAATTTTAATATGAAAATTGGTTGACACTTAAGTACTTGTTTTTGCTTTTTAATACATAAAATGAAAACTGGACCTAAAAATAACGTTTGTGTTTCTTAGAGTTTTGAAGTGTAATTTGGTGGACGATTGATACAAATATTAATGTTCGTGGCAATATTAATTTTGACATGTGCTGAATGATTGTCTGTTCGTGGTAAACAAAACGCTCGAGAAACCAACCTTGTAAAAAAACATCACCGCCATAATACATATTACGCAAGTGCCTAATGAAAAACTCATGGTAAAGTTGGCAACGACTTAAGAAAAGTAGTTCCAAGTCTTGACGACGAATTAACAAAGTAATGTGTACATTTGGTGACAGTGAACATATAAAATTTATTATCTGTTTGTTTAATGCTAGAAAAGTTAAGAACTATCGTGTTATAAAATATTTTAATTGCTAATTATATAACTTACTCTTGTTCGACGTATGAATTAATTTTCAGTGCCTACGACAATGTTTAATTTAACATGGAGGAAGGATAAAAAGTTTATAGATAAGTAAATCCAAAGCAGGGATTTGAAAAATTCCCAACTACCGGCGAACAGTCTGTACCCAGTTTGCAATAAGAAGAAACTGAGAAGAGCTGTCAAAANTTGAAAAATTCCCAACTACCGGCGAACAGTCTGTACCCAGTTTGCAATAAGAAGAAACTGAGAAGAGCTGTCAAAAGTGTTCAGTTCACAACGATAAAACCACAGAACTAAGTTCGGAATTGGAATAGCATAAGAAAAATACAAGTATTTCTCTGTTAGCTTAATTTGATTCCGATTTTTTGTATCAACGACGTGATATATGTTCATTTTCGGAGGTTAAACAGCAAAGCTATATCCATGCTCTATTTATTTAAATAATATTTCTTAAGTCAGTTTAGCTATTCGAAAGTGTTATTTCAGCGGGTTATTATTTTACTTACCCAATTCACGTTACCATATACAGTACATTATTTTCACGACGTTTTACACACTCGGTTTTCAGAGTTTAAGTTTCTTGAGACAGCTCTATAAATATATTACAAATATAGATCGAATATGCTAAGAAACACAAACGAAAATATTACTAATTAATACTGCATTTTCCCTTAAAATGTTCCTTTGATCTTCATTGCCTTTATTAAAATAATAATCTGTTGCATTCGTATAATACACAGGAGTTGTCATGATCGCATTATCCTTAACACCTCATAAAATCTCCTGTCAATTGCAGCTGACAAACTTGTTACTAGTTCGCGGGTTTTGTGTTGATAAATCATAGGGAACATTTCAGAATCTAAAAACTAGCCCTTTGNCTATGGGGTCGCCTACTTAATTTATAACTCCAAATTTCCACAATTAAAATGCATAAACACAAATCAAACATAGTAGTCATTTGTTCTTTGAATGAGGATACATTTTAAAACCATATTCTTACAGAATACTGAATTATATAGTTTCATCGAACAGGATTATATTCATCTGCGTCAACATTATGAGAGGGAACTCAATAATAACCTCCTTATTATTCAGTAACCTACTTTTAATGAAGGACAAATTGATACCTTTGATGCGGAAACGTTAAAAGCAAATGGATTTTTTTGTCGTCTGAAGTCAGTTTAACGAGCAGAGAAAATTGCATGCATAAAACTCCTTTTAATATTGCATTACGATCTGTCCATTCAGGAATAAAAGCAGCGGTAATCATAGCATGCACTAAATCACGTAGGTTCCAAACGATTTCCATTTTCCACACTACTCAGGCTTGCATATCATAACTGGCTATATTACAGTATTTACAAGCAAAGGTCAGTTGCAATAAATGTTAGTGAGACTACGCGAATATACTATTATAGCCTTTGTTGGTACAAATTACAAGTCAGCTTTCCAGTTGATTTCAATTCGATTAAAATCTTGCTGAAAACACCTTAATTATTTTAGCAAATGTTCTTTTTTTGTATAATGCAAAGAATATATAGAACATTTTTCAAGACTTACCAAGTTTCACGTATGGAAGGATTTGGCGAACTACATATTAAATAAGCGCATTTACCAAATTTAAACCAAACGTGGCAAAATGTCTTTTCCATCACTCGGTGGAATGTCATCCAAANAAATAAGCGCATTTACCAAATTTAAACCAAACGTGGCAAAATGTCTTTTCCATCACTCGGTGGAATGTCATCCAAACGAATCATTCCATTTTAAATTTTGGAACACAAAATCTGGTAGACACATGGAACCATGCTGTGCAACAAGGAACCAACCTAATAAAATGAAAGCAGAGGGAAATTTATTCTGATAAACACTTTTAACATAAATTCTACGAAAGCCGCATATCTCGCATTTATCAAATACTATCATCTCGTATTCTATTTTATACTGATCTAGTAGACTTTATAATTAATAGTATAAGAAAATTCTTAAAAATGTTGTTTCGTTCCCTGTTGCATAAAAATGTCCCGTTGTCCTAAATAACGGGATAATAGTTGTTGACATCGAAAACATTTCTTGACACTACATTGTTGTGAGGAAAAGTGCACGAGAGGGACGGAACTGTTTTTTATAATTATGTTCCGAAATTGACTTATTCAGATAGTGACATGCACAAAAACCTCCATAATTTGGCGTGTGCATATTCCACACACGGACCACTAATTACTTGCATGCTGAAATCAGAAATCCTAATGGTGTGGGATGACTTTANTGTGCATATTCCACACACGGACCACTAATTACTTGCATGCTGAAATCAGAAATCCTAATGGTGTGGGATGACTTTAAAAAACCATATCAATGATCCCCGCACAAAAAGAATCTCACCATATCGATGCGCTTTTTAGAGGGCAACCGTAAATACACTTTGGTGGATGCAAGCCATTAAGAGTTTACGGACTAGGTAAATTACAGAAGGAAGTACCGGAGCTACAAAAAGTATTTGGACCTTCAAGCATGTAAACGTGGATTTGGTTAAGGAATTTATTTCGTCGGATCGTTAGTTACGAAGTACGCAGCATATNTGTGCATATTCCACACACGGACCACTAATTACTTGCATGCTGAAATCAGAAATCCTAATGGTGTGGGATGACTTTACAAAACCATATCAATGATCCACGCACAAAAAGAATCTCACCATATCGATGCGCTTTTTAGAGGGCAACCGTAAATACACTTTGGTGGATGCAAGCCATTAAGAGTTTACGGACTAGGTAAATTACAGAAGGAAGTACCGGAGCTACAAAAAGTATTTGGATCTTCAAGCATGTAAACGTGGATTTGGTTAAGGAATTTATTTCGTCGGATCGTTAGTTACGAAGTACGCAGCATATNCCTTCAAGCATGTAAACGTGGATTTGGTTAAGGAATTTATTTCGTCGGATCGTTAGTTACGAAGTACGCAGCATATCCCTAGTTGCAAGATGGACTGCGAAGCGTTTCGTGAGTATCGAATTGAGTAGTATGTGTGTTTGAGTTATCCTTGAGGCATGTTTTTTATGTGCTCGAGTGGTGTATTTGCTATAGGGGAGAGTGGGGGAAACGCGAACGCGGGGTAATGCCGAATTCAATGGTTCTAATATGTTAGAAAGAGATAGCCACATTTTACTTGCCGCCGTTTCAGAGATCACGCCACCACTAGTGCCAGTCAACAACACGGGAGACGTGGATGCACGTACTTATCAAGGTATGCAATTATCAATATTTTGTATGTTTATGATGTAATTGTTTGGTAAATTCAAGTAGGTGTAGCTTTATTTTTATCTACAATAGTAATTTAGCTTTTACATTGTGGAATAATCACATATTAATCAGCTAAATGACAATGACGCAGTTGGCAAAAGAAATATAACCTAATTTGTTTTGTGC
>NQII01004309.1:111510-137087 GCA_002778355.1 Clitarchus hookeri | reverse complement strand
TTAAATGTGATCTCTGTCGTTAATAATGTTAGTTCGTAATCACCCCACTTGGTGTTCGTATTTACCCGACTAATGTCGGGTAAAACCGAACACTAAGGGTTTTGTTTTTCTTTCATAATGTTGCAATTTATTAAACAAATATAAATGTTGATTAGTGAATTCGTTAGACAGATAAGTACACTTTATAATTAAACAATA
Organism: Clitarchus hookeri; assembly: GCA_002778355.1. NCBI lineage: Eukaryota > Metazoa > Arthropoda > Insecta > Phasmatodea > Phasmatidae > Clitarchus > Clitarchus hookeri. Next base: position 136,889 of record NQII01004309.1, on the reverse strand, counting down.
AAGAAACTCTGTGATCAAATTCCACTGTTTTATTTACGTTTTCCCTTAGGTGTTCGTATTTCCCCCACTTTCCCCTACGTATGGCCAGTGACTTTTCGCGTAAAAATCGGAGCACACAGTAGACTTCAACACTATATACACACACACACACACACCTAAGCTGTTGTTATACCTCCATTGGCTGCTGGTGCCGTGCCCGTCTTTGACCAAGCCACTCAGGACTAAGCTACTCCGACACTGAACCTTCGTGATTCGTGCGCAAACAGTTAACACGGGCCAGAGAAGTTTTTAGCTAATCAAAGAAGCTGGACGACCCTACAGTGCTTTGGACTGTTTCTTGTCCCGAAATCTTTTCGCGAAATATCACTGACCCTAGCTATACGTTTATGATATACCGTTATTTTACAGAAGCATGCTTGTGACTTTTATGATGTATCTCTGTCGTGTTTTTATTTTGTGGCGAATCATCTCCTATATTTATAAGACGTGTTGTATACTTGAGGAGTGTGTTCCTGGCGAGTGTTATACTTGAAGAGCGTGGCGCGCCATATGAGTGTATTTTGCTTGACGTGATCAGAATTGATGTGGATTGTGGTGTTCTTAGAGAATGATTAATCTGACGAACACATATATTCTAGCATTGCTATCGTGAGTACCGTCGCGTGTGCGAAACCGACCTCAAATCGTACGGGTTTGTGAATAATACCTGTGAAATCCTGTCTTGGAAATGAAGCTTATTAGTACTGTAACTATGGCGATAAAATATGTAGTGGACATTGACACGCCACTCGCGCAGCATATGGGATAATATTTGAACCAATTTACTAACTGGATGCAGTAAATGAAACGATATTCAGAACCAAGTTACTTACTAGAAGAAATATGTGAGACGGTGTTTAAGCCAGGTTATTTATTAGAGAAACTAAGCAGGACTTGCTTCATTACTTATAAGTTCGCTACGTTACTATTCAAATGAGTGCACTTAAAAGACAAACGTGTAAATACACAACGCAGGAGTAATCCGCTAAATATGAGATATTTTATCATCACATTACTTCTAAATAATNTAAACGTGTAAATACACAACGCAGGAGTAATCCGCTAAATATGAGATATTTTATCATCACATTACTTCTAAATAATTAAAACATTAGTTTACTTAATCTAATTTTATATTTATAACATTATGTTTTTATCTGGCATTGTTTAATACACCTAGAATAAAAAAAATTGGAACTGGAATAGAAAATAAAAGCGATAAATTTTTTTGTAGCCAAACAATGGAAATAAGGCTGCATGGAGGCTTCGAGCAATCACTGTGGTCACAGTCTTCCACTAAATACTTACATGCCTTACCTTGTTCGATGAGACGGTGGCAGGGGTGAAACTACTCTATGGCCAGTTACAGCCAACGAGTTTGAATCCTGGGGTAGAGAAAAACAGAAACATGCTTCCCAACATTAATGCGAGAAGGGACTTGTGTGTCAGCACTGGCGCTTCCTGTTGACGCTAGCGTTCGGTTGGCTACCGTGTTGTCAACAACGCACTCTCTGGTGTTCGAATCCAGAACTGCGTCCGACATTCTGGATACTGGTTAATGGAGGTACAATTAGTAGAATAATTTTTGTGTATTATATACATATTTAGTTCAAAAAATCTTTTTTCATATATTTTAATGCAGTTTACATTTTAACTTTTGTTTACTGTCGAACTGGGTTGAAGGTGCTTGCAAACCATTGCAACGATTTCTAAATATTTTGGTACGAAATATTACTCTACAATTTTTTATTATTTCCTTTTGTTTATTTATTTTTTATANCGATTTCTAAATATTTTGGTACGAAATATTACTCTACAATTTTTTATTATTTCCTTTTGTTTATTTATTTTTTATATTTATCCCTTGCAATAAGATTATTTATAAAGTCNCCATTGCAACGATTTCTAAATATTTTGGTACGAAATATTACTCTACAATTTTTTATTATTTCCTTTTGTTTATTTATTTTTTATATTTATCCCTTGCAATAAGATTATTTATAAAGTCACAAGATTTGAACAGGATTTATTCAAAATGAGAAATGATACATTTTAATCATTTTGAGTATTTATTGAGATTTGACTGACGTGCCAACAATTTTTGAGATAGCGGCCTCTGATCGGAATGGTAGAGTAAAATCTAACTAAGTTTTATTTGCAATAACTTTTTAAGGATATTTTTGAGAATTTTGGTATATGCAGTAGTTGTTTAATGTTCAATGAATTTTCAAGGTAAAGGTCACCAAATGGTTAAGTACAAATAAATTCAAGGTGCCTTCTTACCGGAAATTCATAATGACGGCTAGTATTTTATGCCTTCTGCCGAATATTGTATTTTTTAAAATTCTCTTTCCATAAAGGTTGGAAAAGAGACTGTTTTCCCAGCAATTAGATGCGGCAGCACATTTTAATATATATATTTCAGTTGTAACTTCTTTACAGTTTGTTGTATTTCCACACGATCTTTTCATACAGTGGGAAACATTTAATATACAAGTACATTAAAATTTGTTTCCACCGGAGCCTCATACGAATATAAATTTCAAAGAGTTGAAAATACATTTTTTATTTAAAATTAATACTTACATTCCATCGTGCAGCCAATTTATAAATATTTGTTTTACAGAAGGAATTATAATTAATCATAGGCGTTTATTAATTAACGTCAAAACCACGCCAGTTGTTGGAGGAGCAGGAAGTTGTACATTTAATTACTCGCCAACCCTTAAGTTTGAGTTAAATGAGATACAGAAACGCAGCACAGGGTGCATTAGAGGGAGAAATTAGGTACGCTGTTCGCCACATTTTCAACATTAGATTTTTCGCACGCAGACTCACCTAGGTACTAACACGGGTCGCCGTTTGGAAAGGCCGTGGTGCTGATCTCCGGGCCATCGTAAAGTCACACATTTTTAATAAAAATCGTTGTATTTGTTTTATACATATTTTCTATTAGATAATATTTTTAAAGCTGTTAAAAGTTGGTAGCTGAAACGCTTAAAACATGCGCCACCAGACACTCAGTTATAAATTTCTTCCCGGTGTACACATTCAGTGATATTATACCAACAGAAAATTATTAGATACAAAATCGATCTGAAGATTTTTTTCGGACACGGCAACATTAGCAGCAAAAAAATGTTATTTTACGGAAGCCTGATGTTTTCGCTTTTCGTAGAACTACGAATTCCCACTTAGTTCGCGTTTAACCTCTCCCTCCTCTAACTCTTTCGCTGCGGGATTTTTTTTCATTTTTTTTACCCAAAAAGTGTTAAAAAAATGTAAATTTTTTTAAATTTAATTTATTATTATTCACTTATTTCTAACACATAAACTATATATAAAGTATATACAGGCTATTACATGTGCAGATTTGTGTGTGCAGGTTATTACGTGTGCAGACTTTCATGTAGATTTATTGATATGGTACTCCTCAAAGCAAGGCACAGGACAGAGTAGAGGATAAATTTGCATGTAAGTAATTTGAAACACACAGGAAGAATATACAAAGTTTTCACTGTTTTTTACATGTGCAGACTTTCCTGTAGTTTTTTTTACTGTGGTACGCCTCAAAGCAAGGCACAGGACAGAGTGGAGGATGATTGGGGCAATTCTTGCACATGTAGATGGTTTGCTTCCGTTTACAGTTTCCTCTTCCTTTTTGATTGCATTGGTTAGGCATTATGGAGCAAACAATACAATTTGGCTTGTGGTTTTTGTCACTTTGTAGTCCAATAAAATGGCGTTCATTCAGTCTGGTAAGTGGGACAACATCAGCACAAATACGGCCTTTCTTTTTTGGTGCTGGTCGAGAATATTCTTCCAGAAGTCCCTCAATGACGCAGTTCCTGTATTGTATTGCAGACATTTTAGTATCTCGTGACATATTGAAGGCAATTTTCCCATTCACGAGTGCTGCTTCAACCATGAAATGCCACAATACATGATACCACTTCCTGTTTTTGTGATAGTAACAGTATGATGATGACAGTTGGTCAAAACGATCTACACCATTCATGTTCCGATTATACTCCAATACCATTTTTGGTTTAGAAACAATTCTGTACCCATTTTCAGTTTGTTTAGCTCTTGTTTTTACTTCCGTCAACTCATTGCTATGCACAGTTGACAACAGCGTAACTCGTCCAGTATCTTGCCATGAGCACACAATCATTCCCTCTGCTTTGTTCAGCCAAAATTTTGGCTTGTCACCTTTCTTCATTTTGCAAACTACTGGTTTACACTCAGTTGGCATGCCATGCCTGTTTGTTCGAACTGTCCCGCAAGCTCCTATGTCAATTTCTCTGAGGAACTGGAACAGTGACGGGCTGGAAAAGAAATTGTCACAATAGAGAATTCGCTGTGTGTGTTCAAACCCCAAAAGAAGTTTTCGAACCACTCGTTCACCTAACCCCAGGCTGCGATCAACATTTGCTTGTAGCACGCCTTTTCCGACATAAACGTCGAACCTCAACAAGAAACCTGTTTCACTGTCACACAGTGACCATAGCTTCACACCCCACTTTGTAGAAGGTTTTGATGGCATGTATTGTTTGAACCATAGACGTCCTTTGAAGCGAAGCATGGTTTCATCAATAGATAAACTTTGACCTGGTTCAAATTCAAGCAAGTAAGTGTCTTTCACTATGTCTATGATTGGGCGAATTTTGAAGAGAGGGTCATAATCCTGATGCGCTTTTGGAAATTGCTTTTTGTTGTCAGCGAAGTGCAGAAATGACCTGAGAATCTGGTATCTGTCACGAGACATAATGTTTGAATAATTTGGGGTATCATTTATCCAGGATGTTTCACAGAAATACTGTTCTATTGATGTTTTGCGACACAAACCCATACCAATTTCTACAGCTGTCATTGCCTGTATTTCCTCAGGAGTACACTCATTCCACTGATGGTACCTTGAACGAGGTGATACTTTTTCTGTTGTCATATTTTCATAAAACTGGGATGCATATACATTTGTTTGGTCTGCTACTGTAGCAAAAGTAGACCTGGGAAAAAATTTGTAAAAACAGTCTACTGCTGTGTCATTTGAGGTTATGTTTTTTAGTGACGAATGTAAAGGAGATTTGTTACACCAGTCAAGCAAAATATTTATATTTTCACTGTCCGTGTTCAACCAGTCATTACTATTTACACATACAGTTTCAGTTTTCTTCCCTTTCAAAAACTGTTGCGCAGGATCATCACTCACTGTGTCACTGTCACTGTCACTATCACTCACATTTTCTGACTCCACACTATAAGTTATTTCATTTTCTGTATTGCGAAAACCAACTTCGTTTTCAGATTCACTTACTTCCAAATCTGAATCTGAATCAGCAAACAAAATATCGTAACATTCTTTTTGCGACAATCCTTTCCTACTACACGATGCCATTGTTGGCGAGAATAACACCAAAGATAATACACTCACAGTATGTAAATACTGTGCCATTTATAGTCAAAGATAGTTTCAGAACATTGAGGTATCAATTTTATAGATAGCAGCACTTATTAGAATACAATTGCATGCCGAACGCACATCACAACTTAGGAATCCACCCAATTCGACTAAAGTCGCATGCCGCAAGTAAGTGATAATTCTCTGCATTCGACAATAGTCGAACATCGCAGTCAAAGAGCTAAAGTGGCTCATAAAACACAACTGTATCTGTCACTGCTTCCGCTTGTTTTAACAAGTGCTGACGCTTCACGTAGCCTCAACATTATTTTTAAATGCTATGGGAAGCTGTAGAAGCACTGTGTGCTGCACTCTGAGCTATAAACATGGCATTTTAAACAATAACAATTTAAACTCGGAAAACCACTTTAAATTCGGAGAAATAATTTTTTTTTTTCAAGGTCACTCGATCTTTATATTTAATAGAGGCACGCAAAGACATTACAACATGTACATTTTCGTTACGTACGTGGAAAGATTTATTCTCTACCTGAAGGATTTCAGGGAGATGTTGGTTTTAGAAATGACCATTTGCTAAAGCATTTCCATCATAGCATCTTCGGGCTGGCTATCAGTAGACATACTATGTTGGTGTGATGGCGACTTACAGTGGGATTGTAGACCACGTAGAATTTAATGTTACGACGCTTGAAACAAAGAAATTTCATTCCAGCAACGAAATCGGGCAAGATGTCGCGCCAAGGATATGGGGAAAGAGTAATTTCAGTGGCTCTGTGTGGAGTTTCTGTGGGGCAGAGAATGACATTAGTTCCATAGCAGCCTCTCTAATGCCTATTACTGCAGACTGGAGCTTTCATTTTGAGACCGTCAAGCTCCATTGCTCCCATTCTTTGGATTTAGTCTCGCGTTTCTTTAATTTGATTGCATGACGTCGTGCTTTTGAAGCCTGAATGTCAGCAGTACTTATTTAACAATTCTAAAGAAGAATTTCTTCATTGTTTATTTTCGCAAGAAAAGCGCATCACGCTGCTAAACTGTTTCCGAGATAAATACACATATCAAATTTATATAATACAGTTAAAATTCTAGAATGAATTCTGGAAATAATAGCCTCTAAATTTATCATTGATTTGTGATACCGATTAAACTAACAAATTGGCCGTAATAGTATTGTGAGAGTTAATAATAATAGGCAAGAAAATAATGATATCGTAGTTTATGCACTTAACACTGAGTTTTACTGCTTACTTGGCCTCTATAAGTACGCTACTCGTAGTACAGAAACAGCATTATTAAGGAGAGGAGATCATATTACAAATTAAAGTTTTAAAGTTACAAACTGACTAATGGTTTTTGGATGAGAATTACAGAGAAATTGTATTCTCTGCAAACAATTTTTTCAAATTAAAGTTTTTCTCTTCCTAATATACAAAATATTGATTTCACATAAAAATGTTTGTGAACAAATTACAAGTAATAACAAGGCAATATTTACCCGGGTGTCTTCCATTAAGATATCGGCTGATTATCATTTCAGTATAACGTTATACATTTTAATCTTAAACGCTAAGTTGAAGGTTTATACATATAGAGAAAGTTATGTGATTAATTTGTGGATAACGTATAATTAAGAAACTCTTATGTTTGTGAAGCTTTTGCATTTATTCCATGCTTTATTTGACCTCCTGAGGAATTATGTTCCAGTGACAAACATGCGTATGATTCAGCCCTAATATTCAACTCCCACTGTGTCGTAAGCGATCAAAGAGCAGTTGGTAATATCTTGAGTATACATACGACGGTGAAATTTAGTACGAGTTAATGAACTTCCGCATTTTTTCAGGTTTCTATAGTCATATAGTGACTTTAGACGAGAACGCATGGCTGAGGCTAATATATTTACATATTTCCTTTTAGGCTATCTTCGGGCACCGTTAGAACTCATTCCGATAAACTAGTATTTACAAGGCAACGTAATAATATCACATGTGCATTTTTGTTATCGAGCGACTGGCCACTGTGCCGAGACTTTCGAGAACCAACCATCCGCCGGCATGTTGCATAAGCAAGACGCGCAGCTGAAACTGTTGCTTCTAATTCCGCTACGTGTTCAACAACTCTAGTGTAAAATGGGGGAGTCCAGCGACAGAGTTTGACGTGTGTTGCAGTAGGCAATGGCCCGTGGTTGTAACCAGTAACCTGAGCCATTGTTCCGCTTACCAACTGCTATAGTCACGTCTTGCCCGTGAAGGGTAGCAGTACCACGCATCTACAGTGGCTACTGGTTCCTATGGTCAATATCGCACTGTCACCTCGCAAGCCACTCAGTTTGCCTTCCTTAAGGGTACTAAACGGCCACGCTTATTTCAAGGGGCTTTTTTCAAAGTAGCGCGTTAGACTGTTACAACAAGACGACATATTCTGTAAATTTGGACAAGGTGAATAATGATTATTCAGGGCTACAACATTTATTGCGATGTGCGAGTAGCAAGCCAGTATTTTATTTCTGACTGGGGATGATGTCTATAATTATCTTTTCAGGGGGTAATGATCCTCGCTCACAGATTCACTGTGTGAACCCTTAAACACCCAATTTTGTTTACGGTTTCAGGTGTTGTATGTAAGACTTTATTGATGCGTGCTCTACTTCCGGCACAGCACTTGTTTCAATATCAAAACCAATGAATTGTAGGATGTGTTCGGCTATAGTGATATGAACCATTCGTAACCTAGGGCGAGTGAAGAGATTTGGACGGCTCTTAACATTGAGGTCTTGAGAGCCGATGCAGGTGATAGTGGTATAGAGCAGCGCCGGAATGAAATGGCGGGGGGAAAAGGAGATCCCCGAGAAAACCCACCAACCAACGGCATCGTCCGGCACGATTCCCACATGCGAAAATTCGGAGTGATCCGGCTGGGATTGAACTCGGATCACCTTGGTGGGAGGCGAGCAGGCTAACCGCTCACCCGTCGTGGCCCCCATAACCTAGAGAATCAGTTATGCACACGGAAGGTTATTGGGACAGTGAGCATTGTATTGTTTAGAACTAGTCAGATATTATATTCCCGTGTGTTAGACATAGGGACACTGGAATTTTGCGGAAACCTTTCCGCACATGATAAATTTCAATACCCTACGGACGTACCAGCAGTCTTCTTTTACTTATTGGCGGCGTGATTTTGCGAGAAGCCATTTTCTTACTTGACTGGCCAATCAGAATTATGTAACATCGATGCTGTACGTCTGTGATTCGCGGGCAGACACCTAAGACACATTACACGTAAATCATCCAATCACGAAAGGGGATGTGGGCTTAAGTGTTACGAAATACAACTGGTCGTGAAATATTTTCGCGAAAATCGGACGTTCCCAGTTATAAACAATTCTGTTAAAGGGCTATGAAGTTAGCGTATTAAATATTTCCATTACATATATTTGGTTTCACTGCAAGTAGTTAATGATTAACTAGAATTTTACGTAACAAATGAACCCGATGATTACATTGGATTTACCGGGAAACATGGTCACTGAATACCGAAACTTTAAAACTACTTTGTAAGTTTATCCTGAGTGACATATACACCACTTTTCAATACAAAAAAAAATTGAGCATACAGTCGATTCATGATTACCTCCTAGTTTTCTGAAACCATGCTAAAGTTCTACTTCCAGGCTATTCCTCCACCTGATGTAAACAAATCTTAGCAAAGTATAGAAAACTACACCAAATGAACAACGCATCACCTTTGTGCGCACTCAGTTTAATAATATTTTGCTTGGGTTCTACTTCTCAGTAATCGTTACCTACACGCCTATTTTCCCTCTGTGTTATTTATACCAATCATAAGTGAAATATTATAATTGTAAAACAATAAAAAATACAATTTAACCATAAATTATAAACTTTTATGTGAACATAATTATAAAGCGTTTGTAGTAGATAACATATTTAGAAAAAAGCTAAACATCGCATGGGGTGATTTTTAAAAGGTTTGATTAATAAAAATTTGAAAATACCTGGCACATACTTAAAACATACATGAATTTTGTCATTTTTTCTGGGTTATATTACACATGTGTGTCTTTGTTTAATGTAATACACTGGAGTGAGCAAGTGTTTTGTTTATATTTTTTAGCTCATCTTTTAGCTACAGCATGCCTTAGTATTTTTAAGAACTAAGTAAATTCCTCGATTCCTCTCACATAGGTTTAATGGCCTTCTCTTTAAGTTGGAAAATATAATATATATAGACACCGGGTCATACTGAACTGCAGACAGAATTAGACAGTTAATCTGTGAAGCCATCGCAATACACGGAGAAGATTTGTGATGTAAAGGAACATATTATTCCAGACATTTACAAACGGAAACTGATATTCCTGCTCAAGTACTCACTTCTTACGTTCCTTTATATTCCAAAACCTACTAACTATCTAGATAACTGGACGATGGAAAAAACATTTGTATTAATGTAGGAATAATTTATAAATTCTCAGAAATATTGTTACAATCATTGCTTTATTTTTTAAAGAAAATGTCGTTACGTGTGACTGATACCTGAACGATAATATTTTAACTAATCGAATAAAAGAACTATATGTATTTATATGTATATATATATTTATATATATATAAATAATTCTGTTTAGCAGCAAAAGTATCGTAAAAATGAAAAAAACAAACAAAATGTTTAGAGGCTTACTTTACTTGAATACACAAAACTGTCTAATTAATTTAAAGCTTCATCCTAAATACTTCTGATGTGATATCTCTACATGGAAACTAGAATAAACTTTTAAAATTCACATATCGCAGGTGACAATTCTATATTCGGGAAATAAATATTTTACTTTCAAGGAAAGAGTAGGACCATTGCTGTTCAACGAAGCGCGTAATAACCTGCTACCAATTTTTTTTTTTTTTTCGATTTCCCTCCAAAATCGCGAAGCCCATTTACCGCGTCGCGCTCATCCAGAAGTTACGCGATGGACGAGGTGACTGGGCGATAGCACGGGACATTTGGCTGCAGTGCGATATCGAGGTGGTTCCCACCGCGCACCAATGACAACGCGCGTTCAACGTGTCATTGGTTCCGAATCTGCGTCGCGCGACATTTTTATTTCCTCCCTGCAACAGAATAGAGGCAAATACGGACCAGTGCCCTTAACGAGATATTGAGAAAATGATTAAATGCCGAGGACGCCGTGCTTTCGGGCCCGATTCTTTTCAATTCAGCGGTTTTATACGTGCATGCGCTCCCTCCCCTCCCTCCCGATCCACCACCAACCACGAAACGAGCGAACTTGAAAATAGAGAATTTAGTAAAAAACGGCGAATCAGAGTTGTAAATGTTATGGGGTCATTTGGATTTGCTGATACTGAAACCAATTTTTATTTGCGATCATTTAATTAAATTCTTCTGCGTGCGCCGCTGGCGGTATAAAGCGAAAATAAAATGAGTTGCTAACGGTTCTGGGTGGACGTAGGCCTATCTGAATGTGCAAGTGAATAAACATCAACATAATACACGATTAATGCCATAGTTTCGGAAGTGGCAGATCCAGACTCTGTTTTTTTTTTTGTGAATGGGGATAAGCCAAATTAAAAAGATTTTGCTAGTATTTAGAAGACAGGCATGCTGCAAATTACATGAAAGGAGTTATCGTGATAATCCAGTGTTAATGGCGCAAGAAAACACAACAAAAAAATGCCACGCGGGGCTTATATTTAAGAGATAAAAATTACTTCAGGCTCCAGAAACGATTTTTCGCGAATTATCATAAAATATTCATGCTTTAAAAATATTCGTTAATTATTCGCACTTTCGTTTGAAGTTAAACGGCTGAGTAATGGAATAAAGAAGAAAATCAGCAATAAACTGTAGCTATATAAAAACATATTTTTAAACATCACCCTATGAAATTCTGTAACAACAACAGAAGCACAGGAAACTTTTACGTCACATTTTTAAATGTAAAACTTATAGGAACAGAAGTACTGACAAAAATTAAACAGAAAAATTAAAATATGCAATAAAGATTTTTTTTTTAAACAAACTAGTGCTAATAGGGAAAAAATTAAGTTTAATAAGGACACACATTTAATTGTAAATTATGTTGATTAGAATAAAAGCACAGACGAATGTATTCTTATTTAGCATCTTTCTAAGTAAGCTTTCCAAGTTTGGTTTATAATGTCAACGTTTCGGAAGTCAAGAAACTGTCATGCTCCACGCTGGTCCACGAACGCAGCATCGTCTTCAAGAGTCTGTTCTCATAATGCTCCTTCCCACTGGCCACACTAATTGGCAAAGTAAATGACAACATCGAAGTTCCGATGCTTCGTAATATGCTTGTGTTAACTGCTCGCGCGCGCGCGCAGGGGTAGGTAGTTAATTAGGTAGGTGTGGCTTAACTTCTCGTCGACAGCGAGGTTATTANGGGAAGGGGGGGGGGAGACTAGTCGGCCGTTGCCCACAGTAAGGAACCGTCCCGACATTCGCCGGGAGTGATTTCAGGAAGCCATGGGAAACGGAGTCAGGGTGGCCGGGATTTGAACCCACGTCCTCCCGAACGCGAGTCCAGTGCGTTACTACAGCACCATCTCGCTCTCGATACGCACGAGACGGCATTGCTCAAATACATCCCCCACGTTGCACGACTTGATATTCACATTTCTATGGTTCCGCGCAGGAGACTTTTTTCCCCCACGAAATGAAGACGAAAAATATGTTATGAACTTTCCGTGAAACTGGAACGAAAATGGAAAATAATATTATAGGAGCTCTGTCTTAACAAAAGTTTAACGGATTTTTTAAATTTTAATTTTAGCAAGTTATTCATTATGACAAATTCGTTGCACATAGGAAGTCTAAGTTTTCTCCACCACTCTTTACTCTTTCAAGTCCATCTGGCGGTAATGGACCACGTGATACACGATGGTATGCATGCCGAACTCAAGTTTGGAAACAAAGCGAGATTACTCGTGGAAGAGTTTTGCACATTTCCCGCCGCCAGGTGCGCTGGTGTTCCAAAGAGGCCGCTTTTAAACTGACGGTAAATGGAAGAAAGTCTATGTATTGACGCTATTCCCCAACTGTGGTATACAGATGGTTCATAGGGTCAGAGTTAATTCCTCCAGGCACAGACTATAAGGTGCCCTGAAGGTTGAGGGTATATCAATAAGGTAGTCTTTCGGTGTTTCACTTTACTGGATGGTTATATTGTCTCGAGTTTAAACATACATAAACACTTCCGAGGTGTGGTACTCTATTTAACTAACTCGGATTAACTATGGGCGACGTCGCGTGGGTGAGGGGGCTTCTTTGGGCGATGACTTGATATTTAACTCTGCTTGTAGTGCTTGGTATGTTGTCGGCTGTGGATGAGAACCGGTGATGTGGGCGGCCTTGGAAAAGGCCCGCATTTGGTACCGTCTACCCTCGACTGCTGCTCTGGGTTCGCTCCTCGACGCTTTCCTCTCGTTCCAACGTCCTCTCGCGATTTTCGACGCAACTGATTCTCTCGGCATGGTGATAATGAACTGAATCCTTCTTCTCTCGTAAATTGGCTTACATCATTTCTCAACTCCCTCCCTGATTTCCTACATGTGTCTCTCTTGTTGGGGGGGGGNGGGGGGGGAGGTGGTGGTCTGCACCCTGAAACTTACCCTGTCAGCTTATTCTTCCGCGGTTTGGTTAAAAGGGTGGTAGGGGTGAGGAGTGTTCGTGGCACCCCTTTCAATTTGTCAGCCGTTTTCCCTGGCGTAAAGCTAGAGGTGCTCTTGCTTGGCTCTGCAATTTCTCCCGCTTTCCTACGTATTTACGTAGCGCTTTCCAGGTGCTTCGGCGATATGCCAGCTCTTACTCGGCACAACCTTGACACGTGTAACTGCGATCCGTTCTGGCTGTCCACGTGTCTCGCGACACGTGCCAACTGGTAGGCGCTCGCGGGGAGGTAAGTGAGGTTTCTACTCCCAACATGCGTTACACGTCAGTATTTTTGTGCAGCGGTTTGTATTTGGCCGAAATTGTGATATACATTTACCCCAGTCAACATAGTAAATACTAACTTTATTTTATAACTATTACTCACGCAGTCCAGTAATGTTTACAAGAACAAACATGACAAATTTTGATGTATTTGGCATTGAGCGTCCATAAACAGGTAATTCTAATTAAAAAATTACAAATTTAAGCGGGAAATAAATATAGCTGTCATCAAAGGAATGTTTTTGATTCAATTGACGCAATAAACAAAGTAAACGTGTAAGTCAACGTTTTGCAGGATCTCCCGTTTCCCCCGTCCTTGCATTCCGATGCTGCTCCATACTCACCTCACTTCATCCACATCAGCTCTCAAGACCTCGTTGTTAAGATCTCCATGAACTAAGACGATACTCCTAAAAGAGAGGTCATAAATTCCCTATACCTTCAGTTTATCCATACATAATCTTGTGAAAACACGATTTAGATTTAAGAAGTGCCCTTCGTTTGGTTGCAGACTTGAATTACAACATATTAAATCAACTCTTTTAATTACGTTTTTAATGCAAAATAATGGAAAAATTATTCTTCTTAAATTTAATAAATGCAACTGTAAATGCTTAAAGTAAAACTAAACCGTTCAATTGGCGATAAAGCAAGATAATTCGCCTTCTTAAACAAAAATGTCCCTAGTTGGAAACGTATACGTACGATAACCGGGCCCATTGTTTACACTAAAGGATATTGCTTTACTCTTTAGAGGCAAGGTGTAGCTCCCACGCGCGATATAATGGCTGTCTAACAACCAACTCCATTAGATTCACTTCAGAGGGTTGCCTTGCAGTATCTATTTACACGGTGTTTCAAACGGTGTTCCACCCTAGATATAGTGACAGCTGTTTTGAAAGCAAGAGACATGATGTCCTGCGCGACACGTAGCATATACGCTAACGTGCATAACGCTTTTTGATGTTCTGTATGTGTATTCATCTGTGTTCGCAAGCACTGCAGATAAATTCGCCTCTCAAAAACGGAATGTTCTGGAAGATACGATAAATAACAGTTTCCAGAAAAAATATTTTAAAAGTGAAGGCGTTGTATGGGAAACGCTAGTAAAAATGTGTGAGTTTTTTGGTATATAAGAAAGTATTAAGTTATATAAAATAAAGTCACTATTTAACACAGCATTTGACTAAACTCACGTCGACCTATATACGTATGAACTCATGCAGGACTTTTTTTCTTATTTTCCTGAGGTACCTTCCTGCTTATGGTTGCTATGGTGTCGTCAGGGAACCATCTTACGTATTAGAATCCAAAACAAGTGATGGGCATGCGTGTGTGTGTATGTGTGTTTGAGAGAGAACATTTATTTTCCATTTGTAAGTTGTATAGAGTAAAACACGACCCCCGATAAGTCTCCAGGCAGTAAACAAAAACGATAAAAAATAAATATATAAAAAAAGTATTAACTTCCATAAAATGCATACCCCTCCTCATTTCCAAACGTTTTCAATGTGAAGTCCCCAAAAATATAGCGTCAGTTGTACATCACCGTAACAGCTTGTGCAAGGGTAACTGAACATAATTAAATCATATTTTTCAAAATGTATTACCTGAGTTGTTTGCAGTAATTTTGGCAGCGAATAAGTTCATTTATAAAAAAAATATGTTTACTCTAATGACCACTGTAATTACACCGTGCGAATTAAAATATTAATCAGCGTAAATAAACTAATTAATGATTAAAGCGGCTTGACAGTGAAAAATTTGCACGTTTCACCTACGAAAGTAATATTTTATAAATTTTGCCCTAGAAGTTTATTTATCTCGTAACTGGTGATGGAAGATTTGGTTGTGTGTTTATACAGAGCTGTATCCGGTCAGTTATAGAAGCAGTGCTATAAAATACATTCAGAATTTTGAAAGTGATATTTTTAACTTTTGGATGAAGTCTGCACAAATGATTTTTAGAGTTACTATTTTAAATTTTGGTCTCGCTGAAGACATGCTGTTCAATTAAATTACAGCTCAGTCCATTACCTTTAACTTGTACGGACTAATTAGCCAATGTAATTGGGCCTCGCAGACGCTGTGCTGCCTCGCTGTTGAGGGGAAGCGATAATGAAGACTAACTAGAATCGAATACACTGAATAAAGCTGCTACCGCTTTTCCGAAGCACGAGCGTTCCTTTTGTTTGCTTCAAGAACGCCTTTGTTTCGCGCACCGCTCTTGCCTAGCTGGATTGAGAGTTTCTAAACAGGCCCTGTCTTATTTTCTAAAGGAACATCGAATTACACAATGGTCGTGAGCAATGTCGGTGGATAACGCCTTGTTCAAACTCTTATTAAACTTAAGACGATTTATGTTCATAGGAAATGTCTGCGAGCAAGTATTAACTCAAAGTTCTTAACCGCAAGTTGTTAACTTCTTAGAACTTCGTGACTCGCAAACAACGTACATAGCACAATTGGTTATTTTTAACACATATAATATTTACAGGACGGGACGAGTATAGAATACAACCATACAAACAATTTAACTGCAAATAATGGCCTGTAAATATTTCTTATAACTTTGTGTAAACGTAATTTGGTTCAGTATTGTATAGCATATTAGCAAGCGATGCATTTTAAACTCATTTTCGGACAAGTTTCCTTTTCAAGAATGTATAAAAAAATAACTGTTTATTTTTTAATCATTTATTTAAGTTATGGTGTGAACATTTTCGTAATCTATAAGGTTGATAATTTTACGTTATAGTTATAATAATTATTTAAAGTGGTTGTAGCAATTTTTTTTAGTCCTTAAACGCCGAATTTCTGAAGTTCACAGCACACTGAGCATCATAATTAAATATTGCATACAATGAAATTGTATTTTTTTTGTTATAATCTTTTGGCTTGTGTTTACGTACATGCGAGCGGTTAATTAACTTATCTACAAGTGTGTGTGTGAACTAATTATACGCTTGGTACCAGTAGGCCTATAATTCGTTCCATGTTATGTGAGAGATTCTGTATTCAACGAATGGTTCTGATGAGCATCATCGCTAGGCCATAAAAAAAATCTATGCGCTGATTACAACCATCCAATTGGGAAACTGAACATATAGTTCAATAAAAACCTATGCAAATACGTAGTTAAGGGACTTATACGTCCACACTTTTGTCGTAAATTGTTCCTCTCTTGTGGCGCAACGAGTTTTAGTAGATCTAACAATGTCTCTCTCAAAAATACGGCTCACCTGGTTCAGTGTGAATCCGCGGTGCTATCTTACCATTATCAAGTGCCTTAAATTGAGTGGGATTCAGTTATTTATGAACCTTATTTACTTTCGCAGTCATTAAGCCAACTGCTTGTTTTTAAAAACGCTTTCTATTTTCGTACTTTCTTACATTATTAACAAAGGCGTTCTATGCTTCTCTTTCCAGCAGACAGCCTTTCTTCTCTTGCTATTTTAAAACTTCTTGCGTTATCCATTCGTTAATACGTATTCCCTTTCGACGTCTAGTTTATACAAATTTTTAAATACGTTCCCTTGGTTTATTGATCTACTTTCTCATTTACAACTCGACCTCTTCTGCTTTTCTTACTGCAATTCTTCCAAGAACGTTATTTCAAATGTCGGTACTTTTTCGTTCACATTTTCGTAACAAGTGTTGTTTATTATGCCAATGTTTTATTTTAAAGAAATGTAATAAAATATGCTTTTGTCACTTCTTTAATCGCTGGTTTCGTGTCCCCACGAACATGCTGATTAAGTTCTTAAGTACTTAAATACTATCACTTGTTCCTCAATATACAGGCTGATTCTATAATCATGGGACAAACATTGAGGGGTGGTATAGCTCACTAAAACAAACAATTATTGTAAAAGAATATATGGGCGGAAGTGACGCGTTGAGGCACAAACACAAAAACATAACACATCAACAGAAACATAAAATGTTCATTAGCAGCATACTTAACTAGTGGTTCCGTACAGAAAATGTTAAAACAGTTGCTGGAAATGCATCCACCAACAGTCACGCATGCTTGGCAACCTCTACATATGGATATGGCGTGATTGGCTCACAATGGTGGCATGCGTGAAATACCCGGAGTATTTTAATCTGTTCTCCAATCACTCCACCGACGCTACCAAGCTTGCATTACTGTCGGTGGTAGCAATTTTGAGCAATTATTATAAACATAGCTGTAAAAAGGCATTTAGCGGCGACATTGTAAATAAAGAACGTGTTGCATTTCATGTGTTATTTTTGTGTTTGTGCTTCAACGCGTCACTTCCGCCCATATATTCCTATACAATTATTGTTTGTTTTAGTGAGCTCTACCACCCCTCAATGTTTGTCCCATGATTTTAGAATCATCCTGTAGTTGTTTGTAACTAGGGAAACCCGAGTTTCGCGGAAATATATCCGTTCATGCTAGACTTCAATACCCTACGAGCATACCAGTAGTATTCGTTTGCTTATTGGCGGTGTGCGCTTGAGAGAAGATATTTCTTTACTTGACTGGCTAATCAGAAGTAGGTTACTCTGCTGCTACTGTACGCCTGTGATTCGCGGACAGACACCTAAGACGCGTAACACCTAGATCTGCCAATCGCCGAAGTGTATCTGAGCTTGATTTTTATGAAGTACAACTGGCCGTGAAATATTTTCGCGAAATTCGGGTGTCATTATTTATAACCATTGTAATAAATTGGAAATTTCGGTACTTTCATAATTTATTTGCTTGGTTGTTGGAAATGGGTCGGGTGAGATGGGTGTAAGGTTATTACCGTACTGAGTTTTCTAGCAGTGTTTATCAACTTGAAAAACCGTTCGTTGTAAGTAGGGGCAGTGATATTTCGCGAAAAAATTTCGAGAAAAAATACAGTCCAAGGCACTGTAGGGTCGTCCAGCTTCTTTGATTGCCTAAAAAATGTTCTATCCCGTGTTAACCGTTTGCGCACGAATCACGAAGGTTCAGTGTTTGAGTTACTTAGTCCTGAGTGGCTTGGTCAAAGACGGACACGGCAACAGTAGCCAATGGAAATATAACAACAGCTGAGGTGTGTATATAGTATTGAAGTCTACTGTATGCTCCGATTTTTACGCGAAAAGTCACTGGCCCTAGTTGTCAGTCATCTTGACTTTATACCATCAGCAAGGTGTTGTTGCAGGTGCTATATGCCAAACATAATTCGTTGGTATTGTATGAACCTTTTTCACAACCCTTTAGAAGCTTTATTTTTTCGGAATTTGATTACTAATACAGTGCATTTGCGTATGGATCGCGAACCAATACAATATTATACAATTAAATGAACAAAGTTAATGTGTAAAAAACCCAATTTCTCTTATCAGTGTACGTACACAAAGAAATGTATCTCTCAGAGATAAAATTTTCATAAAATTTATTATGAGTGATAAGTTGCACAACAAATAATAAGCCATGGTAGTGATTAAAGGCTGCAACATAATCACCAGCCTAAAAATTGTACTCCGAGGTAGGAAAAATTCAGTAACCTCAGTAATCTGTTGGTAAGGATTCTGAAATGCGTGTATACTTCGATAGATATAATCTGCTCATTGGTAGAGACATTCAAAATTCGCGTTATTCTTTGTTAACATGCTAAATTTAATTACCCTGTACCTACATCAGCGCAATTAGTGTTTTCATTGGCCACTGGAAACTGTACAGCGTCGTTTACCTGTGTGACCGCTTCGCTGCAGATTGGTTGCTCAACATTGAGCCTCTACTATTGGTTGAAAGTGTCCTTGGGACGAGTCGCACTAAGCCAAAAGAACATACAGCATTTTGGAGTTAGTTTAGTTTGCCACCAAAAAATAACGCAAATTTTGCAGATCTCTACTCATTGGTTTGCTTTCTGCTGGAGGGGACGGGGGCGATTAACGGTGACTGAATTTCGTTGCTTGTTTAGTATTGGGTCATAATTCTCCAAGATACGCCAAACAAGGAGTCGGTCAGTTTGTAACATTAGCACAGACCACCTATCTTTTTTTAATTCTAGGGTGTGCACGGAGGAATCCTTGAATTTCCGAGATATATAGTAGATGAAACTGTCCTTTTAAATAATTCACATCGCGGGACCGAGCTGGCTTGTATGTTTTACGAGGGTCGTGTGGTGGGAAGGGTTGGAGGGTCGGCGATGGGGCAGAGGTAGGGGGTGACCCTTGACCTTTTGGTTCCGGGCGGGATTGGCCAGGACCGCAGAACTGCGGCTATGCGGGCCGCTACAGGTTCGGCAGAAATGATTTCGCCATTCCCGGCTTGACCAGCTATCCTCGGGTGTGCCCCGCCGCCGTTCAATATGTTCGCCGCGACGACCCGGGGGCGGGGGAGTGCACGAGAAACGGATGGAGGGCAAAACAAAAGAGGATCGTACGAGGAGCAGGGTGGAAAAAAAAGAGAGAGCGTGTGTGCTGTAGGGGACGAGCAATACTGCGGGAACTAGCTTTACGAGGCAAATATTTATTAAAATAGCATCCATTATCGACGCTCACTTTGAAGAGAAAAGATGTAAAAAAAACCGCAGGCCTAACTTTGGAATCTTTCAATCTGACAGGTTGCAAAGGTTAACCATCCTTAGCCCCTTAGCATACTATCTCGAGTATACTAGTTAATTTCTGAAATGTTGCAAAATAGGTAAAATCAGGGTCGGTTTTGTACAAGGTGGAAAGCTAACATCAATAGAAACAGCGCCTTTTTTCCCCTGATAATGCTGTTGGTTGCTGCGACACACAAACTATTTTATAATTGGTTGCTAGTTGTGCCGTGGATCTATTAAAGCCCTCCATAGGTTTCAAGGTGTCCGTTGTTATAACAAATTTGTAAGTACTTTTCACACCAAAAAATTCTCTTTTGTAAACCCTGAAACGAAAAATTTAAGTGTTCTTTAAGGGGTTAACGGCGATGAATATAATATACTTATGATAAGCTAAACATAATTTGACTTGTGGACTTTACGCGTGTTGTCATTTAAAGCTCATGTTACATAATTTTGGAATAATATTATGAATACAAATAATTGAAACTAAAGTTCATAAGTGACATAATTTACACAGAAGACACAAGTTAGTGATGTAACGAATTAGTCTACTTTCCTCTACACACATATACAAATATTTTCATAATATTGTTAAAGGAATGAAACGTAAAATTTTGTTAGTCAACTTATTATGTATTGAGTTCTCTACATTCTAAAATATTGTAATCATAATCAACTTTTGAATTGTGTTCCGTTAAATTTGGCTCTCAAGTAGCAATATGGAAAGGAAACTGCACGCGTGTAATTGAGTCATATGTTATTTGCAAGATGTCGGTCTTATTATTTTAGTGTTAATGCTATTTCGGGAATGATGAAACCTATTTTAACGAAAGTCGATGCGCTGAAGGACCATTTGTTTGCACCAATTTCAAGTGTCCACTCTTCTGGATTAAATTCTCGAATGTAAAATTACTTTCATATTTCAAATTTAAGAACTACTCTACCAAAAACCCTGCAAATTTAAAAGAAATTTCCTTGTGACGAACATAATTTTCAAACAAAGTAAACTACTCGTCCATCTGCGAGAAATCCATTAAAATAACTTGAATATACATATGCAGATGGAAGCAGGGGAAATAGTTATGTGAGTAGTCTCTTGTTATTACTTGTGGCTGTAAGCATTTAAAAAAAATGTTATATTCTAATGAAATTGTAAAATAAATCATGACATTTCTTTTTATCTTCAATGGATTCTATTTTTAAATTGTTTTGATTTATCTTTTGCGTGTTCTATAAACAGTAAGATTGTGGTTTTTGCAAGTGATCGTATAGGAAAAATTAAAGATATTAACAATTTGCTAAAAATATTGGCACGTTCTTAAGCATGTAAAACATGTAATAATTAGTTTTTCAATTAATTTTCTAAAATGTGATTAAGAGCATCTGGTTTCTGCAAGGTGAGGGCGAATACTTTATATTTCACCAGTGTCTCTCTTATTGTTATTCAGTCTCCAGAAACAAGAAAAATTATGCTAAATGCTAGCTAAAATGTATCCACGCCGAAACATCAACGTAACAACCTTGCAGCGGCAAGAAGAAGTTGCCACAGAATTGCTTTCATGAATTGTGGTTGGGATTTGAGGTCGGTGCAGCGGAAGCCGAGTTGATGAAGGGACACACGAGTGACGACTCGTATCTAGGTGCAAGTCTTGACAGTGTTTGTACACAACCTCACCAGCTTGTTTTCTAGTGCAAGCATCAGCCGGTATATTGTTCCTCCACAGACGTGGTCACGTATTGCGTTACTTGTGTATTGTCTATTCTCAGATTCTTCACACTATTTGAATCAAACCTTTGAAAATTCGCCCAATGTATGGCGTGCTAGGTTACTTCCGAAATATGTAATTTATCACAAGCGTTTTTTACTCTCGTTGACATTAAAGTACCTTATTATTCATTAAACTGAACTTTCACTTATATTTCATCTACAAAGTAGAATATTTCATTTATAACTAGAAAGGTAGAGAAAAATTAGGTGTGTTGGCAATGCCTAGTAAGAAATAGTTCTCTTGGAAAATATTATTACACTGAGTGCGCACGAATAGGGTGTGTTGGCCCTCTGGTGTAATTTTCTAAACTTTGGTACATGAGGCGGAGGAATATCTTAGAAGGAGAACTTAAGCAGGGCTTCAGAAAAGTTGGAAGTAACCGTGAAAAGACTAAACTTCGCTTCTCGCACGAGAATTATATGGTTATTGGTCCATATGACGTGCACTAAAAGTCTGCAATATGCCTCTTAGTTACCTCGTTGTTGACGGGACGTTAAGGTGGATCTGAACCCGTCATCTTGGATTCATTAATTATTTCGCCACAAGTTAAAAGGTTTAACGAAAGTTTTCGCACGCCAGAGAATAAATTATAGCTTCTGAAGCTTTATTAAATTGTTACAGCTACTTTTCCTTCGTCAATATTTGACTAGCGACTGCCGGGAAGAATTAAGACATAATTTCTTGCAGGCGATTACGGAAATGTTACTAATCACGGTAAAGAATTAAAAGCGAATTTATAAAATGTACAAACCGATTCCACATGCCCTGTCGTCCAGTAAAATATAATGCAAGTTGTGCAACTCAGACTGTGGCGAAAATTACATCAATCCAATGTGGCAGGTTACGAATCACCTTTAAGCCTTACCTATCTACAAGTTTCAAGCGTGAGAAAAATCTGGCGCCCTTTGCTTTAAACCAAAATACGCCAGTGATACACATGCACATACGATGACGTGAATTACACTCCAACTTCATACGCACCTGAAATATACGCACAACGTTTATTTCGCGAACATTCCCATTTGGAACGTATCCTGAAACTCCAGATTCAAAAATGCAATGCCAGCCAAAATAATAGCTTGAATTCAGTGCAATGATTTGCTTTATACAATAACTTGCCCCAAAGACTTTTAAAACGATATAATTTAAGTGACTTTTTAATCCATAACAGTTGTTATATTTCATTTTAATCTGTATATACTGAATTTAACGTAAATGATTGCGATGGTTTCTGAAATACTGTCTAAAAATATTAAAAGGCGACACTCATGTTTAGTTGTTATAAGTTATAGAAAGTTTAGATTAAATGGAATAATTCTTTCGCAGGTATAGGCTGTTCACGGTAAAGTGAACAATTTTGAGGCGCTAGTTACTTTTTCCTTTCAGCCATTATTTATTATTTAACCACCTTTTTAAATAAAAATTGCCATGCAAGTCATAAACACAGTGTGCCTTTTCCACCGCACTCGGACGTTAACGCCTAAGGCTAAAATAAAAAAATATTTATTGATTATTATTCCAAATGAGAGGGCTATCAAAAGTGCTCACTTTACCGTGAGTAGCCTATACCAAAGGTAAACCTAAATTTAGCAATGCCGTAATTTAGAAAATACAAGTTTGACCCATTATTAATCTTCCACAAATTCAGATTTTATTCGATAGTCAGTCTTACGTACAAAAGTTAGTAAAATTAGGTTCAATAATTCCCAAGATGTAATTTAAAGCCTCATTGGTCTGGTGGTGCTACCTTCCGAAATATAACATGAGCTAAATTAATAAGTGAATTGGGTGTTTTCGCTAGTAGTTGCTTTTTCAATAAGTCTGATTGAAATCCTTTTCCTGCCTGAATAATTAACACTTTGGGCTTGAGAGGGTAGGCGTCGAGGGATGCGAGGAAAACCGCGTGACGTCATCAGCGCTTCCCTTGTTACCTCTCGCCGGGAAAGTACTCATAAATTATGGGCACACACTCTACCTGGCGGCTGGAACCAGCGATACGGCCAGTCACGCGTTGGTAGGGTTGGGGGAGGGGGGGGGCGCACTTTTATATTGTCGCTCTGAGCGTATTAATAGAAGAACCTTGTTTATGTAGCGGATGGCGGAGAACTCTTATTATTCCCGTGGAAGAATGGAAACTGAGTGAGTGAAGATATTTGGGCGGTTCTTAACAGCAAGGACTCGAGAGCCGGCGACGGTGATTGAGGTGAGTATGGAGCAGCGCCGGAATGAAAGAGGCGAATATGGGTTCCCAATATTGTTTAATGTCAGTTTTCTCTCGTCTACGTTCGGTTAACAGGGTAGCCAATGCCTGAATTCCTAGCGTTTCATAAAACTAATATTTTTGACGGATGTTTTATTTTTATGCTCGCAATAAAAGCGTGAAGTGTTTACTATATGCAGCTAGAAATAAGTGCTCGACGCAATATATGGCAGTGTTGCCTTTCTTCTTATAGTTTAGTCATGGATACTTCCAACTTTCCCTAAGCTCTGCTTAAGTTTCACTTTCAGGCTACTCCTCCGAATCATGCAAACCAATATTTACTACGTCTAAATAATTACACCAAAGGGACAATCATGCTTTTGCGCTCATCCAGTTTAATAATATTTTGCATGAGAACTATTTATTTCTGGGCATTAACAACAAACCTATTTTCTATCTGTGTTAAATAATTTTATTATAAATGAAATACCGTATTTACATATAAGATACAAGTAACGAACTTTTATTATAACAGAAGTAAAACACGCCTGTGACACGCGAAATGTTCAGGAAACCACCAAAAACGTTATAATCGGGGCGATTTTTCAAACGTCTCATTCAAAATGCATGAAAATAGAGCGAATATGCTATAGTTGCGGTTGTGTTTGTTTCGTTTCCCGTGAAGCATTCTGAGCGCACATCTGATTCTTGGGGACACCCGAATTTTGGGAAGATATTTCCGCACATGTTAGACTTCAATACTCTACGGGCGTACCAGAAGTTTTATTTAGCTTATTGGTGGCGTGTCTTTGTGAGAAGATAAGTTCTCTGCTTGACCGACCAATCAGAATTAGGTAACTTCAATACTGTACGTCTGTGATTCACGCGTAGTTATCTATGACGCGTAACACGCAAACCATCGAATCACGAAAGTGGATCTGAGCTAAAGTTTTATGAAATATAACTGGTCGTGAAATCTTTTCGCGAAAATCGGGTGTCCCTACGTAATTATGGTGCTCAGGACGGGTTCAGTCACAGCTAGAAACCTGGAAAACTAGCGGACTCATTTTGGGACAAGTTAGACTTCAAACACTTGCGCGTTTGTATTAATTCTGTGATTGGCCCACGATCTATTTTACTGAACTCTGAGCCAATAACAAACAGGCAGGGAAATGTAATCGCAATCGTGGCCTCTCACCGTGGAAAGAAGCGTCCAATAAGCAGTTGTTATCCGCGTGCGTATACAAACGACTGTGGAGTCTAGCCTGTACGTCATTGAACTCGCGAATTCTTCCTGTCTCTGGGCGCAGCCGAAGCGCGCTGCATCAGGAAGCGGGCTGAATTCCAGCCGGGCGCGCGGTGTGAAATCGACCGGCGTGCCGTTCGGTTCGCTCGGCATTTTC
>NQII01004309.1:88970-111307 GCA_002778355.1 Clitarchus hookeri | reverse complement strand
TCAAATTGATTGTTTGTATATTTAGCTGCAATTAAATATTTTGTTGTTTTAATTTTTGTTGCCCCGAACTGTAACATTTGGTTGGTGCAACTAAACTATTTATTTGGCTCTACGCATCTTAAACCCTTTCGTTTATTATATATGTATATAAATGTGTATATATGCGTATATAAAAGCATATATATGTATATATAAGTGTATACATGTGTATATAGGTGTATATATGTAGATATATATGTATATGTTTATATATGTATATATGTACATACGTTTATATATTATGTATATATAAGAAACCCGACCGAGTTTATAACCTGGATCATCGGCTCTCAAGACCTCGATTGACGAGCCGCCCAAATCTCTTCACTCACTCGCTCTAACCCGGATCATCTACACCCGGTTACTACGCCATAGCAACGTCAACTTACATGACTACTGGCGAAATGAGACGGTTTTTAAATACGTGCATTTGAAATACACGATGGCGTACTTGAATAGATATTTCAGGTTTTAAAGCTTTAATTTTTAGTTTCTTGTTCATCTCATTGTATTGGGGTGTTTATCCCATTTTAAAGCATGGATAAGTGCACTAACATACGCTGCTACTATCGTAATTGTAACAAGAATTTCATACAAACTCTCGAGCTGTATTTTTGAACGATGGCATCCAAACGAGTGACGAAGTAAATAATTACAGTTGAGTCAACTAAATACTGTGCAGAGTGCAGAGAGTACAATTTTTTTGGACCAACTCAAATGGTTTGTTTATTAGATCGTGTATTTAGTTAGAAGAACAAGATTTATTTTTTTTCCTTTTCAAGTGTGGTTTACTCAACAGAATATTTTGTTGTGATTACTGAACATATGTTTGGCCAAATACAAAGTATTTTGTTGGCTGGAACAAACCTCTCTTTCAATTTCATATTCTTACATTGTAAAACATTTGTCTGTTAACTTCCTAAACTGTAACGGAGATTATTAAGAGGGATCGTTAACAAACAATTTTTAATACCTCAAGGTCACGTATAGCTACAAGGAAGTATTGCGATGGGGCTTGCTAAGATTTCCAAATGCATTTCTGGGTATTTTAATAAAAAATTTTTTTTTCGACAATTAGGAAAATTCTGTTGACACTTAATAATGGCATAAACATTATAATAAAACCACTTCAACAGGAAATTAAAAAGTAAATCTGTAAAACTTGAAATATTTATTTTCACACGTTGTCCAGTACCCTGTTCGAAAGGTATGTATTTAAAAACCTTCCTGGAGTGCAAACGCGTTCGTAGGACTTATTTTCCATGTGTCTGCCGTTTTCCATCCCGTCAATTCAACAATTAACGAATCCCAACCTTGGATACAGAGAACCAATACGGGATACTTAAATACGTAACGATTGAAGTCACTCTAAGAAATAATTAGCAAATTTAGCACATCAGCGTGGACGCGTATTAAGAGTACTTTTCCACACATCTACAGTATATTTCTTTCGTTTGCTTAAGAAACAGCCAGAGAAGTGAAATGCTCAACTTTTTACGTGGTTAACTCCAGGAAAATGATGATTAGATTATTTTGTTATGGAAAATGGGGGGAAAAAACATCATACGTTCAATAGTGTGACATAATTATGGGAATGCCACACCCTATTAAATTGAAAATTAAAATAAATAGTTTCCGAAATGTCGGAGACTACGTGAGATGAAATGAAAAATTTGTGAACAGTGATAGCTTTATTTGATATCCGCCATCTGTGAACATTTGGCAGGTGATAAGACCGTCCGTCATTTGGAAAATAGAAAATGTAATTTTAGTAACCACTCTTTTTTTTTTTTTTTTAACAAAAGGTAAGAACTTATCTTCAGAAATCACTTAATGTTTTTATCATATTAAATATATTCAAAATGAAAATAAATAGTAAAAATGGAGGGTAGTTTATTTAAGGGAAAGTATAAAAGTATAAAATGGGATCGGTGATTTAATCCATTGGCTGACATCGCGTGTGATAATATCGTATTTTTATATATCTGATGTGTGAAAAATTTCAATGTGGCTTCCAATTTTTCTTACATTACCAGAAACTGTTTAATGTAACTAGAGTCAAACAAATCTTAAGTTGCACCAACAAATCATGGTTTGGAGCAACCAAATAAGAAAACGGCATAATTTGGTTTCAACAACAAAATGTTTAATTGCGCCTATATAAATAATGAACTTTGTTGCGCCAAACAAACTTTGATTCAACGAAACCTCAGTGCAGTAACAATTATGACGTTTCCTTTTTCCACCTCACCCCATGCTTGTGCTTTCCGCCTGCCAGCCATGATCAACTTCACGAAAATTTTACTTTATATGACGCCCTCTAATCCCAGTGATGTTTTATTATAATTGTTATTTAATCGCAGTATATGCAAAATAATTGAATGTACACCCCACTAACAAGACACGCATAAAATGTGCTTCGTTGTATAATCATGCTAAGCTCATGCCAGAAAAAAAAATTGTTCGTCCTTTTGCCATAAATCCTTGGAAAATATTTTTCTTATGAAATATAAATTTGTAGTAATAAATGACTGAATTATGAAAAATTATTTTGTAGAATTATTTTCGTGTCTTACAGTTTAGCAACTATTTCCAAGTTACCATGCATGTTCAAAAAATATGAAATCATCACAGTTGGAAGGGGCTTGAAATAAGATAGCGAAATTCACTTGTAGCTGCCTCTTTGGCGCTACCATTGGTGGAAATGTATTCATCTGTACTAGATGAGTTTCTCTCGTTGCGAAATATGTCTACACCAAAAGTTAATGAGCTAAAGAAAAACTGACCGTAGATTCTAGTAGCAACAAAGTTAAAATACAAAGTTAGAATTTCGCTTTCCTTACTTACAGTACATGAGGATGAACTATTTTACCTATATGCTCCGAGCTATTTAGAGCTATACGTAGGACCAGTGATTTTTCGCGTAAAAATTGGAGCACACATTAGACTTCAATACTATATACACACCTCAGCTGTTCTCGTATTTCTATTGGCTGCTGGTGCCGTGTCCGCATTTGACCGAATCACTCAGAATTACGTAACTCCGACAATGAACTTTCGTGATTCGTTCGCAAACAGTTAACACTGACCAGAAAATTTTTCAGCCTTTCAAAATTGCTGGACAATCCGAGAGTCCTCTGAACTGTATCTTGTCTCGAAATTTGTTCGCGAAATATCATTGCCCCTAGCTATACGTTATTTGAACTTGGAATTCGTAATGTGAAGCCACACTGTAAAGTAAAATGTTTGAAAGGTTTAATTTTACTGCTTGTTCGGTTACCATTGGAGTTATTTAGAGCATATTTGTCAGTAAATGTAGGAAAACTTAAAGAAGAAAAATATGCATCGTACTTTTCTCCTTTCTCGCAGCTAAGTTTATGACAGCCAAAGAACTGTTACGTTTCAAAATTGGTAGACGTTTATTCAAGAACCATTCCTTCATGAGTGGCGTACCACAAGTAACTTATTTTTGTTAGTTTAAACGTAGTACTTAAATCACATTATTAAAAATAAGATATCAACCTAGAGTTAAAAAATTTACCTAACTGTAAAAATTAACAGCACTTACTCAACACATACTTTTTATTTACGAAGGGGATGACACTCTCAATAAAATATTAACGGATTTCAAATCACATCCCAAGACGCTTTTCAGGAATTTATTTACTCTCAAGTAGTTCATAATACTTGCAAACAAAATAATCTGAACTATCCATTTCCACGGTTTCATACCATCCGCAATAATCATTATTTGTCTAAACGTATACATTTTTTTCTACATAATATTGCCTAACTTATACAAGGACACCTGAATTTCGCGAAAAGATTTCATGACCAGTTATATTTCATAACACTTTAGTTCAGATCCACTCTCGTGATTGGATGGTTTCTGTGTTACGCGTCTTAATATGTCTGCCCGAGAATAAAATACGCACAGTATTGAAGTTACCTAATCCTGATTGGCTATGTAAGTAGGAGAAGATATTCTCACAAAGACACGCCGTCAATAAGCTAAAGAAAACAGTTAGTATATCCGTAGGGTATTGAAACATAGCATGTGCGGAAATCTTTTCGCGAAATTCGGGTGTCCTTATGCATACCGTAAGATTCAACAACTTTGGGCCAGCGACCAAAAAATGGGCCACAGCTGCTTTCAGAACATATTGATTTTCAATTGACATTTGTACTTATTTGACAAAAAACATGAAGAACACATATTAAACATCGAAGGAAAATGTAAAAAACAACAATGTATTCAGTTTTGATTCGTGAATAATTATAGCGTGACAACATTGGGCCAGGGCACGTTTGACACGTATTTAATGGGACAAGAAGACGTGGCCAATAGTTGACTTACTTGTGTATACAACAATGGGCCACACAAAAAAAAAATCCCCCCTTCCTTCCCTTGCTAACTGGATTTGTTTTGGCCACAGGATTACATCTTTTAGATGTGTAGTTATGCTGGATAAAATTACCAACCCGTTATGTTAATAAAAAGGGGTGATTATGCTTGCAAATATAAAAAAGTGACACAAAGTTGTCGAGTTTTACGGCAAGGAATCAATCCCTTCATAGGTTTTTATCCAGGGTTAAAAGTAAACCTATCTAATAAATTGTCTAATAGTATTTCTAAATAATAAGTAAAATTAATTCTTTTTGTAGTGGTATTATTAAGTAACGTTTTTCTATACAAAAACATATACCTAATAACTTCATTCACCTTTCACCGACAGAAATTTTTATTCCATTTCTCATCTGACTTACCAAGAGTTCGAATTATTGAATATTCATTTCTCGGGAAAACTCCTTGTATAAATTAAGCAGAAAAGTCTGAGAAAAGCTATTGTTGAGTTTGTGGTGTATCCCTTGGGGTTTTTTGATTTTCTAATACCTCTAGCAAGAGCTTGCACAGGATTTATAATTTCGTGGGGAGGGGAAGAGGATAGAACTTCAAACCAAGTAATCCTACAAAATTAAATATTAATCAACAATCAGGAATAAGAAATGCCACATACACAGTAAAACTAGTTTTTACATTGGGACTTACAAAACAAAGAACACAATTATGGTTTTTTTTCTATATGATATTACGACTGTGTTTATTTCTGTTTCTCCTCTTTTGTTGGTGAAAACGGTATATTGTTTAGGATTTCGGGTGGGAGGAAGGGGGAATGTACCTCCATCCCCTTCTAGAATGCCATTTTACCGTCTAGCATATATGAGTAAACATTATGTGCAGCTGCGTATCATCATAAATATAAGAAATAAGTAGAAAATTGCCTTTTTGTTTACAAAGTGCTGTGGTGTTTAGTAAAGAAAGAGATTAATATCTGACAGCAAACAATTAGCATAGTCGGCTCTCCTTTTTTGCTGCGCCTTCTCAGTTCCAATTCCAGGCTCTGTAAAATTTATCAATTTAGAGTTGGCAACACTGGAAAAGAAAGGAGTAGAAAACAAAAGCAAAAATCTTCTTGTAACAGACTAAGACGAAAATAATTGGTACTCATTATATAAAGACAAGCAGATTGTTTTGAAAATAAAACTGGTTCTACTGAGATTATGGCCATTATTGTAGATGATTATAAACTGGCATAGCACACGCATCAAAAGAGCTATGTCACAGTATGCCGCTCAAGCAATGCATTGTTTTGAGCTCAACGGTAATGAATCTGTGATCGGCTCGAGATTTGGAAGTTTTAAGAGCATTTTATTCTTGTAACTTCAGTAAAGATAAAATCATATCAATTCGTATTTTACCGTCTCTGCTGATACTACGCGCGCTCTACCCCACGTTCTCTCCACGAACCGGAGAGAGAGAGAGAGAGAGAGAGAGAGAGAGAGAGAGAGAGAGAGATTACTCTAATTTCTGTTTATTTGCCAGTTTTCTTTTCAGTTCAGCACCCCGTAGTTAGTGTGTTTACCTGTAAGTGTGTGTGTGTGTGTGTGTATATATATATATATATATATATATATATATATATATATATATATATGCGTGTGTATGTGCGTTTATAAAAATAATGTATCTATTTTGTTTGTGAATTTGTTAGGTTAAGTAATATCTGAAAATTCACGGGTAAAATTTTCAATTTCCACCTGATCAGTAGACAAATCTCCAGCCAATCACTGAAGTTTCCTGATAGCTGGCTCCTCCTCCTCCTCTTTCGCTCCTCCCTCACCGACCAACATTACCTGGAGCGAGCGAGCGAAGAGATTTGGGCGGCTCTTAACGTCGAGGTCTTGAGAGCCGACGAGGGTGAAGCGAGGTGAGCATGGAGCAACGGGGGAAACGGGAGATCTCCGAAAAAAAAAAAAAAATAAAAACCGCAAACCAGAGTCACGATTCCCTCATGCGAAAATCAGGGAGCGACTCCGTCTGAAATCGAACCCGGTTCGCCTTGGTGGGAGGCGAGCAGTCTCACCACTGCATCACCGCGGCCCCAACATTAACTTGAGATATGTGATTTTTATAAGGTTTTAAACATTAAGCAGGCAGACATATTTTACGTTGATTGTTCTAATTTAACGATGGGGTAGTATGCCTTCCATCTTGTATTTATTTTTGTTTCACCGTAGCGTACTTTCTAGGTAAAAAATTTGAAAACAAGACTTTTCGGGGCAAATGGCGTATATTAACAGATATTATTCAGTTCACAATGTTTCACCCATTGCGTTTTTGTGGCATCTGTAACCGTTTATTCTTTTTAATTTTCACACGAGAAAATACAGACTATAGTCTATTTGCGGTTTCTTCACACTTTTTTAATCAAACCTTTGAAAAATCACTCCACATATGACATCTTTGGTTGTTTCCTAAATATGCCTTGTATTACAAGCGTTATATACTTGTGTAAACATAAAAGTACCTTATTTTTCTTTAAATTGAAATTGTTCTTATATTTTATCTTTAAATTATATTATTTTATGCATAACTAATGTAAATAAAGATACAGAGAAAATAGGTGTGTTGGTAATGCATAGTAAGAAACAGTTCTTATGCAAAATATTATTACACTGAGTGCGCATGAATTCGGCGGTGTAAATTTCTAAGTTTTGATTGCATGAGGCGGAGGGATATCCTGGAAGCAGAACTTAAGCAGGGCTTCAGAAAAGTGGGAATGCTGGCAGAGAACCCATTCAAAGATATAAATGTGAGTGCCATCTTCCAGATTGCACTGTCCAGCGCTATACTACACGAACAGTGGTCGTGATGATTTGGGGAGCAATTGGGTGTCACGGGCGACCATGGCTGTTACGAATTGCGGCACTCTTAATAGCAGCAGCTACACCAGGGACGTTTTGGCGGAAGTAGTAATACTCTTCTTTCAGCACACTCCTGGAGCCATATTACAAGCTGCTAGAAATATCCAGGACGTTTTCGAAGCACGACAGGTACCGCGTCTCCCCTGGCCGGCATGTTTGTCAGATATTTCACCTATGGGGCATGCCTAGGATATGGTCATTTGGCAACCAGCTCACCATTCTCTTCCAACAGCCAATACCGATGAACTGCGCACGTGAGCAGAATCAGCCTGGCAGACGATTCCCCAGGAACACATTAAGGCCTATTTTATTCTATTCTAAGGCGTGCAGCAGCTCTTCTTGGTGCTCATCGTAGTTTTACAACTTACTGATATCTTAAAAGTAATGTTGTTGCATTGCTCTGGAACTGTAATAGTATTCTTGTACTCTCATGAGCAGTTTAATTAGAAACACCTGCCATGTAGGCTAAATGGCGTTATGGTCACCCCATCGAATAGGGCCCAGCCAAGCATGATGTATATTTAGTTCAACTGTTCTTGAAAGTATTTAAACCACTAATTTGTTCAATGAATTTCGTTCCATTCTGATGGTTCCTTCATAAGGTTGCAATTTTGACAAACTTGAGTGTAATTGTAGGTGATGGTATTTGAAACTCACGCTATTCACTTCCTTGAGCAACGCATTATGTCAACGCCACATGGTATGTGGAAGAGTTTTAAGACTCAGCTTCACCCCTTTTGCAAAAATTCGTCGTTTTCGTGTCATAATTTCAGTTTCTTAGGTATTATTGTAAATATTTGATGGTAGAAAACTTACAATTTACTAGTTGTTTAATACGTTTATATATAATTTTCACTGCGTGTTATTTTTTTCTTGCAAAAAGGCAGGAACTTATTGATAAAATATTAATATGTTCATGACTATTTACACCAAGCAGATAACACACAATTAAAATTACTTGCAAAAATACTTAAAAACTCGTAAAATGCAAACTCTCTATTATCGTACATTGTCAGTAATTACTAAAAATACGAGATTAAGACGCGAAAATGAAGAATTTCTGCAAAAAAGGTGAAGCGAATCCTTAAGAAGGTAGGAAACGTAGCACGGCAGGCACGAGAGAGTCGCACTTGCCGAAGAGACGCCGCAGGCTGAAGATGCGGGACGCAGAGCCGACGCCTGATGAAGTGCAGGGTAGAGGACAGAGCCATGAGAAAGGGAGAGAGGAAGAAAGAGAGATGAAGTAGTGGAGAAAAGCTGGTATCGCGTGCTGACGTCCGCCCGCACGCCCGCCTCCCGGGGGATGAACTCTTCCGCTGCTCGGACCGCTCATGCGGACGCCACGTCACACAAGGGGCAGGTCCTTTGTGAGTGCGGTCGCGCACGGAGGGAGGATGCGGCGGTATCGGACCTGCGCCAGGACAATGCCGCGAGCTGGGGGGTGGAGGGCTTGGCCAGAAGGCGGAAAACGACCGCACTGCAGCGACCCGGCCTTGAAGCCTTCGTCGAAATTAAATACCTTCCGTTTCACGCTAGACCTGCGTGACATCAGGACACTACATGGGTGTCATGCTCTGCAACAAAAAACCCCGAGTCAAATATAGTAAGGCAGGATATTGCTTTTTTTTTAAAATCCTGTTGAGGAAACACATTTTTGTCTCGGTTGAATGAAAAACATAAAGGCGGGCATGTCAAGAAGCATCATTCAAGTAAAATAGTAGAAAAAATAGCTTAACTTTTTTCATTTATTAATACATTAGTGCAAATACATTAAAGAACACCTAATAAATATAGTCCAATACGAACAAGATACAAACTGTTCGAGTATATAAAGCACCATGGTCATAAGTGGAAAGGCGCACCTGGCTTGCAGCCATTTGACCAAGTATCTTATCACAGCTCATCTGACAACCAGATTGCAGTTGGCTGTGCGATTCCGTTGGGTATCACGGAGTGTGTCTGCAATTCCTGAAAGACGACGGCTAGCGCCAGTTGAACAGTTGGGTGACTTTTAAAAATGGCCGTGCAGTGGGACTCCGAGAGGGTGGCTGGACGTTCCGCATAACTGCCACTAACTTGGTGCGTGACGTGTCAGTGGTCAATCGGTGGTGGAGAAGATGGGTGATAGACGGTTCCCACAGCCCAGTGCCACCTCGCTGCACTGACGAGTGCCTGGGCAGAAGACTCGTTCGGGCCGCCATGACTGACAGAACAACGTCCACATGTGCAGTCAGAGACATTGAGCCATCGCCTCCTTCCCTCCACAAATTACAATTTTACCACACGAACAATAAACCTTCTATTGTTGGAGGTAGGTTTACGTTTTCGTATTCCTGCGGCACATTTACATGTGACACTTACTCATCGTCGCGAAAGTCTTGGGCGGTGTCGGGTGAGAGTGTGTTGGAGAGGCGAATGCGGAGAATTGGTGTGCAGAGATGAGAGTTACTTCTGTTTTGGGCAACGTTATGGGAGTGTTCGCGTCCGTAGACTTGGGCGAGTGGAAAAATCCATCGTGTATTCGCACTCTCCATACCGGACCCACACCTGAGACTATGGTATGGAGGCCATAAGCTACGCGACCCAATCGCCTCTGGTATCCATCCAAAGGAGCACCATGAGTGCAACGTATATCCTTGACGTCAGACCTACCATGTCTCGACGCACCGCAGGAACCAATATTCCAGTACGATAACGCGCTTCCTCATCTCACTATAGGGCAACATAGCGTCTTATAATCTGTGCACGCGTTCTACCCTGGTCTGCTAGTTCTCTTAATATATTTGGACCAGTAATTCACGGAAATGTTTTAAAGTTAAATATTCTCACCGTTGTCTATATGTACCGTTGCGCGGCATATTAACATTATTATCTTTTAGAGCTAAAGTGGTGTTTTTGTTGATCACCGTGAATTTTCAAACTCCGTTGCAAAATTTTACGGCTCTCTCTTTTAACCGCGCTTGATAATTTACAAGTTAATGTTCTAGGGAAATAATGTGTGCTTTTAAAATGTAAGCGCGGACTTCCCCTTTAGAGAATAATAATGGCGAAAGTTTTGTTAAGCTAAAATGGGTGTTGTAAATTTATGCTCTTTACATCTTCTCTTTAAAATATATACTTATAGGCAAGCGCTTGTTTTCTGGCACAAACTTAAGCTTTTAATTTATAAAAACAAGCCCACAGAGCAATTATTTTATTCGGCGATGCCCTTAACATTTCAAGTTTCACTGAACAGCAATAAAAATAAATTTGTATCAGTGAAGATTTCTCTACGCAAAATTTTTTTAGACCTTGGCAGGCCGTCTCTTTCATTTTTATCACAACATTAATTATCCTGAATATGCTGTTTACTTCTGGGTGAGTAAAATGCTAACCGAATAAATAAAGTAACAAAGGCGTATCACAAAGAGACAAATAATTTCAAAGTGTGATTATTTTCCCACAGTCTTTTCAGAAGTATTACATTTATTTCAGAAAAAAGTGAAAGAAGAATATCCGTTAAGCTATGAATCAGGATAAAAAGTATAGCGTCAGTAATGAGAGCAAAAACAGTACCAATTTGTCCAAAAAAAGTCTTTGAGAACAAGGTTTGGTTTTAGTTGAAATAGAAAATAATAAATATAATTAAAACAAAAGTAATTTCACGAAATACTACGATAATGTATTGGGAAATATGTCTTAAGGACGTTTTTCAGATCACTGTCATGTAATACAGATGACAAAATGTAAAAACACCGAGATCTTATGTAGTGGAACATTGCCATTGCTACGCCGTAGATCCGCAAATCTCTCTGGAGACACATAGAAAATTACATTTCATCTCGACAGAACCGAGGTTAAGCCGTGTATCCACTATTCCCAATTCTCTCAACAATTATCTGCCCTGTACAAAAGTAAGTATTATTAAAAAATACACATGACAGGAAATGTTTGGTCAAAGACTGTATTTATTCATTGGCAAAAGTAAAAATACCTACGAAATTGGTGTTTAAAAAAAATACTGTTCACATATTTTACACCAGATTGTTCGAACAAAATAAAAGTTTACGTACTACAAGAACTACTGAATGTTGGGCACAGATAAGTAATATATATTCATAATTTTAAGCAGTCTCCGCTTCAAGCAACACAGTTTTGCCAACGATTCAAAAGTGTATTAGTTCTCCCCTGAAGAACGCTTGCCAAGGAAGTTCCAGAAGGTATATTTTGCAGTGTGTCTGATTTTAAACGCAATGTCATTCACGAGCTCATTTAGATGAATAAATATGTTGTATTGTGATGGCACCAAGTCCAGGGAATATGGAGGGTATGGTATTTAACTCACTCAGCTTTTGTTCAGTAATTCTCGCCGTATGGGATAATACGAAGGGTCCCTTCGTATTCACCAACGATGACTACTTTAGTTACATAAATGCCGGTGAATTTTGTTAATTTATGTATATTTTCACCACGAGGGAAGAACTTGTAATAAACAGTACCCAGTGCTGTTTAGCGCACCAACACCAACATATTGTGCCACGTAAACTTTAGATTTGCAGGGAGTTTAGCTGTTTTACCAATATTCAACCACTGCCCACTTTGCGTGCAACTATCATACAGATCTGCGATTTTTTTAAAAATTAGTTATTTCACCCAACTTCAGTCAAAAAATGTTGTAACAGGTTATTGGTGAATGCTTTTCTAACTTGTCATAATTCGTCTAAGATCATACTCACCTGGCCTGTATGCACAAAAGGAAATATATATTTTTATTATTTTAACACCGACTTTTTTTAAAATGCTACACCGGCTGTATATGAACAAATAAAAATGAACATTACGGTAGGATGAAAGGACGGAAAATAAAATATTTTGCAATGAAAAACCAATAGTCTAACAATATTCCGTCTGTAGTACGTCTCAATCTTAGATTGCAGTAAATAATGCACGGCTCGCGCTGTTTCCAGATGGCTAGTGATTATAAACAGCCAAGAAGTTATGCTGTGCTGACAGAACACGTTCGTACGTACAAAATTACACAACAGGAATGGTCTAATTGCACAGTAGTGCATGAATATAAAATAGTTTGATTAGCTACCCACTGAAATCTAAGAGATGCACGCACCTTAGCCATTGTTAGCGATGGCAAAGTGTAAGAACCAGGAAGACAGTATCCCACACGCGGTGGAGCCACGTGGATGTTTGTTTCTATCATTGTAAACACATGTCCGAAAGGACGCGTGACCACAGTGCGTATTTAAAACTTCGCCCATCATTGGCCTCACAAGATATGGGGCGTTGCTACACGTTGCGACGCACGTGTTCGAAGATAGCCGACGCGGCATTGATAAAGCATGTTTACGGTTAATCATGCACTTTCGAAATCAAACATTGAAAACGTCACCGTCCTCACCTACGCATATTTGAATAGGCACTCTGATTTGTACGCTCCCAGTAAAGTTGACAACTCGACGTTCAATCAAATGTGTCACGTAAAATTTGTGAATACTGGAATTATTTCTTTTGTTTATATTTTTTAATGCACACAAGTGTAAGAATTAGCAGATTTGTAACACATTTACTTGTCTAATAATTTCACAGTTTCACTTGACCGACGCATGCATATAATGATCAGACCCAAGGCAATGTTAACTTCATATGTGATGGAAGAATATACAATGTGCATACCAGAAGATGATATTTTCGTTTTAAAACATTCGTAGGACAGCTTCATGTCAATTTAAAGATTTTTTTTGGAGGGGCGGGGGGCATGACCTCTGTTACCCCCTCCCCCAATTTTGGTTCCTCTCCTGGACAGGGCCCTGTGCTGCTGGAACCACATCGTCTGATGTGCACACAGAGGTTCATCTTGTAAGTGCAGTGGTACTTACTCCTGGAGAAAGGAGAGGTATAGTCAATTCACGGTAACTTCAGACTTTTCTGTAGTCCTGCTAAGGTTGTACTTTCAGGCTATTTCTCCACCTCATGCAAACAAAGCAGAGACAAGTCTAGGATATTACACAAGAAGGGATAACGCACCGCATTCGTGCGCACTCAGAGTAATAACATTTTGCATGAGAACTATTTTTTACTAGGCATTACCAACACACATAGTTTGTTTTTATTCAAATTAATTATAAATGGAATGATATAATTTATGATTGAAATTTAAGTAAAAGTTTAATTTGATAAATGAGAACCTTCATATTAACAGAACTATAAAACGCATGTGATACGTGGCATGTCTAGAAAACAACCAGACACGTAATACATGGGGCGATTTTTCAAAGGTTTGATTCAAAAAGTGTAAAGAAACCGTGAATAGACTATACGTAGCAGTGCATAGATGAGCAAGGAAGACACATGGACCAATTACGCTGTCCCGGACAACTCCACCCCAACTCAGAAGCACGCACAGTTTGGTTAAAGGGACACCGCACACCAGTTGCAATGCCGTCCATGTCGCAGAGTAGATAAGCACGGAGAGATGAAATGGCGTGGCGATTCCTTTGACGTGGGCGTACCCATTGCCTGATTGGCTGCGCGTGGCTGTGGGAGTGGGCCTTGTGTCTGATTTGCTACTACATGCCGCGAAAGGTTCCTGTTGGCTGGGTTGCCGGTTGGCGAGCAGGTCATCATGCACTGATTGGTGAACGGCGTTCCGACGTGTTTCCGGGCCAGTAACGCCATCTTGCTGGCGTGTGCGGATGGAGTTCGCGGTACAATGAGGTGTTTCGCCTCTGTATTGTTCAATACTCTTTGGTGGCAGCTTATATAACTTTGCCTGTCCCGCACTTGAAAGTTATTGGTTTTTGCCAGTCGTGAGCATTCAGTTGTCATAATCACGCTCCTTTCGCTTTCACTTTATAAAAGCAATATTTATTTTATCGATGTATTTGTAACGAAGTCAATTACTTACACTTAGAATTAGAGAATATTCACACTTTTCAGTGGGGTTTAGAAACTCTTTTATGTTTGTCGACACCCCTACGGCGACGCTACAGTCCGAACCGATACGTCCGCCATCTTGCGAAACACTTGTTGCGTGGTTGCTTTTCCCGCGAAGCAAAGCAATAATTGTGGTATTCATTTGATTAACGGGTTTGTTTACATTTGGATTTTTCAAATGAATGGTAAATGCTTGGACTAAACCGAATATATTCTACAGCTTTAAAAGTAGGCTAGAGTTGAGTTGGTTTGAGTTGAGAGATTTGGGGTTGTTAAAAACGAGGTCTCGAGGGCCGATAACTAGGATAGAAGAAGCAAACAAACTTCTCATACCGCCTACTCCCATAATCAGTGTTCTAACCTCAAATCCTATCCACGTTGTTTTTGATAGTGCTAGTGGCGAATAAACCATCCCAATGTTTGAATATGAAAAGTGGCTATTGTACAGCTCGCATGCGCACTATATGCAGTATTCCCTGAACGGGAATAACGCACAAAAGGCATAGAATAATAACACAAGGAAGGCTTTCGAAATAAATTTAATAACAGCGTACTTTCTGTAGTAGCAGTCGGTGCAGATGCGACAGACGGCACCGCGTCACATCCTGATGCCTAGGCGTTGGTAGGCCAGACATTTCTTTTGTTTCATTAGTTGTTTGCGCGTTCACGCATATGCCAGTAAATAAATATTCCAAGAATACTACATTTTGCCAAAAATTATATTAGTCGGTTTTTTATACTTTTATCGTATTAAGTGTATTCAAAAAGAGAAAAAAAAAATTCCGAAAATGGTAAAAATAAAACCGCATATTTAGAGCTCACCTCCGCAGTTTCCTTACCAGGAAGGAAAAAATTACAACTCGGACGTACTGTAATCGGCGGACCTTATTCGCGAGTAATAAATATCTGATTTGCGATGTACAGTGCGTCGACGTGACGGCAACACTGCACGCCTTGCACGTAAGAGCGACGAGGCACTAGGCGTGTGCTCTAGTGTCACCCGTATCGCCCCTTTGATTCCGTGCCTGCGCCCACGTACCCGAGTTCAAAGCAGTACACATGTTTTTCACCAGGCAGCAGAATACACTGCGTGGGTTGCCATTGCAGAATGAACAAAGGATGACAAAGCTTTCGAAAGTATTTTTACGCGATCGCTGGTTTGGGCACGAGCGAGGGGAAGAGGAGGACAGAGTGGTTATATGGTAGTAAACGGCGATAATCCAAGACGCGCATATCTTGTTATGAAGAGCGTACCGCCACGATAATCCCTTTGCGGTGCGCGCTCTTGACCTTCAGAAGATTTAATTTCTGCGTTTATCTGAAGAACTTTCTAGTGGTGTACTGTCCTAGTTTCTCTCAACGTGACTCGGGGCGCGGCGAACTTTCCAAGGTCAAGGCCAGCGACTACAACAGCGCGTCGGGGCTCCGAGTTGGGAGTCTGATCGACAGACGACGAGCAGCGAATGGCGAGAGAAGCGACCAGCGGGAGGAAAATCTGCGACTGCGAGCATCAGAGAAGTGAAGAGTGCGACTGGCAGACTGGACTATTGGACTGGATGCGTGAGTGAAACGCATTTCAGAAGATGCCAACAGACAGACTGAACGTGCGTTAATTGACCATGACCAAACAGGCACATTGAGAAGGACGTTAATTAGAGTTGAAACAGGCATCGAATTTTATGCTCACTGAGAAAAAAAAAGAGTAATAGTGGATACAGATAATTTAACGTGCTGTAAACAACAGCTGTGTGAATAAATTATAAATCAAATTTAGTTCTCGTGTATTTGTTATGACCTCCAGCCCCCACGAACACAGATACGT
This sequence comes from Clitarchus hookeri, assembly GCA_002778355.1. Taxonomy (NCBI): domain Eukaryota; kingdom Metazoa; phylum Arthropoda; class Insecta; order Phasmatodea; family Phasmatidae; genus Clitarchus; species Clitarchus hookeri. The sequence goes on along the minus strand of NQII01004309.1, from coordinate 95,253 downwards.
CCCTCAGGCGTCTTGTAATAGTATTTCGCATACTTGCTGTACTTGCGGTCGGTGCAGACGCGACGGACCGCCACGTCACATCCTGGAGGCTTAATCCAGGCAGTAAATGTCACCTGGGAAAATCTCGCGTGGGGAGCGCACGTTGGATTACACAGGCATTATCTCTTCGCGGAAGGATTACAATGGCGTGTATGACGAACCGAGCTTGCGTTCTGCTAGATATCGTAACCACAGGCGACGCCTACGGCTCGCTGCGAGGAAAATCACCTTCAAACACTTGCTTGTGCTTGAGGCAATTATTTTGTATCTTCTGGGCAGAGCCGGTGATTTTTCGCGAACAAATATGAACGCTCGGTAGACTTCAATACCGTAAGTGCCCAACAGCAGTTTGTCTGTTGCCATTGGTCTGCTCGAGAAGGCGTTTTCATATCTGACTGGGCAACTTAAAAAATTTGGCAACATCTGCACGGCTCCTGCGTATTTCGTGTGCAGGCAGTTAACACGTGTCAAAAAGCAATTCAGCCAAACAAGACACGTAAACGAGACAACAATGTTTTGAAATATAACTTGTCTTGAAATCTTTTCGCGAAATTTCACTGCTCTTTTTTTTAAAGTACCAAAGTTTAGAACCTTTTAAAATTTACACATTCTCTTTGAAATCAGTCACACACCATTATCCTATCAAGAAAATCGGGTATCGTTATTTACTGGAATTTGAACAAACAAACTAATATTTTGTAACATAACTCTCAAATAAACTATTAAAATAATCCTTAAATTTAATGAGGCACTTTCGTGAACTTTTTGATGAACTTAATGGAAATGTGTATAAACGATAACGTCTTTTTTATTTTTTTTTTAAAGGTGAAATATGGAAAAAATATTTGACGAAGAGGAAACCTTGGGTTGTAATATAACTCACAGAATGATAAAACAGAAACACGACAGTTGATAAGTGTATTAAATAGGATGGTTACAGAATCATACAGTTAATTTAAATCACATAAAACTATGTGTTTTTGTCTTAGTTGAGAGTGTTGTGTATGACACTACAAACTAGTGCATGAAAAAAGCACGCTAAATTGTTGACAATTTTTTTTAATGGCTAATATAGAATCTGTGTGTTTGCAGTTGTCTAGTTTGGCTTTAAACAGTGACACTGCTTGTTACACTACCGTTTAGTGAGTTTATTATACAGACATTCAACTCAATTTAATACTGACGAAACGTTAAAAATGATGAAGCTAAGTGCTGTACTGAAAATGTCATTAAATATAAAACAATGTTGCGGAATGAGTATCGTACTACTTTGGGCAACTTTACTGACAGTACTAAAATTAAAATACCTTTATAACAAAATCACAAAAAAGTTAACAGTTTTCTGATTTTGTTCGTATGAAAGCATCGTAATTCAACTACCAAAGCAGATGAACTGAAATGTTACTTTGAACCAGTTGCCCAGTGCTATTCGTAACTCAAACCCTATGCATAATTGTATCCAGTTCTGTTACCTGCCATCCTTGCCAAAATATGCTGGGTGCGATTTTATGTGTAAACTAGTGTGCCGTTTTTTTTGGCAGCACTTACCTGCTCAAACTTCAATTCGCTTTTCAGTGATATTTATGGCAAATCTCTGTCGTTTGCCCTTATTCTTTATTTGTTTCATCGCTCTGTCAATTGTCAATAATTTTACAAAACTGTCAATCATTATTATCTGAAAACATAAAATGTTGGGTTACTTATAATTATGAACTTACTGTTATGTTTTGCAAACATCCTTTTTGGGGACTCTCTACTATAACTTATTCAAGTGTTTTGCGCCACGATAGATGACACTTTAGCATCTAAGTAAAAATTTTGTTTTGATATGAAATTTTTCTTGTTGGGATAATCTGTTCTACACGACGTTAATGTAATTTATATAATGTGAAAAAGGAAATTGAAATACGTTGATAACATTAATCTCCAATGTAATTCGGGACCACCGCATGGCCATTCGATTGTATCGAATCTGCCATGCGGGCGAAATTGTCCAGTCGCGCAAACTTCTTTGGTGCCCACTCTACCTTCTTTCTTTTCTCTTCCAAGCATCATTATGCGAAGTCACGTAATTTTTACGTAATCCCATTTTAGACTAATTATGTCTTAGAGCTTTGCTTCACCGCCTTTAGTAAGTGTATTTTACTTGTTTATTTTATTTCATGGGTGAATCGCGTGTTTATTTTTCTCCTGTTTGTAATTTTGGTAGATAATTTTACTTTGTAGTGCGGTCCACCTTTCGTACATAGCTTGATGCCTACATATTCCGGCATCTTGCTGCTCGAAATGCCTTGCTGATATCCAGCCCAGCCTCATGGCAACGGTGTTTCACCGTGGTTGTTCACTTGCCTACCAGCTTCATGGCCGTGATGTCTCGCCGTGGCTGTTGATCTGCTAGCTGCTCTGCACATTCAGGAAAGCCACGTCCACTTATTTATTTGGTCGCATGTGGATTTCATAAACTACTTTTCGAACTTCTCTGGACATTTCGCCCCCTTTTTTTTTTTAATTGATGTGGGATTTATGAAGTTAAAATTAAAATGAAAATTTTTGTATGCATTAGAATAAGTATCAATACTAACATGTTTACATAAAGTACTTAGTGTGGTGTACCACTCCACCTATACAATTTAATTTTTTAAATTTATGGATATCCTATTTGTTAACATGAATAAATAAATAACTTAATTAACATTGTTTTGCATTTGGTACAATTAATACAAAACAGTTTTATCTTGGAAGTACTTGGAAACAAAAGGAATATCTGATCACAAAATATAAAGATACTCATAAATAATTATTTAATTATTTATTTAATTATTCACATAAATATTTATATATATATAATACCTCAGATTCAGTGTTCTGTTTTTATATAATGTTTTTTTTAACCTTGCACCTCACGTTATTTGTCAGTAGTCATAACATGTTAAACAGAGTGATGACTTCTAAGTATTGTGCTTCTATTTCAATTTTGGCGAAGGGAAAAACGACTTCTGGGCTTGGCTCTTCTTCTCTTACTATTTTAAAGAGGGCTACGCTGGTAGCTGGGATTGATCCGCGGGGCTCCTTTAGGGCATCCTCCGGGAGTGGGGTCAACAACGGTTGAATTATTTGCCCCTTTCTGGAGCTTATGATTCGCGTTCCAGCCCTGTGACAGGAAGGGTGGCTCACTATCGAGAACATTAATGAAAAATACCTACACACGACAGAGAAACTTTCGACAATGACGAATTTTATGACTTCCTTTAACATTTTATACACGAAATTACTTTTAATGTTTAGTGGCTCTTGTGAAAATGTGAAAGGCGCTTGAATAGTACATATAGCAAACCTGTGAAACCTCGTCTCGAAATGTTTCACTTACTGCGCTATAGCTTCTGGATGGTGATAGAACAACGTATATTTGTTTATTCTTTTAGCCTACTTTCTAGATAATGTGATTTATTTCGGAGTGGCTAGTTCTCTTTATTTAAATTTAAGTTATTTAGGCGTCGTAACTTTTAAAGAAAAATAAAATAAAAAAAATCCTGTTTTCTAAGAACGAGGCCACTCTCCACACGCTACTCCAGTCTAGGACCAACATACATAATTTTATCAGGATGTTTCCTTCCAACCAGATACGATCTATCACACAGTCTTTTTGGTAAAAGAGTAATGTAAATATTTGAAGTTTGGGCACGTCCTTCAGATCCAGTGACCTGCTGCTATAATCTGTGCACAAGTGCAGAATGTATTGTAACGTTATACATCAGTTTAGGGAAAATAAAGCCAATATTTATTTTCTATTATGTACTAACATGAATTAAAGTGGTTTGCTACCGTAGGGTGTAAAATCATAATAACGTGCAAATTTAATTTTCACTGATTGAGAGCTCGCAAGGAGAGCGTGTGTTTGAGAAACAATAACGGTATTATACCAATATCACCTCACTTAACAGCCACAAGCAGAGAACATTCACTGAAATGTTTGCGGTATTGCCTGACAATGTTTGGAAAATAAACGTTAATTAATAGGAACTTACACAAACTTAATTCTATTAAAACACATGTTTCTTTGTCACTGGCGGTGAAATTATCTTAAGAACGAATATAACGTACTACAGCATATAAAAATAAATTCCCCCCAGGTCCGTGCACATGATTTTAAAATGGGAGGCGTTTTTCTGGTAGGGTCAAATCTATAAAACTTTTGCCTTCGATTTTCACAATGTACATAGTTTCTTGGTACAGTTTATTTTCAAATATTCAAAGGACAACTAAATAACATCACTTTTTAGAGGACGATAAAACTTAGAATGCCACAACTTGTTTATAACGTTTAACATGCCGTTAAGATTTTTTTTCTTTGCAACATCGTGGAAGGGAATTAACCTCCAAAGCCCAAACCGCGTGCACGATCCTGTTTACCTATACCTGTTTGTAGCGTCAAACGTAATTGTGAAAATGTAAACATGTTCCAGTAGCTTCAATAAGCATGCAACATTTTATTGTATAGTCCATTTGTGGTTACTTCCAAATTTTCTGAAGCCCTGTTGAAGTTCTACTTTCGAGTTACTCATTACTTATGCTTCCGCCACAGGCAAACAAAACACAAACAAGTCTGGGGGAAAATCCAAAGGAACCAACGCACCATATAAGTCAGCTGCTCAGATAGAATTAAATACTTTATAAATTATAGTAAAGTGTTTCCAAAGCTGCATTCCTTAAAACTTAAATATGAGAGAAAAAAAAAACATTTACTTAATATATAACGTAAAAAAAAATTGAAGGTAATTAAATTTTACGCAAGAACTATTTCTCACTAGCCATCACCAATATACACCTTTTATCTTTGTTTTAATTAGCAATGACTGTGAAACAAATATCACGATTTATAGCCTAAAATTTAAGTTAAAGTGTCACGCAACCGAAAAACTAGGTATACGATAATATTTACAGTGCCACAAACGCTTATGATAAATGATTCAGTTTATAAACAACCGAAAATGTCATACAAGAGTTGATTTTTTGAAGGTTTTGTTCAGAAAGTGTGAATACCGTGAATAAATTATATTATTATTTTCGCTATAGCTGCAGTGGCGAAGCCAAAATTTCTCAAGGATGGAAGGGGATGAAACTGATTTAAGTGAAAGAAGGGAGATTACACGGACAACAGCGTTGCTTCAACACGTGTTTATTAGAACAAATAGTAGGAGAAAAATTACTTCACAATATAATAAAAAAAAATGATAAAAATATGTAATTTCTGTAAACCACAATATAATAAAACAGTTGTTTACAGAAATTACATATTTTTTATCACAATAAAAGGCATACTAATATTTATAATACTAATCGTTGACAACCTTCGGATAAAAATTAGGTTTATAACCCCCAAACTCTCCTCCCCCTCCGGGCTAAATCCCTGTTGCTAAATAATCAATAAAAAAAAAAAGTCGTATTCCAATGTAATAATTTGTCACGAGCACACGCATTTACATTATATAAGATATTCTTAAACTTCATGTCGAAATTCAAACGACTTCATCTATGGGCTAATAAAAACAACACATCCTAGTAGAAGAATGTTCGGAACATTCGTCTGGTATTTTTTAATTGTAATTTAAGTTAGCAAAACAGCGCCGGGAGTCCGTAACTTCACGTACCTCTGTGCGCAACAAGTTGCATATCACGAAGGCGAACGGAACTGACGCTTCATACGGCAACTTGTTGTGCACGCAGGTATGTGAAGTTGTGGATTCGCGGGGCCATTTTGCTATCTTCAATTTCAAATTAAAAGTACTATATGAATGTTCCGAACATTTTGCTACAAGGGTTTCTTGTTTATATTAACCCATAGTTGCCGTGGTTTGATTTTCGACACGTAGTTTAAAAATACGTTGTCGGCAAGTAACGACTACGATTTTTATTCATTAAGGAATTACCAAACAAATTAACCTTTTCGTATAGTACTGTCCATTAATTTTGTTTTTATAGCTATAGAAACGAAAAGCTTTTGCCTCGAATGTAAACACTGAGTCCAAACATATTTTGTCCCGCTAATTGTTTCACAGTGTAAAAAATGCTTTTGAGAGTCCTACTCAGTATCCTCTTTTCATAATCCAGTGTACGCTTAAAAAAAAACTCAACGAAAGATTTTGAAATATAATTACATAACGGTTATATAGGTTATTTTTTTGGAAAGCACGCATATAAAAATATAACCAATAAATGTAAAGTCCAGTAGAAACCTCATAAAAAA
>NQII01004309.1:76812-88758 GCA_002778355.1 Clitarchus hookeri | reverse complement strand
GGGGGGGGGACGAGAACCAATTAACATTCCGACTTGATTAACCTTGGTCGGTGCAGCGTGGAGCCTGTGTTGCGGGTGTTGGGACTGGAGCGGCAGGGGGTGTTTTGCAGTTCAGCAAACAGCTATTACAGGACACGGGGGAGCTTCCTAACCCCCCACCCCACCACCACCCGCCCACACGTACCTCGCCCACCTGCCCCTGATACAGGCGTTTATTAAAAGAACCGAACTTCATTAGCGACTGTTTGCTCAATATTCGCGCCTTTCTCACATCCGCACTGGTTTCATCCAACCTGACAGGATAGGCAAACAGCCTGTCAGCTGGCATCGACCTCACAAAGCCGGCCCGCGCTTGTAATATGCCCACTCTCCAAGTAAGATTTCGCTTAGTACGATACGACGATAAAACAAATTGTTAAAGGCTGTTCACGGTTGAGTGAGCCCCTTTTGAAAGCCAGGTTGAATTTGTACTTTCAGCCCATTTCTTGCGTATCTTTCCGGGTACCTATCAAAACAAACGCCACCACATGACTTTCACTAGGTGTGTACGTCAGCTGGCTCATATGCTCACTGCATACTGCTTAAGCAAACAGCAAAAAAATAAACAACAATTCTGTAATTAGCACTATAAACACGTACAACCTAATTCAAGCAAAGAATATTGGTTTGTGAGTATTTATTGATATTCACGATTATGCTTATGTTAAGACTAAATTAATACCTTTAAATTTGGTCAACACTTCTGAGGACATAAGAAAATATGTTTGATTAAGGCCATCAACACAATAGCAGAATATTTAAACGTTCTTTTTACCGTTATAAAAACAACGCCGAAACGTTCCGAACGTCCGTCTTTAAAAAGCGCTACACCTGAAACGCTCGCCTGTTAAAGAAAAGCACGATTTTAGATAATACAGCATATATAGAAGAGATCGTACTTCAGTCAATCGTTAAATGACCTGAGAATTAAGTTTAACAACATTTACGAGTAGAATTATATTGCATTAATGCATCGCAAACTTAATATTTTAATACTAGACTACGCACAAGCAAATGACGGGCGTTGCTTATTACATTACGAGTACTGTAACGAAAACAATTGTCATGAAACTCGATGGATGAACAGAATTTATCAAAATTCTTACAGGATACTTCCACAGTAATATTTGTCAATATATGCAAGTTTCGTGAAAATTCGTCCAGCCACACAGTTTTTAAGCCACATAGTACCAAGGTTTGCTAAGACCTACAGATTTTCTTACGAAAAAAAAATAAAACTTTTCGGTCATAACATTTAAATGCGTACACTGATATAAATGCAACTTAAGCAGAATAGGGCCTATTGAAAACACAAAAGCTACCCGATGACAATGGGTTTCATGAAACTACATGCACACGTTTAATTCATAATCTAATTTTTACCCTAATTATTTACCTTGAAGAATAGTCGTGGAGTTTAGTAATTACTCTTTGTTACGTCAGCTCATACAAATTAAACCGTTTTGGACAGACGCTACAATACAGTCTTAACGTACACTATAACGTGTAGTATAAATCATTTTTATCCCGTTATTGTTTCAAGACGAGTGACATCGTACCGAGGTATTAAACTTACGATCATAAATTGGCAATCGTCTAAATACTAAATAATTATTTAAGTTTCCATAATAGCAACACATATAGTAAATATAACAAAACACACTCATCTGAAGTTTCATCAAGTTTATTCAAGGTTTAAAATTGATACCGGCTTCAACTGCATGAGGCAGCACTTTACCGGGTCGACATATTATGTGAAATTTCAAGAACTTCTGGGACAATAAACAACGTGGAAATATAGAAGAAATCAATGATAAACAATGCCACTCCACTCAGAACATTTATCGAAATATTTCATTTATTACGTTAATAAACACTTTATTTCAGAAGATACAAACAAACATTTTAAATCACGTTGGTCGTAAACTGCTGTTTTGTCGACACACGAGCTAACTTTAACGTTGTGTCAGCCAGATGATGATGTAAAAGAGTTAGAAACATATGTGTGTGTCAATATTCCGCCCACATTTTATTTTTATCTGCATACAGCGAAAAGAAACTGAATTGCTGGTGAAAAAAGTGGTTGACTTTGACTAATAAGGCGTTAAATGGGCCGCGGTGGCTGAGCGGTTAGCACGCTCGCCTCCCAGCTAGGTGAATCGGGTTCAATCCCCGGCCGGGAAGTGGGAATCGTGCCGGACGATGCCGCTGGTCAGCGGATTTTCTCAGGGATTTCCCGTTTCCCCCGTCCTTGTATTACGGCGCCGCTCCATAATCACCTCGTCTCAACTCTACCAGCTCTCAAGACCTCGATGTTAAGAGCCGCCCAAACCTCTCCACTCCACTCAAAGGTTGTTTTCAAAAGTACTCACTTTACCATGAACAACCTAAACATTGTAGTGTCCGTTGTCGTATGGACCAGTAGCATGTTGGTGAGTGGTATTACAGAGACTAAACAGAATTGCTGCTCCTACAGTGCTTGATATGGGCGTCTCATTTATGGCTTGTCATGGATGTCAGTGTAGATTCCAAGGTGTTAAAAATTAACACAATTTTGACACGATGTTAAGACATGGAATTTGTTTCACTGCGAACTTTACCATGAATATTCCAGCCACTGCTTACGTTAAAATGAATGCAATTATGGACAGCGATTTTTCTGCAAGCGTTGGTTACAAAAGTGCTGAATTAACTGCGCGAACAGCCTACAATATGGACGAATGACAACAGTGCTTTGGGGCAGAAACCTGAAGAATTCGCGGATTTATTATGGGACAAGCTAGAATTCACAAGACGTGTGTTTACATAACTTCAGCCATAATGAGTTAGACACTTTCTGGAGAACGGTGGCCCAATCGTCGCCTTCCACTGTGGCAACAGAAACCAATGCACAGTTGATATCGGCATATTTGTACATAAGACTGTATGGTCTATCCTGCAGGTCATTGAACTCGCGAATTTTTCGGGTCACTACTTATGAGGAAGGGGACTGATTTGAGGCGGGGCAGCAGTCACCGATCGACATGCATCCGGGACGCGACCCGGCGACCGGTACGTGCTTGTCATCCTTGAAAGGTAGCATGGAATGAGGCCCTAAAGATGAAGCGCACGTGGAATGGAAGGGCAAAATAAATGACAGAACCCCGAGAAAACTCACTGGTCAACCTCAACATCTGTTAGGCTTCCCACGTGTGAAATTATGCGCGTGGCGCCAACAGTGGACCTGGTTAGCTAATGGTAACAAAACAAATTAAAAAGTTGAATTTTTTTCCAACTCCAAACTATATCATAGGTTTTTATACACGACGTGGTCTATATGTATACACAGTTATTACAATATTGAATGTCCGGTACTTGAATGACGACTGACTGAAGTGATGTACGGCTCCAAGGTCACATGGCAACTGACGTGCGGTAAAGGTCAGTTCGCGTGCACTTGGCTCGGGGTAGACAACAATTCTCCCCTTCCTTTCCCCGCAGTAGCAACACGTTGTCGCCTGCAGTCTTCGTCTGTTATGACAGGTGCATCGCGAGCCTGCCCGCGCATCTTGGCGGTTTAATTTTCATAAAACGCAGAGCTGAATACCGCCTTTTTTTCCCATTAAAAAGTTTTTTCAAAAAAAAAATAATATCAATATTCGCATATTTTTTAAAAGGTCCTACCTGGTATGCACTATAGAATTATACTAAAAAACGATTAACAGTTAAACGTGTGATTGGAACTTTCAGTAATTCGAGGTAGCGGGCCGAAATTATTTAATGTTTACATTTTTTTTTTCAAATTAATTATTATTTTTTTGGTTACGGGATTTTGTGATGGAGGAGGGGGGATCAATACGTCCACCGATGCACTAGGTAGTAGCAGGCCGATACTTTTTAATTTTTATTTAAATCTTTTATAGGCTATATTACTCGAAAAGAGTAGAAAAATGGAATTATGATCTGTAGTGACACTCTAAACAGATATAATGATTAAAAATCCAAGGTGTCGGGCCGATATAATTAGGAAATTTTATTAAATTCGTTGAAGAATGTTTTTATTAAAATAATTGCTAGGGTAACGTTTTGCTGGAATGGCCGGCCGTGGGTTGGGGGCGGCGAAGGGGGAGATGAACGAGGCCGCCAACGTGGCAGGCAGCTCCTACCTCTTGATGCGTGAAGCAGTTGTCCCCGAAGGAAGATAATTATACCACTTATATTATTTTTGCTTAATGTACAACACTTTTGTATCTAAAACAGTATTAATATTTGAGATATTATTTTGTTGTGCAGTAAGTAAACATTTATAACAGTTGCAAATTTACGTAAATATCAGATTATGTTTTAATCTATCATAAGCACATAACTGTCAGTAAAAACGTACATATGATACTAAATACATTGAGTGTCAAGTATTTTACAAAAATGTAAAATATACTTTGACAAGTTTTTGATTCCACTGAAGTAATCTCATTATTTGTTCTGCAATTAACAATTTAAGTATTTTATTTGTGGGACAGATTTCATCAAAGAAGTTGCACTATGATTAATACATTTTATGAAGTTTATAATTGTAAACTTGAAGCTACATTACACTTCTCCATTGTTAATACAGCACACCAATTATCTATTACTAACGAGTTCCTGTATTGTAAAATAAGTAATTTCCCGATAGATCAGTATTATACAGGACCACTGAGATAAGTAAAAGAGAATGTTTGCCAAAAAAAAAAATGGAAAGAGAAAAATATTTTATCACTTACAGTTCCTTATCCAAAACAAGGCTATAATTCACATGTCAAAATTCGTTATTAATATCTGTAGAAAAATTAAGTCACCATTTCGTCTGGACGTAACAGCTCAGTTTTTATAAGTTAAAAAGTTCACATTAAACTTTATATTTCAGGCGTATATTTTAACTTCCAGAATTGTTATTTTTTGCACCATAGCTACCAAGAAGTAGTGTATCACATAAGGAAGCGACACATTACAAGAAAAAGGAAATCCATACATAATAATTTTGACCCCAGTTACGTCAACGACCGTGAAAAGATAAAATTAAAACATTGTTCAAAGCATGTGACAAATGAGAGGAATCTTGCCGAAGACGTGATGTTACAGCTTACCTTCCCTGCGCGACTCTCGGACCGTAGACGAAGTGTCGCACATCAAACACAGGAACAGCACGGCAAGGCGAGAAACACCACGTGCCAACAAACCACGCATAATTATTGGGTATGGAATCACCTCCTGCGCTAAAACTATAAACAATAACTAGTAACAGGTGAATGGTGATGGACGAAGGTGTGAGTTGGTGACAGTAGTGAAGTACACTGTGTTCCCGCCTGTGGTGACATTGCTCAATTCCAGTGTCTCATAACTTTGCAATAGGAATTCTTTATAACAAATTGTTAAGGTCATAGCATAAATAGGCGATATAACTTGAATTAATTGTAATAATTAAAATAATTATTAGAGCTTACATTTCACATCAATATACACTGGAGAGCCAAAAAAAAAAAAAACTTGTATAAGCGTGTGTATGCAAATAACAGAGGTATAGAACCAATCAGAGTAACGCGATGCGGTCGGCAGCGCCTATATAAGACAACAAGCTTCTGACTAAGTTGCTAGATCGGTTACTGCTGCTACAATGGCAGGTTATCAAGATTTAAGTGAGTATGAACGTGGTGTTATAGTCGGTGCACGAGAGATGGGACATAGCATCTCCGAGGTGGAAATAAATTTTGCATTTTCGGGTACGACCATTTTACGAGTGTACCATGAATATCGGGAATCCGGTAGAACATCATATCTGCGACATCACTGCGACCGGAAAAAAATCGTGAACGAACGGGACAAATGACGACTGAAGAGAATAATTAAATGTGACAGACGTGCAACCCTTTCTCAAATTGGCGCAGATTTCAATGCTGGGGCAAGGACAAGTGCCAGCGTGCGAACTATTCAACGGACCATCATTGATATGGGCTTTCGGAGCCGAAGGTTCACTCGTGTACCGTTGTTGACTGCCCGACACAAAGCTTTACGCCTCGCCTGGGCCCGCCAACATCGCCATTGGAATGTTGATGGCTGGAAACACGTTGCCTTGTCTGACGAGTCTCGTTTCCAATTGTATCGGGTGGATGAATGTGTACGGGTATGGAGACATCTTCTTGAATCCATGGAACCTACATGTCAACAGGGGACTGTTCAAGCTGGTGGAGGCTCTGTCATGTTATGGGGCGTGTGCAGTTAGTGTGAAATGGGACCCCTGATACGTCTAGATATGACTCTGAAAGGTGACAGATACGTAAGCATCCTGTCCGATCGCCTGCACCCATTCATGTCCATTGTGCATTCTGACGGACGTGGACAATTCAAACAAGACAATGTGACACCCCACACGTTGAGAGTTGCTACCGAGTGGCTCCAGGAACACTCTTCTGACTTTAGACACTTCCATTGGCCAGTTAAATCACCAGACATGAACATAATTGAGCATATCTGGGATGCCTTTCAACGTGCTGTTCAGAAGAGATCCCCACCACCTCGCACTCCTATGGATTTGTGGACTGCCCTGCAGGATTCTTGGTGTGAATTGCCTCCTGCATATCTTCAGACATTAGTCGAGTCCATGCCACGTTGTCTTGCGGCACTTCTGCGTGCTCGCAGGGGCCCTGAGCGATATTAGGCAGGTGTACCAGTTTTTTTTTTGCTCTTCAGTGCAGTTAAACTCAAACAACAATTTTCAAATATTGCAAAATCAAACAATTAATCTCATACAGAAAAGTTAACTGGGTCAACATAGAGTGAACTAAAGGAAAAAAATGAAAGAACTACTTATACTTAAGAAGTACAAGAATAAAACGTTGACCGGATTGGCTTAAAAAAAAAAACTTTAAGACAGGAATGATTACTTTACATTACATAAACATATTACAATGGTTTAATGATTGCCCACCTCAGTCCATTTCTTCCTGGGATCTCTCGCCCTGTTTGTTTACATCATTCGTGTGAAAGTCCTTTAATAACACAAATCAAAACAAAATAATCAATAATATTATACTTAACTCTAAACGTGTACAGACTGTAGATGTCTCGGAACCGATGATGTTGCTGCCGACAGATTCTGGTGAATCAGATATTCCAAGATGTGTGATTTGGTAGAGAAGGCACTGCCCAACAGGTGAATCTGCGGCACGAAATATGGAATCTGCTACAGAACTGCTACGTCCGGTCGATACCTTGGTGTATCTCCGCTGTTTGCTTACCTCAAGTTCCAGCTGTAACATGGTGGATAGAACATACACAGAAGCATTTATTTTAAAATTCACTGTCACTCATGGCTATAATTAGGTCTGTTTCTACCAGAAACAAATTCACTACATTAAAGGGATACTTATTTTATATAAAACAAATTCCACAGACAAAGTGTTTGTTTACTGTCCCCAATTAACATTGCAACTTTTCACTTCTCAGCCTTCGAATTTTACTATAAGCAATTTGCTGAAAACTCATATAGCTTGACATTAGCTTTAAATTGCAATGAGAGCCCAGAGAAAAACACTAATATGAGATCATAGTTATGCATTTTTCATTTCTTCGAGCAGCGATACTTTCAATAAATTATTCCTCGGCAGGCACACACAATATTGCAACTTGAGCATTTTTGTATTTCTTCTGACTTTCTTTATACCTTCTTTATATTACTTAACTGCATCCACTGACTAAAACAAAGCATAATCAGACAGATAAGTTAACAGGATACTTACAATGCCACAGAAGCTAAATCACATTTTGCAAGCTATGCTTAAAACTGAAATTTGCTTAACAGCCGGCACGTATAAACAAATTTAAAGTACACAGTCAAATTACCATGCTTGCGTACCACACATGTTCACCAAACATGCGGTACTGCCATTACAAAATTGTGCAATGTGCAGCCTCTTACAGTCAAGGATTTCCTATATACTTCTCAGGGCTTAAACCATGCTGTTGTAACACAAAAACAACATATCTCTAGTGTAACGCCTACTTAATCGAAGTGTACACTCACCAAGGTACCGTTACCGCTCAGATGTCATTTATCTGCATTTAATCCTTCCCATTTTCTCGTGGTAGCTCCAGACCGATGATCGTGTGGTATCTCTTCAGATGTATGACATTATTCCTTCCCACGACTACGTCATCGTCTACCGCCAGTAGCTCGACGCAATTATGTTGTATGATTCGGCCCACCCAGAAGGGTCCATGGACGAGTGGCATACGTTTCCTAGTAATAAATTCTGCTTGGTAGCTGATGTTGTTGGCTCTAACTAAAACAAACTCGCCAGACTGCAGGTTGTGTTCCTTAGTGATTCTGTGTGCTTTATTCTGGATACACGCTGCAGGATAAAGTCTTTGCTTTACCATTTGTTCAATCTCCTGAAGTAACGCTTTTCGGCCCGCCTCTACTGATTTCACGTCGTCAAAATTTAGTTTCTCATCGGGGTAGGGAATCGGAAGTTTTGAAAGTACTCCTTGTAACATCACAAAGGCGTTTGGCCTGTCAATGTATAAATAACCTTCTTGTGCAATTAATTTTACTGCACTCTTTGTAATCCATCACAGGCTGACATTCGAGCACCTTTAACCTCGACCCCAATTAGTTGGCTTGTCCTTTCGGTTTTGCTATGGACTAACATAGTTTAGTTTCTGGACAAATAACTGTTATTTGGTTCAAATCGAGGTGCTGATGGGTATAATTTCGCCTTTTCACTCTTTTCTGCACCTGGGGATGGACGACTGTGACGATCGTGATTTTGACTTTTATGCTTGGGAGGTGATTCTTTACTATAGAAGCTACTTACTGAGACTTCGTTCAAGAGTAAGCTCATCTGCTTCCTTATGATTGCATCGCCGACTGGGAGGAGAATCGGGAAACTCAATTAAATCAGGATTCATTTTCCCCCTATCTTTGTGATGATCACTGCCATTTCTGGTGCGACACTTCTTACATCTCCAAAATTGTCCACTACAGTTAGCATGTTTGCATACATCATTGGCATTTCCATCACTTTCGTCTTGAATCTGTTGCTGTGATGTCAGATGTGCTATGGCCATATTGTATGCAGACACATGGTATTTACATGCGCTGCTTGGCGATGCTGGATGCCTAGTTTGTGGCAGGTTATCGTTACTTTGTGTCATGTCTAGCTGAGCGTAGCTCAAAACTTCCTCACGAAATTATAGAATTGACTGAAAGCACCTACCGACCCAATGCATTTGATATATATGTGGCAGCTGTCGTAATTCTATTGATACAAATTCTTTATATGTAAGGGGAGGTGTGAAATTACTCGTATGTTCGTACAATGCAGTCAAATGCGCCTTGACAGAGTTATTTCGGTTAGGATAAAACTTATCGGCAAATAATTGGGCACACATAGTGCCTTGGATTTTGCGATTCCAGAAATTTTCCTCGAAATTTCTCCGAAACTCTTCGCAAGTATGGGTTGAACAGTGTTCAATCTCCAACCAATGGGAAACGCTATCACTTAGTGCGAAATCAACATATTGCAGTGCCTCTCCTGCCGATACCTTACAAGCTTCTTTATATTTATCAAGATGCTCCAAAAACGAAAAAGAATTTTCCCGTCACCAAACCTCGAAAAACTGGTAGCTCGTCAATTAATAGGCAGTTCGCAACAGGTGCTGCGATACACTGAATTGCAGTTGACTGAGTGACCACTGCCGGAACAACAGGAGGGTTCTCATGCTCGAGTCTCAGAACACTGAGTGGCTGCTCCAATTCATGGATTTAATTGCACATAGCTTGCTGTTCCAGGACTACGCATGGCAACACCTGCGCAATCTGTAAATTATCCATTCTATCACTCAACTTTGCGATTTCTTATTCCATCTTTTCATTATGTAGCTGGCACTGCTCACATGTCTGACAAATTTTACAGCCTATTTGCTCAATCTGAGGGGTCTTACTCTCAAGAACGTCCGATGTGGCTTCAGCACGAAACGAGGTAAACTGATTCTGAAATTCTGTTGTAAATCAATATAACTTCAGCTAGCAATGTAGCCATCATTTCGGAATGCACCGACTCTATTATTTGTTGAAATGCACTCATTTGATACTTTAAATGAGCCAGTTCACTTTTAATTTGCACCCGAACCTCTTCATTTGCGACTGACCCTTTTCGACTATTTTAAATAAATTCATTGTAATACACATGGGGTCATTTTGCAAAAGATCCCGAACAAGGTTAGAAATTACAGGTGAAGGAATTTGTGAGCCATGCAAATCTGTAAGTGATCTATGCAGAGAAGTGATCCCAGACAAAAAATTTTCATTATGAGGTTAATTTATGTTTCCTATATTTATGGTTAAATTTACAGCAGAAGTTTGGCTAGTTTCACTGTTAAACGTTACTTTGTCACTAGTTACATTCTCCTTGGAAGCATTAATAACTTCCTCCATGTTTAAGTATAATGCAGTTACAAAAATAAAGTTTTCTGTTTATTTCTTGCCTTTCACGCTGCACAATGTTCATAATGAATAATTTCAAAGCCTTCCTTTCTAATGTCAATGCAGTAAGAATCAAACTTTCTCTTTTATTCGTGGCCCCAAGTAAGTATTTATATGTATCAGTCAATTAGTATAAGGAATGCAACATTTCTGTTGCCTAAAGTCAGCACAAAATATTATCGGAATCATTCAAATAACACACTCATTAATTTTACACAGCCTAAGCAAACTCAGTAATACACTTTGAATGTTATAAAAAAACCTACAGCCAATTAAGGAACATGGCTTACATTTGATTCTTTTTGAGAGCCCAATGCCTTGAAATGAGTGTGAAACACTCACGATATAAATAATCACACATTTATACAATTTATGTAAGTACTAAAAGTTGCAACAAACAGGCCTTTCTGTAATTGCTCCAATTGCCTCCTTTTTATACTACTGGAAACAGACACGACCGAACAGTCATAACACAAAAGTCTGTAACCCATTGCCTCCGGTTTGTACTACTTGAAACAGACACGACCCAAAAGTCATAATAAAAAACGTCTGTAACCCACCAACTCATGTTAACTGTAGTGACTTGCTGTGTGTAGTGTGGAATAACACATTATATACCCACTACCATTCATGATAAATCCTTAATACAGTTAATACAGCAAGTGTGGTTTCAACATGTGGTAGTTAGGGGTCATCCATAAATTACGTGAGGCGTTTTTTGTTTCCTAACCTACTTTAAAACTATGTGTTATTGGGGCCCGCGGTAGGTACGAGGGATTATTGCGTCTCAAGGTAGAACCTCATACGCTTAAAGGATAGGGAATTTCATGCAAAGGAGGCGTGCATCTTGGCGAGGAGGGATATTTGGCAGCCATGGCCGAGTTTAGGCCATGGACTACATCCCTAAGGGGGCGTATAGCAAGCTATAGTTAAAGAAGGGAGAGGGGAAAAAACCCGCATAGACACGGTAAAAACCCTCTCGACAGAAAAGAAGTTTCAAACTTATCATGCATTAAAAAATGCATAAGGAGACAGCAGGTTTGGTAACATGCTTAAAAATGGGAATTTTGGCTCTAGAAGAGAAAATGGCTGTGGGTGCAAGCACCCTTGGGGTATAACTGCTGTCAATATGACTGCGCATATGTCTGCACAGTAATATTAACAGCAGCCACAATTGCAGGGCCATCCTGCTTCTCGTCGTGGAAGTCGGCAGTCTGGGCGGCTCAGTCATGGCACCTACTCCGTCTTCGCTCCTCCACGCTGACGCCAGGATCTCCACGCCGTGGGTGAAGGCGGGTAGCCAATTGCCAGGGGGCCCCCCTCTCCCTCATCCTTCAAAATAGTCCGTCGGTCGGAGGTGAGCTCTGGCTCGGCGGGACATCCAGGACCTACCAGCTGGAGGCGAG
>NQII01004309.1:0-52168 GCA_002778355.1 Clitarchus hookeri | reverse complement strand
GCAATCGCTTATTGCCATTACACGCAGAACAAATTGTGTTCATCCATCACAATTTGCCTTTAGTTAATTTTGAATATTAATAAATTGTGTTTAATATTCATAATAAAGAAACCACCTTAACTTATTGATTTTCATTTGTTTGGCATGAATTTTAGAATGGATTAAATATTATACCTATCTAATGTGGACAGTAGTTGCATTTATTGCATAAATTTAATCCAACTTTGATATTTTTGTACTATCCGGTATCCGGCCGAACCGAATATTGACTCACTATCCGGTATCCGGCTGAAATAGAACAAAGGGCCGGATAGGCCGGATAACGGATAGTAACCGGATATCCGTTTCATCTCTAATTTCCTGACACCTGACCAGTAATGGAAGTTGTACAGTAAAGTATACGTGTATGTGTGCTATTGCAAGAAAATATATTCAAGTTACTTTACTGGCTCCTGCTAACTCCTAACATAAAGACATAGTTCCTGTTAATTGTGATGAAGACAAACCTTCATGTCATTATAGTGCGTCTACTGTTTTAACCTTATCTAATAGTAATTAGGTTCCTGTCAATTGTAATATTATATTCTATTGTAAAGGTTTTATTAACGTCCACCGGTTTTATACCTGAAGGCTTATAGGGGACGGCTTACAGACTAACTTATGACCTACCTTTAATTAACACCCATCCCTTAGCTGGGATTCGAACCCAAGAAATTCCTGCACCTCAGACCGGCGGCGCACTAACCGACTGCGCCACGGGAGGTCGGCTGTCAATTGTAATAACAATACTAATTCACTAATTATAATTTGGGTCCTGTTAACAGGTTTCATTGGTTGCTTGAGCAGGATGATGACACTCGAAAAGAGAATTTACCGCCCAAAAAACAAATTATAAGATATAGAACTGTTTGGATTTGTTTACAGCAAAAATTTGATACAATAAGTCTAACCTGTATTTGTTCTTGTCATTATCGTAAGGGGAGATACAGGAACCAGCATAAATGACATTCTCTGTTGCAGTGAAAAAAAATACTTTGTAGTGGCCACAAAATGTTTTGTTGGTAGTCACCCAGTCAAATTATTTTGCGGTGAACACAAAACCTTTTGCACCCACTACAAAATAAAATTTTAGTGGTCACAAAAGTTTATTTGTTGCAACCAAGAAATTGCGTGTTAACCACAAAATTATTTTAAAGATTGAATTCCAACAAAACATTTTGCAGCCGCCACAATGTATTTTTTTCAGTGCGAAGTGTTTGGGAAAGGCGACTCACCTCTGTATTGCCTTAGAGGTCTATAAAATACGTGTCACACTTAAAAAGTGTTAATATTTAGCATAATCCTCGCGTGCTTGTGTTTCTAAAGATTTCACAGTCTCCCTTGTTCATCATACGGGCATAATTGAAGGATACACAGAGTACAGAAGGAAATGAAAATCGGAACTTTAGTAAATTTTCATTTAAATACGAAACTGTTATATTATGATGCTGACTTTCACTGTAGCTGGTTCATTGTTCGTTGAGCGCTCACTGCATGCATTTCAACTAGACACATTTACTGCCATGCTCATGGCAAAGTTGGCAGCTAAGTCAAAGTGTGTATATTGCATCTGAAATATTTTGTATAGTTCATTCACGGTTACTTACAACTTTTCTGAAGTCCTGATAAAGTTATAATTCCAGGATATTCCTCCGCCTTATGCAAACAAAGCTTAATCAAGTCCAGAAAATTTTACTAACCGGACAACGCACCACATTCGTGAGCACTGAGTTAAAAAATATTCTGCATAAGAACTATTTCTTACTAGGCATTACCAACACACCTGTTTTTTTTCAATGCTTTTATTTGTATTAATTAAAAATGAAATATTACAATTCATAGCTAATACATAAATACGTGTTCAATTTAATAATATATAAGGTACTTTTATGTTAACACACTATATAAAACCCTTATGATGCACAACATATTTAGGAAACAACCAAACACGTCGGGGTGATTTTTCAAAGGTTTGATTTAAAAAGTGCGAAGAAACCGCGAATAGACTATATCTTGAGTTAAGGTGGGGAGGGATGATTTGGGCGGCTCTTAACATCGAGGTCTTGAGAGCCGATGAGAGTGAAGTGAGGTGAGTATGGAGCAGTGCCAGAATGTAAGTGCGAGGGAAACGGGAGATCCCCGAGAAAACCCGCCAAACACCAGCATCGCCTGCCACGATTCCCATGCGCGAAAATCCGGGAGCGACCCCACCGGGAATCGAACCCGGTTACCCTAGGTAGGAGGCAAATAGTCTAACTACGACACCACCGCGGCCCCTTAAACCTTAGAAAAATCAACCTATGTGCGTATTTGGTTGTTTCCTAAATATGCCACATATTACACTCGTTTTATACTACTCTTAACATGAAAGTATCTTATTTTTGATTACATAGAACATTAACTTACATTTTACCTATACATTATCATAATTTAACACACACTTTTTGAGCTATAAGATTTAATAATTATTAATATGTAATTTTATGTTTAACATACTGAGTATTATTTTTCACACAATTAATTTTATTTTGTTGCAACCTTTATTTACTTGTTCTGAAGCAGAGTCCATAATATTTAATATTTTTGTTCTAACAGTATTTTTTATCTTGACCACATATTTATATGTCTTTCTGTTTGAACACTGTGCACGTGTACTTACTAGACCACATGACTCTATGCATTTTTGATCGCTGGGGGCAGTTTTAAGTGGCAGNGACTTTCACTGTAGCTGGTTCATTGTTCGTTGAGCGCTCACTGCATGCATTTCAACTAGACACATTTACTGCCATGCTCATGGCAAAGTTGGCAGCTAAGTCAAAGTGTGTATATTGCATCTGAAATATTTTGTATAGTTCATTCACGGTTANCTCATGGCAAAGTTGGCAGCTAAGTCAAAGTGTGTATATTGCATCTGAAATATTTTGTATAGTTCATTCACGGTTACTTACAACTTTTCTGAAGTCCTGATAAAGTTATAATTCCAGGATATTCCTCCGCCTTATGCAAACAAAGCTTAATCAAGTCCAGAAAATTTTACTAACCGGACAACGCACCACATTCGTGAGCACTGAGTTAAAAAATATTCTGCATAAGAACTATTTCTTACTAGGCATTACCAACACACCTGTTTTTTTTCAATGCTTTTATTTGTATTAATTAAAAATGAAATATTACAATTCATAGCTAATACATAAATACGTGTTCAATTTAATAATATATAAGGTACTTTTATGTTAACACACTATATAAAACCCTTATGATGCACAACATATTTAGGAAACAACCAAACACGTCNTAAGGTACTTTTATGTTAACACACTATATAAAACCCTTATGATGCACAACATATTTAGGAAACAACCAAACACGTCATATATGGGGTGATTTTTCAAAGGTTTGATTTAAAAAGTGCGAAGATACCGCGAATAGACTATATCTTGAGTTAAGGTGGGGAGGGATGATTTGGGCGGCTCTTAACATCGAGGTCTTGAGANAACCGCGAATAGACTATATCTTGAGTTAAGGTGGGGAGGGATGATTTGGGCGGCTCTTAACATCGAGGTCTTGAGAGCCGATGAGAGTGAAGTGAGGTGAGTATGGAGCAGTGCCAGAATGTAAGTGCGAGGGAAACGGGATATCCCCGAGAAAACCCGCCAAACACCAGCATCGCCTGCCACGATTCCCATGCGCGAAAATCCGGGAGCGACCCCACCGGGAATCGAACCCGGTTACCCTAGGTAGGNTCGCCTGCCACGATTCCCATGCGCGAAAATCCGGGAGCGACCCCACCGGGAATCGAACCCGGTTACCCTAGGTAGGCGGCAAATAGTCTAACTACGACACCACCACGGCCCCTTAAACCTTAGAAAAATCAACCTATGAATGGCGTGTTTGGTTGTGTCCTAAATATGCCACATATTACACTCGTTTTATACTACTCTTAACATGAAAGTATCTTATTTTTGATTACATAGAACATTAACTTATATTTTACCTATACATTATCATAATTTAACACACACTTTTTGAGCTATAAGATTTAATAATTATTAATATGTAATTTTATGTTTAACATACTCAGTACTATTTTTCACACAATTAATTTTATTTTGTTGCAACCTTTATTTACTTGTTCTGAAGCAGAGTCCATAATATTTAATATTTTTGTTCTAACAGTATTTTTTATCTTGACCACATATTTATATGTCTTTCTGTTTGTACACTGTGCACGTGTACTTACTAGACCACATGACTCTATGCATTTTTGATCGCTGGGGGCAGTTTTAAGTGGCAGTACAAATTAATTTAAATGGCAACTCTAGTGATTGGCCAGTGTTTACGGAACACTCTTTAGTTAAGTTTTCAACGAAAAAACTAACATCTTGTGACGCGGCTTGAGGCAGCCAACACGGGTGGGCTGTGCGCCGGGTTGGCTGCCTGTCACTGCGTAACAAGATGTTAGTCTTTTTTGTTGAAAACTTAAGTTAAGAGTGTTCCGTTAACACTGGCCAATCCCTAGGATTACAATTTAAACTGACACGTACTGCCACTTAAAACTGCCCTCAAAGATCAAAAATACATAATTGTAAAACTAGACCGTCTTCAGTGCCATAGCATAAATCAATCATATATATTAATTAAAAAAATAACGTATTACAAATAATAAATGAGCTCCCTAAGAGCAGCAAATGACAAATACATTCAGCGTATATAGATAATTAGTATTGGGAAAAATAAATAATCCTAAGGGGGGGGGGGACCTCAAATATCACAGCACATTGATAATGTTACATTCTGCACATATCTTGTCCCATTTTCCTGGCCTTATATTTTTGCTTCAGTGTCTTTAAGACATGTTCCTTCGTACTGGTAGCCTACCACAGACAAGAAGAGGAAGAAGAAAATGTGTTGACTTTATGTACATTGTAACCTTGTATTGTGTGATTTGCAACACTTGTCTAATATCNGAGGAAGAAGAAAATGTGTTGACTTTATGTACATTGTAACCTTGTATTGTGTGATTTGCAACACTTGTCTAATATCCATGTATTATGTATAGAAAATAGTTCGAACGGTTGCAATAAGTCAAACAAACATTACAATGAAACGTACCCCGTGGGCTGTACCGGGGGACTAGCTAGGTACGTTTCCTAGCATATCATACTCAGTTATAGTTCAATATCAGGGTTCTATTAATTCAAGGTACTTTGCCCTTTAAACTATGGGAATAAAGTCTCAAAATAAAACAAATAGTTATAATTCATGAGAAACAAATTAAAAACCCAGACACTGTCTAGTGTCACAACTCTCCTATTACCGATGTAAGTTGTGACAGAGACTAAAGCGAGTAGTGACAGACGTACATTTAAAGATTTTATGGAAGAAACTTTAATTGTAATGCTATTGTTGGTGTTTAAAATGAGTAATATAAGTAAAACGACACGTGAACACAATTTGTACCTTTTTATTCGATCTTTGGTACATACTGCAAACTACAATAACAGTCTTATGAAATAATTATTATCATTAAAATTAATACAACAATTATTGGCACATATTATGAGATCAAGACAAAAACACTGAGCGTTATATAAGCCAGTGTCACTAGAGTTCCTCTCTCTGCCGATGTCATGGCGCTGACGTGTTTTTCTCCCCGTCGTGCAATAATTCTGTCCGATTTTTGAACCGTTGTTATCCCGGTCTCGTCCATGTTCTATATATCTTTAGAATCAAGTGAATACTTACTTAATATGCCTGTATAATTGTCAAAAACTGCACTCGCATTGGTTTTATTAAAGCTCGTAGCGCGAGCTATGCTTGTTGCCTGAGGTAACCTTAAGGACAAGATTGGATGACGTTTCATAAATAATTTAAGCCATACTTCACTCGCCATTTCATTTTCATACCACGACTTTGGAATATTTTTGTTGTGCTTCTTTGCTAACCTGAAGGCCAAGCGTCTTGTTTCTTTTGTTGTCATTCCATACTTGGAAGCAGCGCAAGTCAACAAATATTCGCATACAGTATTTTCTTCCTCGTCGTTAAAAATTGTCTGACTTGGGTACCCGATAGATATAGGATTTCAGTGCTAGATTTTTTTCTACATATGTTTTCTTTTTTATAAATCGAGACAGTGACATGCAGTTTAGATTATACGAACTACCAGCAGTTCGAAGACTGCCCTCGTAAAGTCACCTCTTCATAGGCTAGTTTGCAAATGTCTATACTGGCCAAGCCCCTGTTCGTCTTCCGCACGTATTGGTTAGGCATCCTAAAACAATAAAATAAGCCCTTTTGTATGCAAAGCCACACCAAACAATACTTTTACAACCAAAACAAACTAGTTGTGAGTATACCGAGGAGAGTTGTGACAGCTTGTCACAACTCGCCTAGGTGCGCAAAACCCGCGCTTTAGCCAACTCATGCTTATAACCTCTAAACGCGAATTGAGTTTAGATAAGCAATGCCACATTTTAACAGTTAAATAGTCAACGCTTGAAAGGTGTAATATTGCATTGCAATTATCCTAATACGTATCAAGTAATACGATATGCAAATATTGGTTACAAACTTACTTTTGGCATTTACTTCCGAGATGAAGTCGTAAACAGAATACCGTCCCGCACAGGTCACCGGCGCGCACTGCGTCAAGCGGGGGGTCGACAACGAATGAGACGTGCGACGTTGCCAGCTCGCTAACTACCATAAGTTCTGAGTAATCGGCTTTGTCACAACTCACCTCTGTCACAACTCTCCTCGGTCTACCTTGCTCACTTCCGCATTACATGCGAGCTTAAATAGCACACTCGTATAAAACAGAACAACACGTCCTACAGACATCACGACACAAGACATTCACTCCAGTCGGGAAGCTGGGTGGGGTGTTTCACTCCCCCGCCGATCACAACGCGTAATTTTACTTTGAAAAAAGGGAACACGATAGTAACAGTCTCAAACACGGGTCTGGTGCCCAAAGAGAAACAGATACACGGCACCCCGTCGCCAACCCAATGATTTGGAAATGTGTTGGGGTGCAATTTTATTTAACAAGCATCCAGTAAGTTTTGGGAGTCTCGGCTTCCGGCCTCACGATAAGAAGGCCATTCGGCGGCATGCGAGGGGTTCTAAATGATTTACAAAATCTTTCGCAGATAATCACGTAGAACTTGTGTCATTTTTTTTAAAGTATCCTTAAAATTATTTTTATTTAGTGAGAAATTATGTATTTTTCTGTTTAACACTAGTTAAAGGCAGAATTTGCAAAATATTAACATATTTCTCTAGCATTTCGCGGTATCCCTTGATCAGTGCGTGTATACTTGTCGCATGCGAATGTAAATACTTTGAACACAGTACGCGTACGACATACAGGAAATCATTCAGGCCTAATTATCACCCCTGGCTTTTAAATTAATAACAACTGCACACAAAAATATTATTCTCATTTATGGTAAGCAAGTACAATAATGAATGTCCCTCAAAAAAATTTCACATGGCTGACAAATACAGCGGACAAATACAGCTGGACAATAAAATACGTAAATGAAAACTATTTTTTTCGATTCACTCATTTTACAGGTTGACGTGAATATGGACACATGTTAGAACGCAGCCCGCCATTAGCAACCATTAATCTGTAAACATTATGAGCTCTCTGTGGAAAAATGAACAAATGACATGACGAAATAGAATAAGCAACGGCCCATACAATATTCAGCTTTACACAGAAAAAAAGAGATAATTTCTCTACTTAATTTCACCAATTACGGACTTACCCTTGATGGACAGACAGAAAAAATAAATCAGAGTTTTGAAAAATGCTCAAGGAACCGTTGGTTTGTTGTATGTAGTTATAATTTTGTGTGCTGAATGCAGTACTGAGAATACTGGGTAGATGGCATTGGAAAAAATGACGCGATGTCATGTTTCTTTTACAAATGATGTTCGTCAGTGGCCCAGAACTGCCTAACAAAGCGTTCAGTAACTTAGGTCCTTCTTACGTTATCATCCAAATACTTGTGAGAAAATTGGGATACGTTGCACCCACATAGAAATGTATTACGTAGTACAAGGTAACTGTAATACAGAAGACAAAACAGATATGCTTATTAATTAAACAGAGAATATCAATTAGGAATTTACAAATTACTACGTGTTTATATTTTATAAATATCACGGCTCCTGTTTTATGCACAGATGATCACGACAGTTTTTTCTATCCTTCGTGGTTTATAATCTCTATAACGTTCGTACGACGTACTGGATATCACAAATATAGTTTTATTTGGTGCATAGAATAAAGAAATGGTAGCAGAACGAACCCACATACTGCTGATTAATACCTACAGCTTTCGGTATAAATACCTTTTTCTGATTTGATTGTCCAGGCATACTCCCTAACTGTAAGAGGTAATGTTACTGTACATGGAAGTTTTTACTTCAACGGTAAAAACATAGATCAATCATAAAAACACTGCATAAAGAGTCATCCGATATTAAACATTCTTTACTAATATCTAAAATACTATTCAGTTAGATAATACAAGAATAGATCTGTTTTCTACCGGGTGTGCATTCATTTTATAACACTTTTTACAAAATCACACAGCACACAATATTTGTTCCTAGTACAATATAATTAATTACTCTGATACTCGGAAAGAAAAAGCAAACATATAGAAATTAAGAAGAGTTGACGTTAATTAATTAGTTTCAATTTTGCTTGTATATTCATTAATATCTATTTTTGGAACTTGCCATACTGGTTTTTTGTGTTTGCTTTCATGTATATACTGCTCCAACGAAATCAAATTCCAATGGACACGCAAGTTTAAAACATGGGTGGGTTGTCTCTACCTATACATTTCAGTAATTACTTTTCAAACAAGGCCTTCATTTCGGCAGTACATAATATAAAAATAAATAACATTTTAAATGCTGGATGGAGAATGTCATAACCATTACACAGGATGAGTATAAAAGAATACCCCAACTTTGAAGGTCTATAATATCAAAACCAAACAACCTAGCCTTGATTGAAAAATCAAATGAACAGCGGAACCGTGAAGTTTGTTTACCATATAATCATAAATGTTCAATGTAATCAACATGAATGGCCCGAACGACATTTACGCGATAATCAAACTCGTTCCACGCTATTGTCAGCATGTCCGGTGTTACGGTTTGGATGGCGTTCGTAACTCTCGGTTTGAGGAGGTGAGGGGGTAGTGAGCTCGCATTAGACACGTCAATGTGAAGGGGATGGTCTGATGTTTCCTTTATGTGCCCAGAACGAGGTAGACGATGTTTTCATGTCTAAACTGGTTTTTAGCGATGAAGCGACGTTCCATACAAATGGTAGGTGAACCGGCACAACGTGCGAATAAGGGGCCAGGAGCCTCCACATGAAACCACCGAACACGAGCGCGCTTCCCCCAAAGTGAACGTGTTTTGCGCCGTATCCAAAGACACTGTTTTCGGCGCTTTCTTTTTTTCACGAACCCACTGTTACTGGAATTCCTTATTTGGACATGCTTACAGAGTGGTTGTTTCCTCAGTTAGAAGGGGCGGCGGGGAACTTCATTTTCCAGCAGGATGGTGCGCCACCCCATTGGCACCTAGCTGTTCGCGGATACCTGAACGAGACGTTGCCGCAACGCTGGATTGGTCGAGGAGCAGCTGGTGACCAGGCTCTTCATCACTGGCCCTCAAGAAGCCCAAATCATACCCCGTGCGATTTTTTTCTATGGAGGTACATAAAGAAACAAGCGTCTCGTCCACCATTGCCGGCTAACATTGACGACCTCGAAACGAGAATTACGGACGCCATCCAAACCGTAACACCGGACATGCTGACAAGACTGTGGAACGAGTCTGATTATCGCGTAGATGTCGTTCGGGCCGCTCGTGGTGGTCACATTGAACATTTATGAAGATATGGTAAACAAGCGTCACAGTTCCACGGTCATTTGATTGGTCAATCAAGGTTGTAGGTTGTTTGGTTTTTTATTATAGTCCTTCAAATTTGGGGTAGTCTTTTATACTCATCCTGTAGTGTCATTCTGTTAACGTTATATACGCCTCTTGTGCTTCGTTTATTTTTCAAAGAGAGTGGATTTTTCCAATTCTATAGAGCGATCATACGAGAGAGAGAGAGAGAGAGAGAGAGAGAGAGAGAGCGCGCTAAAAAGTACACTCAATAACGATTGTGAAAAGCGTTGTCTAAAAAGAGAAAGTTTAGAAATGAGTCACGGTCTCCAGAACGCGAGCGCAGCTGAACGCTGTTTCAGTTGCGCTTTTTGATTTTATCTTTGAGTCACATAAATTTAGCTAGTTAGTAAATGTTCATTTGGTTTTCATCATCTTTGTCAGTTCTAGTCTTTTGTTTTTAAAGTGATCATGTTATACCAAATATATGTTTGACGTCCATGCCAAAATGCTTTCGCTCGGAAATTTTCATTGAAAACAATTAATTAAAACGGTGTCACATAATAAAAAAAATTTCCACAACTTTTCATTAAAAATTATTTGCAGAAATTTAGATTTGGTTATGACCTAGAATCGTAGCTTCAAAAAACTGGCAAAACGTTTATATCAGAAAGTAAAACCAGTACTTAAAAATTCGTTCAATTATATTGTTTAACAGTTTGCATTAGTCTTACGAACATTGCAATAAAATTATTATCTCTATATCATACGCTGTTTGAGCAAAAATACGTGTTGAATGAATACGTTTAATTCAAAATGAAATTGTTGGAGAAGAAAGCAAGTCTTAGTAAAGAAAATATATTACTAACAGACTTTAATTAAAACTGTTGTAATAGGAAAATAAAACTGATTTAAAATATATACATTTTGGTAGACTTAAATGCACCATCAAATGTGAAATATCGCAAAACATCTAAACACAAAAGAGTAGCAGNTGAAATATCGCAAAACATCTAAACACGAAAGAGTAGCAGGAAAGAGTTACTGTTTACTAAGTTGCCCATTGCAAGCAGGATGGCCAAGGAAATTTTCTTAAGCCAAGTATATGTATATTTCCCACTCGTAAGCACAAATTGTATTTCCGGTTAAAACATAATACATGTAAAACTGAAAAACGATCTTACACAATACGGATATGCAGTTGATAGGTACTAACTACATCTGTAGCTCCAATACATCTGTAGCTCCAAGGTAAAATTTAATCGTAACTCATTCTTCATGATACCACAGCATATAATATTTATCACATATTTGAAAATAATGGCCAGTTTATTATACTCATTACATAAATATAGGCACATAATTTAGGAACTTGAATAAAACGTATGACAATTATAATGGGAACAAATTTTCAATCCCCAAATATATATATTAGTCGTTAATTACCGAGATGTTAGCAACGTGTTATTAAGTAAACAACGTAATAATATTACGTGAAACAAAAACCTCAACTACCAGTTAGGCGGCGTTACAGCGTAATTTAGCTTCCATCACTACTATATACATACAAAATTCGCGTTATTATTTCGGGACACATTAATCTTTAAACTCGTGTACCTTTAAAATGTGTTTTTGATTGGCCCTTGC
This sequence comes from Clitarchus hookeri, assembly GCA_002778355.1. Lineage (NCBI taxonomy): Eukaryota > Metazoa > Arthropoda > Insecta > Phasmatodea > Phasmatidae > Clitarchus > Clitarchus hookeri. Next base: position 40,555 of record NQII01004309.1, on the reverse strand, counting down.
CTTATGTGACATGCCCTTGGTACCTCTGCGCCAATAAATGAACGCTTCAAGATTGCGTGCCCCAATCACGTGCTGTTCAGTCAGAAAGGTAGTGCATTCACATTTATGCAGCAGCCAATGGAGAAACGACGTCGACCTTTGCATACAGTACTGTGCAGTTCAGCCTGATGCCAAAAAATAACGCGAATTTCGCATGTCCCTAGCTATTACCGATATACACGAAATATTACTGTATCGAAATAAAAGCCTAAACGAAATTTGTATTAAAACTAAAATCGCGTAAAACATATATGGGCAAAATTGCAAGTAGTGATTACTTTCAACTCTTAATGCGAATTAAAACTATAAAATGGAAACTAAATTCATAATAGGCATAATATCTAGAGCCAAGAAAAGATTCCACGACCAGTTGTACTCCAAAACGCTTTAGTTCAGAACCAATATCGTGGTTGGGTGATTTTAACTCGCACGCTTCTTAGGTGTTTGCCAGCCAATCATTGGCATTTAGTGTCGAGGTAATCGTATTACGATTGGCTCGGTCGAGTATTAAATGTCTTCTCATACAGACATGCGGCCAATAGCCGAAGGAAATTTGCAAGATTGCACGTAGGAATTTAAGTCTAGCCTGCACATACATCTTTCCGCGAAAAAAACAGGTAGCCCTACTAATATCCAATCAAAACAAATGCCAGTATTGTCGTCATCAGTAAGAAACTTATTAAAACTCCAAAGCAACAGCATCTTCATGCAGGAAAAAAATTATTTTCGTTCTTTATCTCTCGACACGCAACACACGAAATACGACATAAATGTAAAGAAAATTCGTCAACTTTTGTGCAGTTGCGCTATCCTCTCCACATTAAAGTACACATCACACATGAGTACAAGTCCAAAACAAGCATGCATATCACTAGGTATAGCTGCTAGTGCTACACTTAAAAAAAATCAATGAAACTGCGGAAAGAATAACGGTAAAAAATCCGGAAATCTCCGTAGAAATATGGGCACTTCAATTTCTCATAAATGGACTTCCGTAAATTCCACACATCGTTATGTGAATAACAGGACTTTCACGGAAAGTTTTTAGCCACTTTTTATTAAATTGGAGGTTTCCGAGTTGAAATTATGAGAGTAGAACTTTTTCGATACGTAGGTTTGAAGTGCATATAAAAATCTAAATTTTTCATTACGGAGTAGGATTTGATCACAAACCAAAATTATAATAACAGAAAACTTTGTTCAAGGGCATGTATTCACATGTAAAACACTGCGAAAGATTTTTGTATTTATACGCATATTTTCAGTGCCCTGTATTATTGAAGTGTTATGAGGATTCCCGGATGTTATCTACGTATGGTGATAACTGACTATACTTGAAGGTGTAGAAGTAGGTGGCTTCAATAACCTAACTGCAACAGGAACCATAATTTTAGAGATAAAGTGGCGAGAACTCTTCGTGTAACCTATGTGGTGACATATTTTATAAATACGCATATAATTTCTGTTCTATTTTAACGTACACGCTTCTATCTAAATACAAATTTAGGTGAAAACAACCGATAACTTAACAGACTAGTCCGAAAATTGCGAGCAGTGTAGTGGGGCGTTGTTTGCAAATCAGTGCCTGAAAAAAGAACTTGTCTGATTGTGGCCCGACCAATAAGGACGTTTACACAGCTCTCAGTAGCCAATCAGATAACAGATCGTTTCCAGAGCCCCGTGCGGCCAAAAGGCTGCATAATATGCCATCATAAAAGGGGATATCTTAGCCAGAGTGGCAATAGATGAGGCCTGTGATGCTCTAATTAAATCTCACGTATTCCAACTTTGCAATAATGCCATTTAATCCACGAAGTATGTTAATATTTAAGAAAGGTGCCTGACTTAAAATCCCAACCGTACTGGCATTTTTCATTTAATTATGTATTATCAGGGGAATATAGTGGTGAACTATTTTCTGTTAATAAATCATGGGGATGTATTTAATCCATTTTGGTGGAATCCTGGGTTATTTTTCATTTATTCCATTGACTTGACTTTTGTAAATTATCTTCAGAAATGGTTAACAGCTTTTCAATATTTTTCCTGTGAAACTGACGCGTATTTTTATTCTAATTTAACCTTAATTGGTACTTACGTAACACACAATTATGCAGGGTATTATACTATATATTTTATAAGTTTGGAAATAAGCGTACATCATGTTTCTCGGTTATTCATTGAGATAATTCTAACTACAGTCCTACGAGTGAAGGTTAAATTCTTCCTCAGCAACTAGGTACATCGAGGCCAACCTGTACGATAAACACAAATTTATTTTTGGAATATTAGAGAAATAAATGTTTTTATAAATTTAACTAAGCATTTAGATTTAATTTGCACTAAAATGAACTCATTATGTTGACATGTGCCATATCAACGTAGAAGCTTAGCTGTCACAGCGCACGCCATACCCCACCCCTTCCCGCAATGGCACTCCCAGTAGCCACTTGCCTCGAAAACACGGCTGCAATTAACGGCTACGACGAAGTCAGGCCGGAGCCAGGGAGCCAGTTACACGTGTCAAGGTTACCTCGGACCCCCACCACCCCCCTAGCAACCCCGTGAAACTTGGACACGCCAAAGAAAGGACGAGATATTTTGGCGATTTCCGCCCACGAGATAATTAAAATACATTCGTGCTGAAGGGGGATATACACCAGAGAAAAGGCTGACAAAGCTTGGCAATTGGACCACGAGTCCCCACCCTCCCCTAGCTACACGCAGAGACACACACCAAAAAGAATATGCTTATGTAAGCAAAAGTTACACTAATGCGACGTTAGTTAGATGCAGGAGAAGAGCTGACAGCATTTTGGCAGGGGCCGCTGGCCCTCACCTCACATCCCCTCCCCCTAACAAGGGAAGACACGTGTAGGTTCTTAGGAGGGATAGAAATAGTTTAAAAGCCAAGTTGTGAGACAAGGGGAGATCAGTTGAACCAGGTCAGTTGACTCAGAAGTGCGCGAGCGCAAGTCGGATCGGGAGTACCGGAAGAAGCGAGTCGTGGAGGCGTATGTCGAGAAGCGAACCCGGAGCCGCAGTCGANGTCGTGGAGGCGTATGTCGAGAAGCGAACCCGGAGCCGCAGTCGAGGAGAGAAGTCACCGCAACCAGGGCCTTTTCCAAGGCCGCCCGAAGCGCCAGATCTCAGCCTGTCGACAACAGACCAGAACTACAAGACTAGATAAGTATCAAGTCGTCGCCCAAAGAAACCCCTCCGACGCCTAGTGCCACCCCCAAGACGCCGACTACAGTTAGCACGAGTACGTTAATTAGGGTACCACCTCGGAATTGTTTCTGTAAAGTTTAATCTCGGGACAATATAACCAACCAGTAAATTGAAACACCGAATGGCTACCTTAATGTTACCTTGTCACCCCCAACCTTCAAGGCACCCTACAGTCTGTGCCTGGTAACATTAACTGAGATCCTATGACCTGCAGATGGGGAATAGCGTCAATGTGTTCGAGAAAATTGCATTGTTCTATTCCATAACTCATAAACTATTCTGAATGGTTGGCAAAATGTATTAGTTTCACCGAGTCAGATCATCATATATGGATAGAGGCTTATCATGGAAGTGTCAACTTTGTCTATTTTATATGCTTCTAAGGACCATCACTTCAGTTTACCTCTGTGAGCTTATCTCATATGTCAGTGATTAAACAATAATTTATACTGGTTCATGGAGAATTGCACTGGCCTGGCAGTAAGACCCCAGAGAATTTTACAGGTTCGCAAGTAGGTAACTGAATATTAAATGAAATAATTCTACGGATTGAAATCACTAATTACTGATTCATAATTAGTGTGTGCCATCATGTTACAGAGCAGTTTTGGACTGAGGTTCCGAAACAACAAAAGTCGTACGAGTGCGTGAGCGAATTAAGAGATTCGGGCGACTCGAGGTCTTAAGAGTCAATAAGGGTGACGTGAGTATGGAACAGCGCCGGAATGGAAAGGTGGGGAAAACGGGATATCCCCTAAAATACCCGCCAGCGGCACGATTTCCCCATGCAAAACTCCGGGGGCGACCCCGCCGGGAATCGAACCCGGCTCGCCTTGGTGGGAGGCGAGTAGTCTAACCACTACACCACCGCGGCCCCCTAAATGTTGCACGAATTTTTGTATCAGGTGCACAGGTGGTTTGGTCTAAACTCTGTGTGGTTCGGGCGCACTCACAAATATTCCAGCCCGTGTGGGCAGGTCGACAGTCGGGGCGAAGGCTTGCCTGGTCAGTGGTGGCTTGCGACCGCTCACGCCATTAAACCGCTTCCTCGCCTCGCCCATAAATACTTTGCCAACAGCTCGGAGTTTTCAACTGTCCCGTTCTTTCTGATAAACAGGGCTTTCTCTTGACCACGGCAGTTGAACTTCCTTGCAAACAAGGTTTGCAACTAGGTACGAAACGAAAATAGCCAGAATTCTACTCGCTTTAAAGCTGTCCAAAAGTCTAAAATTCCCCCCTGATTTTTAGGATATTTTTAGTTTCATGACATTATATAGACAATAAATTGATACAATTACTAACTATATGAAAAATAACATTTACCTTACTTTTTTTTTAGCGTAAATACGAGAATATCAACGAAAAATCTTTTTTCGTACAAATTTTAGATAACACAAAGTGAGGTTTCAGCCTAACTCTGGATGATTAAGGTGAGGTGTGTATACCATACTCACAGTGCATTAATAATGTATTACCTATCAAGGTGAACATATTTATATTTAATTACTTACATGTCATCTTCGATAAAGACAAAATTATGTTTTGTCCTGGATGGGTACGGTGTAATTATTATTGCACTCCACCTTATCCACGTAAGTGGCATGTTGAAATTTCTTTGAAATACGAAACTTGGTTCACCTGTGGAAGGGTTTATTAACTTCAAATGATATTTTCTTAAATATTATCTCAAAAATTATATTTATAAAAGGGTGAACCGTAAAGCAAATTTTCAACTACTATTCTTCACAAAACATTTATTTGAGCTATATAAATTGTAACTAGACTAACGTATTAACTTTGTAAAATTTTCAGATATGTTCCATATATATATAAATTTATATATAATCCTTAGATTTAATTTAATTAGCTTTTAAAATTCATTTTCCTTCATGGACAAACTTTTCTAACACTATTATTTCATATAACAACCTAACTGCTAACAGTGTAAAAAATAAGTGTATCCTCTTGAACGCACCTAAAAATCGTTGCTAAGGCTACCTAGACTCCACTTACACAAATTATGACAACTCCACGTCGAAAGAACAACACAAAATATTATGTTGAATTTCTCTTAATCTGCTATTTTTACCAAGAGAAATTAATCAATCTCAATCAGTCAAGTTATTTCACCTAATTAACACAGATAAATTCAAAGCTCACATAAAGCTTTGAAGTGCGGGAATTAACTTTGTTAAATACATTTATAAAAGACAGGTATTTTTGATTGGTGTCAAAAATATATAATGCTAATAAATAGCATTTCTATCAACATGAAGGCCGTACATAACGAACTAACAATAAAAATTAGATGAAAATATGTCAGTTAAAACAAAATATTACACATGTGATTGAAGTTATACAAGTAAACAGTGATAAAAGACATGTATATTATTTTTAAGCGTAAAATTATTATTGCGTTGATGTAAAATTGTTTTACCAAAATATTTTTTTAACTAAAAAAATGTATTTACATTTACTGCAGAATGTTATTTGTATTTTACGAAAACCACGATGTTCATTATTTATCTATTATACTTTTATCTGCCAACAATTTTTGCTCTTCATTTAAGAGTGTTGTTAAAATAAAATTTCAAAACACCTTTTTAGAGAAGATAAAGTTTATGAACTTAACATTTTAGTGAGAAAATATTTTTCATTAATTAATTAATGGAACCTGCGATAAAAATTATGAATGAAATAAAACTGTTTGGATAATATTATTTACTGTTGGTTTATATCTATTCAAAAAATACAAATAACATTAGTTGTTAAACAACACTGAGAAATATTTTGAACAAACTTGCGAAAAAAAACACTCTCAAGTGTATCTGCGACACGCAGATGAGGGAATTATTATACAGTCGTATTCCTTAGCGACGGTTGAAGCGAAGAAAATTGTCATTTAGTTCTCTCTTGGGGATCAACTCCGAACAATTTCAAGCTAATCGCCGCAACCTGACATTTAAATCAAACTAATTATTTTTTATTCCGCAGGGAGCGTTGTAGTCAGGGTAAATTCCGGCAAACTCGACTACTAAATATAATGCAATTAAAGAGAAAGAAACGTGACAAAATGTGAATGTTATGAAATAATATGTTTGCTTTTGAGGAAAGAGGTCATACAAGTTTATATTTGTATGATTGTCAATTTGCATGGAAAGTGACGGTGTATTAGATTATGTTATTAACACTTCTAGCACTCGACTAAATTACGTAACATCAACAAAACTGAAACAAGCTCGATATCTTTATGTGTCTGCTAAGAGCTGAACATTTCATTGGTCGTCCCTTATACATTTTGCCATGTCTTTTGCTCACTTGTCCACAGATAGCTCATCAGGTTGTTAATGTCCTGATGTGTTCAATTGTATAGTTAAGGGCTTACTAACGTACTCCGGTTTTATGCCTGAAGGCTTATCAGGGGACGGCTTACAAACTAACTTATATTAACACCCATGCCTTATCTGACATTTGAACCCAGAGCCTCTCGCACCACAGACCGGTGGTGCACCAACAGACTGCGCTAGGGGAGGTCAGCTGCTGTGTTCAAGGACGTTGCCGAATTTACCTCCGCTTATAACAACAGAGAACATAATAAATAATGTTTACTGGTCAAATCAAGTTCATTCACGTGTTTCCAGATCTCTGATAGTTTTTAAGGGACACGTTTCTCATCTTTTGTTCTTAGCTTACCAGACTTCGAAATAAAAAAGATTGTTTGAATTTGGCCTAAATAAACGACCACTTTATAACATACGGGCAACGTGATCAAACTGTTAAAACTGCAATTTAAAGCTTACATCGGGAAATTGTTACACATCACTAAACAAGAAACATGGCACCAACTAGCTGAACACTCCCATGTTTTAAATCACACACAAACGACAAAAACAAATGGTTTTAAAAAATGGAAAATCGCATGGTTTAAACGAAAACCCAAATCAACAGGTATGTTGCCACATACACATTATATGTATACCCAGACATTTCTTCGTATATAATACCCTTATTAGGAGTTATATTAATACGGAAAAGGCACAAATTCTCGTTTAGATATCATAAATAAATAACATTACTTGAGAGCATTAGATTTCATAGATTAAAAATAACCAATACGTTGTATTAAGCATCAGAGCCTCTTACTATACGGTTTCCTTTACATGTCCCATATAAAGTTTACAACTCCTCCTCAGCCCTCTTCCTACCACCTCCATTTCCACTAACAGTGTGTGCGTGTGCCTGTATACCACACAATATACAAGTTTCCGAAACTTCGCTACGTAGAAACTTCGTAGAAAGTCTATTGTGTTCGTCCAAGTTGTTTTCCTTGTGTTGGCCAGTTCTGTACCAACTGCGCCACTTTCACAAAAAACACGTTCCTCAAAATTGCACTGAGTTAGTCGTTAACTGGGGAAGTTTTTAACTATACAGTTTCTCCCGTTCGTTATACGAGAGCACTGGAACAACAGTGTTCAAAACTATTTTTTTATTTTATTTTAAAATTTCAAAGTATATATTCCCGTGTTTATATACACAAGTATGTTATTTTAATAATGCATTTTTGGGACCAAAAAATATTGTTATATTATTTTAAAATAACACTAACTTATTTTAAATAAATATAAAAAGTACGTCTACATTTTTATGTACAACTTAAACAGTAAGTTTGAAATGTAGTTTTGTACAACTTTAAAAATTATTACAATATTTGAAATGCATATTTTTTAATTTTCCACAATTTAAAAAATTGCACGGAAAATAATATATTAATTAATACCCTTGTTATGATTTTAGCTATTACACTTTAAGTATACATTTTTATAACAGTGTTGTCGATGAAAAAAATTCATGAATTTGGCGATCAAACTTTAAAATATAATATCTACAACACTATATGTAATGTTTACATCTTGGGTACGTAAGTATCCTATATGTTAATTAAAAATAGTTCTTTGTTACGATGTGACAGAAAAAAACGCACATTTCTTCTCCTGCGTTAATACCACATACATAAAAAACAAGTTAAAGATATAAGGTTCCAGATTCTATTATTTGCAGTGTATATATATCTATGTAATCTTTTATTTTAGCTGTAGAGTACTTTTATGTATGTTAACTGTAATATATTCCTTTACAATGCGATAGTGAAAAAATTCATAATTCTCTTTCTGCGTTACTTCTGCACGAATACAAGACAAGTTGTAAAAAGGAAAAATACAAATTTTCATTATAACCTGTTCGACGCAGGTGTACTGTGGTAATCTGCGCGTGACGTAGTCTCAAATCCACACAGGCGACGTCGGATGCTGCAGTTCGCTTCGCTTTCCTGCCTGAATAATTAACACGTCGGGCTTGAGGGGGTCGCCGCCGAGGGGTGTGAGGGGATCCGCGTGACGTCATCAGCGCCTCCCTTGTTACCTCTCGCCGGGAGAGTACTCATGAATTATGCCCACACACTCTACCTGGCGGCTGGAACCAGCGACACGGCCAGTCACGTACCGAGGGGGAAAACAAATCCGCACTTCCATATTGTCGCTCTGAGCGTATTGATAGAAGAACCTTGTTTATGTAGCGGATGGCGGAGAACTCTTATTATTCACGTGGAAGAATGGAAACTACCATGTAAAAATACTGAGTTAGTGAAGAGATTGATTGTGGTGAGTATGGAGCAGCGCCGGAATGAAAGAGGAGGGGGAAACGGGCGATCCCCGAGAAAACCAGCCGACTATCAGCATCGTCCGAGACACGATTCCCACATGCGAAAATCCGAGATTGGCCCGGCCAGAGATTGAACCCAGCTCGCCTTGGTGGGAGGGGAGCAGGCTAACCGCTCAGCCACCGCGGCCCCTGAAAAAATACTGGGCTTTTCATTTGTGTTGTCATCGCCTTGTGACGCCACTTTTTTGTTTACAGTTTTTAAAGACTCTGGTCTCCAAAAAAATTTTTATTTTATATTTGTACCGAATACTTTTTAGTTTGCGGACGTACTAACAAATATTATTTCCTCGCATAAAAAAAAATAGACAGCCATTTTTTGCATAATCGCATGTCAAAATCACAATTGTTTTCTTCGACGTACAAACAATAAAACCTAACTAATTTATCGATATGAGATAATTCACATTAAAATAAGATACCGAGAGTTAATTGCTTAAAACTTAAAAATAATAATATTACATATTTTCGCAGTTTTTTAAATACTTAAATTAATTTTTTTTGCAAGTTTTTAATTTGTAACAGTCTTTAATTTAAAAAAAAATGTTGCTAAGCATTCATTAAAATAAATTGTGACGCTATCTCTTAGTCACNTTCGCAGTTTTTTAAATACTTAAATTAATTTTTTTTGCAAGTTTTTAATTTGTAACAGTCTTTAATTTAAAAAAAAAATGTTGCTAAGCATTCATTAAAATAAATTGTGACGCTATCTCTTAGTCACCCTGGTTAAAATTTGTGTATACGAGATAATTAATTTTTTTCACGCTCCAAAAATCACTAAAATTGTGATTTTGACATGACATGATGCAAAAACTATGCGATATATATTTCCATGTGAGGAAAGGGCACTTGAAAGTGATCTCCACAAGTTGAGCGGTGTTTCGTACAAATATAAAAAGATGAATTTGTTGGCGACTAGCATTTTTAAGCCTATACAGACGCAGGTCATGAGTTTTAATTAGAAGTCTATCTGACGAACATTAAGAAATGCTGTAGAACGGCATTCACTAAATCAAACTTAATAATGCTGGTATACCAATGCCTTGAACTGGCTCGAAACTACGACGAATTATTACCAACAGCTTGTGTAGACAAGCTACCCGATAAAGGATGGGTTAATGTAAAGTTAGTTACCGTTACTGTATTCGCATTTTTTTATAGTTGAGATTACAGTTCAGATTCAACACNCAGCTTGTGTAGACAAGCTACTCGATAAAGGATGGGTTAATGTAAAGTTAGTTACCGTTACTGTATTCGCATTTTTTAAAAGTTGAGATTACAGTTCAGATTCAACATGCACAGTCAACAGTAATTCGTGAATATGTCAGCGTAAATGAGTAATTTCGTAGCGCTAACATTGATTCAAAATGCTTTATTATATTAATGTTAAATATTAAATAAAATTTATAGTTTTCCAAATGTCACTCTTGCAGCGCTTAGTTCATTCACGTCAAAATAAGTCTTTCTCAAATACTGAATTTATTAATTACCAACATAAAATTTGGGACGTAAATTTTTGTAGATTTTGTAAACAAGGCAAGTTTAAGTTAAAGTAACCGATTGGCCAATATATGTGTATATTTGCATACTTTCAGGTAGTCATATATACATATTTAAAATCCAATAATGTTTACTCTAACTTTGAAGTTCTTTATTGTGTTATAGAAAAAACATTAGTCACTGGTTTTTAATTACAGGTCTATATGTAGGAATGGTAACATTTTTGCTAACTCCAAGATAAATCATGCTGCAATAATTTAATTCCCAAGGCACGTCGCTGAACAATGTTGAAANAGTAACCGATTGGCCAATATATGTGTATAGTTGCATACTTTCAGGTAGTCATATATACATATTTAAAATCCAATAATTTTTACTCTAACTTTGAAGTTCTTTATTGTGTTATAGAAAAAACATTAGTCACTGGTTTTTAATTACAGGTCTATATGTAGGAATGGTAACATTTGTTGCTAACTCCAAGATAAATCATGCTGCAATAATTTCATTCCCAAGGCACGTCGCTGAACAATGTTGAAAAACAATATAAATAGACATTGGGCAAAAAGTTATTAAAACGAAGAAAAGTTGAAGATTTTAAAATTATTATAAAAATTCTATATTATAATCTAGTTTAGTTGTAAATTTTTCTATGCAGATGTTTTACAGTTCACAGAATTTTTAAAACTTGCCGAACAACAAAGCCCGCAAATTTGTGCCGGTTAATTTTTTTCCCATTATGTTGAGAAAAATCTTAAACGTGATATTTAATCATATGTTTATTTCATGCCAGAAAGGTTTGCCATAAAAATAAAAATACACATTTTTATTTTAATTATTCTGGAAATTGCAAAATGTATCTATTCATTGCTAACTCTTTTTATATGTGATTTCATTTAATTATGATTAGTTTATGTTAAACTTTAGCATTTCACAAATTTCATAGAAAACACATGTTTTTATTTTACGACAGAACACAAGTTAATTGGCGATAATTATTCCGAGAACTGTTCGTATTCCACAGCTTACGGGCACTGCCTACCGGCTGGCAGCTGCAAAATTTAAATAGGAAATCCAATATTATGGAAATTTCGCGTCAGTGGGTTAATTTTAAAGATAGATGTTCCAAACAAGAGGTTTTCTTCACAAGATTTTTTTAGGAGAAGTTCCCTACAGTGGAGGTGTTTCCGTAAAATGTACCTATAGCCAATTTGCAAAGAATTTTTAAATGTTATGTTTTACAAAAAAAGTCAATACTGCCTATCTATATTGAAAATATTCTCTCGTAAGGATTTTATCCTAATAAACCCACAAAAAATACATTTTGTTTGAAACGCCTATATTTAATATTAACGCATTGAGGAGAAGTTTCCTTAACATGGTATCTTTTTTTAAATTTCGCTGTGTCAGTCGGTAGGCAGTGCGCTTAATTAAAATCAGCCTATACAATTAATCTGATATTTCAATCTAAACTATAGGTAATGTTTGAAGTAAAAGCTAAGTTTCATGGCAGTTTGTTAAATAAAAAAGTAATTATGTGAACTGACCTAACCCTTCCAGTCAGAGATTAAAAAAAAATAGTTTTAGGCTTTGCAACCACTTGAGGAGTCTCCCTAGTTGTGGCNACCTAACCCTTCCAGTCAGAGATTAAAAAAAAATAGTTTTAGGCTTTGCAACCACTTGAGGAGTCTCCCTAGTTGTGATGTGTGTGTAATTGTAATCAGTCGTGTCTATTCAAATTTTAAAAATACCATGGGATATTTCAAACAGAAATTTTTCTTTCAGCACAGAAATTAAATTAAGTATTTGGTTTCCCATTCATACATTTGATTGCTGAAACTCAAATGCGGTCGTTGAAAAGTGTCAAAGTAAGCGAAAATCGCTGTACGTAGCCATATGTTTACGATATTTATTCTTATGTTTAAGGATATTTTAAACTACAGCGACAGTGCTGTATCTTTTCTGAACAAATTGCTTTATCAAAACCCAAAAAGTCACAGTTTAAAATTCTGATGAAACAAAGCGCACGCGGAGCTGGTTTACGCTAGTAGTAGGTAAAAGGGAAGNGATATTTATTCTTATGTTTAAGGATATTTTAAACTACAGCGACAGTGCTGTATCTTTTCTGAACAAATTGCTTTATCGAAACCCAAAAAGTCACAGTTTAAAATTCTGATGAAACAAAGCGCACGCGGAGCTGGTTTACGCTAGTAGTAGGTAAAAGGGAATCCTGGCACAACGGGATCCGGAATCAGAGCGGAAGCTGGCTGACACCATCTTGGAATTTCCCCTTTCTCCTTAAAANGCCTGGCACAACGGGATCCGGAATCAGAGCGGAAGCTGGCTGACACCATCTTGGAATTTCCCCTTTTTCCTTAAAAATTTCTCTTTTTCCCTCAACAGTTTTTGTTTTACCCTCAAAAAAGCATCAATCCCCCAGTTGCAAAAACGATCTGCAGAAGGGCATTTTTCAATCCATCGGGAGGATTTAGGAGGCTCGCTTCTCGAGGGCAAAGCAGTGAAGTTTTATGGCATAGGGTATGCCAATTTGATACAAGGGATCCTGGAACGGAGCCGGAGCCAACTGCCAACCATCTTGATTCTGCCAGCCATTTTAACCACCATGTTGGATGTCAGCGAAATTGACCTTTGACCTTAACCCCAGTAACCTTTGACCTTGAAAACAAAAATTCCTCAAAAAAATCCCCAAAAAATTAAAAAATTTAAAACCTAAAATGCTTGGTCTTAGAGAGGAAGGGGTACTTTAACCAACCAGCCACCATGCTATGACATCACCAAACTGCCATGTTGGACCCAGATGACCTAGACCCATGACCTTGAACCTAAAATGTGACCTTGGATGATCTTGAAAACAAATTTGAAAAAATGGTAAAAATTAAATAAATTCATAGAAATCAGAAAGCATATTACATTACTGACTACTACCGCCATATTGGATCTGGACGACCTTAACCTTTGTCCTTTACTCCTGTGATCTTTGACCTTAAACCCAAATATTACTATAAATTACTTTTTAAAAATCGTTTTTAAAACTTACATTTCCGGAGGTCCCTCACAGTACCACGCCCAGCAGAAAAATGACCCCCTCCAATCAATCACATTGTTTTAAAATGTCCCTCCCCTTCCCTTACACATTTGCTTATCTGTCAAATGCACTCCACCCACCATATTGATTTTTTCGTTTGTCATTTGTTTAAAATTTAATCACCTAGGTGGCACTGATGACCCGACCAACATGTTACATCTGGATGACATTCATCTTAACCTCACATCTTTGACCTTGACATCGTGCCCACGATCTTGCATAACATTGTAGCCAAAAAAATAAATTCTAAAACCTTTTATAAAATCCAAAAAATATAGAAAATNGGATAACATTGTAGCCAAAAAAAAAAATTCTAAAACCTTTTATAAAATCCAAAAAATATAGAAAATTTAATTAAATACTAGTTTTTCGTCAATCTTTCGACCAATCTCGCAATTTATCCATCAATCAGCACCGCAATCAGCACCACGATAAGCTCCATAATCAGCACTGCAATCAACAATCCACACCAATCCACACACCAATCCGCACTTATCCNGCATAACATTGTAGCCAAAAAAATAAATTCTAAAACCTTTTATAAAATCCAAAAAATATAGAAAATTTAATTAAATACTAGTTTTTCGTCAATCTTTCGACCAATCTCGCCATTTATCCATCAATCAGCACCGCAATCAGCACCACGATAAGCTCCATAATCAGCACTGCAATCAACAATCCACACCAATCCANCGCACATATCCACCCCAATCCTTAGCAATTTGCTCCACAATCCAGAAACAACCCAAGCCAATTATTCGATAAATTCCAATACATGGATCAATCCCAATCCTTCGATAAATTCAAATCCTTCGATCAATCCCAATCCTTCGATCATTCCCAATCTTTCGATCAATCCCAATTCTTCGGTTTTTCCCCATCCACATGTATAGAAATTACATTTGTTCACCAACTGTCTCCAAATTTGTACATGTTGACAGAATTAATATTTTGTATGCAGTCAACTATCCATGCATTTTCATACTTAAGTCTTTATTATCATTCCATAGGCAGATATTTATATTAATTGTCTAGTGCTCATAAAATTGTGAGGGAATAAAGGGTCTGACATTAAAAAATAATTGGTTTTCCTTTATTCTTGTGTGTTGTATCCTTTTTCCCCTCACAATTTTAAAGTGTTGCTATGCGCACTCGACAATGAACGGAAAGATCTGCATATAGAGTGATAGTAAAGACTTTAGTATAAAATGCATGGATAGTTGACTGCATACAAAACATTAATTCTGTCGACATGTACAAATTTGGAGACATTTTGTGAACGAATGTAATTTCTATACATATGGGTAGGGAAAAAATCGAAGGATTGATCGAAGGATCGCTTGAAAGATTGGAATTGATCGAAGGATTGGGATTGATCGAAGGATCGGGATTGATCGAAGGATTTGCATGGATTACNGAGCACTCGACAATGAAGGAAAGATCTGCATATAGAGTGATAGTAAATACTTTAGTATAAAATGCATGGATAGTTGACTGCATACAAAACATTAATTCTGTCGACATGTACAAATTTGGAGACATTTTGTGAACGAATGTAATTTCTATACATATGGGCAGGGAAAAAATCGAAGGATTGATCGAAGGATCGTTTGAAAGATTGGAATTGATCGAAGGATTGGGATTGATCGAAGGATCGGGATTGATCGAAGGATTTGCATGGATTACTGTGGATTACGGAGGAGTATTGCTAAGTAATGGGATTGATCAAAGGATTGGGATTGTTCCAAGGATTGGGATTTTTCCAAGGATTGGGATTGATCCAAGGATTGGGATTGATCGAAGGATTGGCATGGGTTGCTGTGGATTGCAGAGGAGGATTGCGGAGCGGATTGTGAAGCAGACTGCTAAGTATTGGTGGGGATTGGTGTATGGATTTGTGCGGATTAATGTGTGGATTGGTGTAGGGATTGGTGTGGAGATTGGTGTGTATTAGTGTGTGGATTGGTGTGTAGATTGGTGTGGATTGCTGGTTGTGGTGCTGATTGTGGCCTGATTGATGGAAAGATTGCGAAATTGATCGAAAGATTGATAAAAAAGAGCCTCTAATTATTTTTTTTTATTGTTTAGAATTTTTTGGATTTTATAAAAGTTTTTAGAATTTCTTTTTGGCTGCAATGTTATCCAAGATCATGGGCACGAAGTCAAGGTCAAAGATGTGAGGTCAAAGTGAAGGTCATCTAGATCTAACATTTTGGTTGAAGTCATCAGTGTCACATAGGTGTTGAAAACATGAGCAAATGACAAATGAAAAAACCTGTATGGTGAAAAGATAGGGGAGGGGAATGTTAATACAATGTGATTGGTTGGAGGGGGTCAGCGGCGCTATGGAGAACCTCCAAGAATTTAAGTTTTTAAAACTAATTTAAAACTTTTTCTAATATTGTTTTATAAATTCCTAAGAAATTTGTGGGATTTTTGACGAATTTTAGGGTTCAAAGTCAAAGGTCACTATGGTCAAGGTCAAAGGTCAAGGTCACCTGTACCTAAGATGGCGGTAGTAGTGATTAATGTAATATGCTGGCTGAATTGATGAATTTATTACATTTTTTCTCGAATTTTAGTTTTCAAAGTCATTCAAGATCATGGTTATAGGGTCAAGGTCATGGGTCAGGGTCAAGCTCATCTGGGTCCAACATGGTAGTTGGGTGACATTATAACATTGTGTCTGGTCGGTTCTAGCCCTCGTCTCCTCTAAGTCCAAACAGTTAGAATTTTAATTTTATAATTTTTAAAAACAAATTTTTAAATAATCTATACATATATAAATGTTGTGTCCGTTTGTTTGGACGCGTATAACTCCCGAAAAAATCAACCAATTTTCATTTTGTTTTTTTACAAGCCTTCCTTTCGTTCCCACGAGTGTTTGTACAACTTTTTTATCTGTATTATCTGTAAAGGTACTAAAATCTGCAAAAAGCTCATTTTTTCCATGCTTTCGCGTCAGGAAGCGCCTTTGTTGACAGCTGTCTGTTTGAACATTTCAGTTTGTTTCTAAATGTTTTTTTTACGTATATACATAAACTTCTTTCAATTAATTTCACAGAAATAAATAGCACCAAAATCTTTTATGCCAGAGCAACGCGTGGTCGGGTAAGCTAGTTTTTTTTATATATATATTTGGGAATATTTTGGGTTTTTTGGGATTTTAGGAATTTGTTTAGGAATGTTCGAGTACAACATCNTTATGCCAGAGCAACGCGTGGTCGGGTAAGCTAGTTTTTTTTATATATATATTTGGGAATATTTTGGGTTTTTTGGGATTTTAGGAATTTGTTTAGGAATGTTCGAGTACAACATCAATGTTCTCTGGGAGCAAGGTCAAAGGTCAAGGTCACCGATATACAACATGGCGTTAACATGGCTGACAGAACCAAGATTGTTGACTGTCGGCTCCAGCTCCGATCCCGGATCACATGTATCGATTTGGCAAACCCTATACCTATNTTTTTTTTAACGAAAAAACGAGACATTTTGAGGAAAAAAAGGGAAATCTTAAAGGAAAAAGAGAAATTGCCCGAATGGCGGTGGCCGACTCCGGCTTCAATCCCGGATCCCGCTGTGCCAGACTTCCCTTTTATTATTAGGGACACCCGATTTTAGCAAAAAGATTTCAGAACCAGTTGTATTTCATGACACTTTGGCTCAGATCCACTTTCGTGATTGGATGGTTTGCGTGTTACATGTCTTAGGTATCTGTGGGCGAATCTCAGACGTACATAATTAATGTTATCTTGATCTAAGTGGCCAAAGCAGGAAACTGTCTTCTCACACAGACACGCCCCCAATAAGCAAAAGAAAACTGCTGGTACGTCGGTAGCGTATTGAAATCTAGCATGTGCGGCAATCTTCTCGCGAGATTCGGGTGTGTCTAGATCCATCCCCACCTCAATACTTCTAAATGCGACCTCGGGGCGTTTAATAGTGTTCACTTCGGGTTCCCTTTAATATTTTTCTCGGAGCTTTACTAGCACAATGGTCGGTCATATGTAGGGAGCGATAAATTTAGTCTATGCTTTGTGTTTTTGACAGTTGTCTGTTTATGACACTACGGAATAGACTCTCAACAACGAACGATGTCTCCACACAAGTAAGAGAATTTTCCCATTGAACATTATTTTCTGCTGTGAATTGTGTTGAAGATTAGAACCGCCTACTGTGTAACGCCCCACAGATCGCACACGCTAAGCAAAATAATTAAAAGTTTTATTTTTTAAATATTATATATATATATATATATTAAATATTTGAGCAAGTTCTGATTACCGTATTCGTGTGGACATATTATGTGACATTTTTACCATACAGATTTTTGGAGGCGTTAATTAATAATCAAGTTTGATGAATTGCTGAATGATAAATGTGTTGGCGTACAACAGGTCAAATACATTATACGTATGCCTGAGACTTTTTATTTTATTAATGGCGAGGAAATGACTGGAATTTATGATTGGATGCTACCAACGAATTAATTTCGTTAGCCACTGCATATTTCATGTTACTTTATTTTACCGAAGAGAATTTTCTACAACGTCTCCCAGGTGTAATCACCTCACTAACGAGCCAAGTCCTTAATAAATGCAATTACATTTTTTCTGAGAAGGATATTTATTACAATTTAGTTCCTGCGAAATTTAATGTGCGGGAGTTCATACACCCATATAATAAGCGGATGTAGGTAAATTTAGTGTTAACTGACTGAAAAACCAACCACAGCCGTTTTCGAACTTCTTCAATAATCAAGTTCTTGTTGGACGAAATATCATTCGCGGTTACTCCAAGCAATTCTGAAGCCCTGCTAAAGTTGTACTTCCAGGATATTCCTCCGCCTCGTGCAAACAAAACTTGTGCGAACTCGGTGTAATACAATTATGCATAGGAACTATTCCTTACTAAGCACTACCATTATACACGTTTTCTCTTCTTTATTAATATTAAATATCAATGAAGTATTATATTTTGTAAATAAAATGTATGCAGAAGTTCAATTTTACGAAAAATATTTTTTTTTAAATTAAAACAATTATAAAACGCTTGTGATAAATTTAATATTTAGGAAATAATTAAACACGTCATACATGGGGTGATTTTGAAAAGGTTCGATTAAAAAAACTTGTGAAGAAACTGCAAACAGACCATAGCAAGAATGCGAACGTAAATTTGATTGACTGAGTAAGAGATTTTGTTTAGATGAAATGGCGTCAATCGAGCGAGTAAATCTGAACGTGCCAGCTTTACGGACAGATTTCGAAACGCAGGTAAGATAATGCTTTATTTCGGCAGCCTTCGCGACAAATCAGCAGAGAATGAGCGGAAGAACTGCTGGTTCAGACAGTCGTGACGAAGATAGCACTGACGTTCGTATCGAAGTCGTGGAGGGCATGAAACAATAGCCTTGCGTTCTTTTCGCGGAGAGCTGTTGTCTCTCGCCACGCAATGCTTCTCCTAGAAGGGGCGAAACTCTCCCAAGTTGTTTTGCTGCGAGCAACCAGGGAGCCATTTCGCGTTGGCCGGCACGAAGCGAGCAGCTTGTTTATCTAACTTCTCGCAACATCCATTAGACGTTCATTAGTATTCAGCAAGTCCCTGGCTCTCAAAAAACGGTTGAGTTACGGGCAAGGACGCAAAACCTGTTAACGCGTTTCATGGCATGCTTCTAGAAACACTTTCATAGTACGTCATAAAAAAAAATGCTTTGATGAAACTCATTTCATAATTTTGTTTCGGAAATTTATTTTTCGTTATCTCCACATACAACTTTCTTTATGTGCATGTCGCATTAATAATATTTATTTTATTGAAAGAGGCTAAATTGTTTTCAGTAAAATAAATTGTTCNAACTTTCTTTATGTGCATGTCGCATTAATAATATTTATTTTATTGAAAGAGGCTAAATTGTTTTCAGTAAAATAAATAGTTTNAGGCTAAATTGTTTTCAGTAAAATAAATTGTTCTTTTATTATTTCCTGGCCAGTTGGACCTGGAGATATAGGTCAACAGAAAATTAAAAACACTAAAAATCACAATTCAATACTTTATTTTGATCGTAAAATCGGTTATTTTATCCGACGACTGTGTATAAATAGTCAATTTGTATTTAGTGAAAAGTAAGTGAAGTTTTCATTTTAGCGATCTCATACTCTAATCAATTATCGGCTTGAAAATTTTCAAATATTATACATAGGCACGAATGGCTTTGTTTATATTACGACTTTATGTTTTCATCTTGAATGCCATCATACCACAGTTATTAATTAAACATATTTGTTCCGTGTTCAGCTTTACTAAAAACTGTCATTAGTTATTCGGTATTTGAACTCATAACAACTTGCTTCAGAAGTTAACGTATTTTTCGCCATAGCTACACGACTTGAAAGAAAAACCAAGCTACGTTCCTTGGTGCAAGTTCAGAAATTATAAATCTCTTATCGTATGCCTACTTGACAAAGACACTTTTCATCCGCACTATGCCTGCCTCTTCGAGTACGAGTTCAAAGTGCNTTATATTACGACTTTATGTTTTCATCTTGAATGCCATCATACCACAGTTATTAATTAAACATATTTGTTCCGTGTTAAGCTTTACTAAAAACTGTCATTAGTTATTCGGTATTTGAACTCATAACAACTTGCTTCAGAAGTTAACGTATTTTTCGCCATAGCTACACGACTTGAAAGAAAAACCAAGCTACGTTCCTTGGTGCAAGTTCAGAAATTATAAATCTATTATCGTATGCCTACTTGACAAAGACACTTTTCATCCGCACTATGCCTGCCTCTTCGAGTACGAGTTCAAAGTGCNCTTATCGTATGCCTACTTGACAAAGACACTTTTCATCCGCACTATGCCTGCCTCTTCGAGTACGAGTTCAAAGTGCCTAATTTAAAGATTTTTTTGTTGTATAAAAATAACATTTTGGTTTTGAACTTACGTTTTCCCTTTGTAATATTTTCTAAGCGTTAGACAGGCATTGTTATTGCCAATTTGCAAAAACGCTTAGCGCCATTATATCTCGTTAGGGAAATTATTTTCTTTCATATACTACGATAGTGGGGAAGGAACATATCTTAGGACGCAATTATATAATTTATTCTTTATACAATTGGTAGGCTTAACTTCTATTTTCACATCATGGGTTTTATGTCACACGAAGAAAAATTAAGAAATAATCTGTGAAATTGCGTTAAGATTCTATCAGTAAAATTCCCACTAGAATTTCACAGTTTAACGAATAAAAGGGATAAGAATAAGGTTTTATTTAGAAATTAAAATCATACAGTTANCCACTAGAATTTCACAGTTTAACGAATAAAAGGGATAAGAATAAGGTTTTATTTAGAAATTAAAATCATACAGTTACACTGAGAGAGAAATTTAGTTGCAGATACAAANAGTTACACTGAGAGAGAAATTTAGTTGCAGATACAAAATATATGCGCCTGAAAATTACTCTTAATAATGAACAATATACTCATATGATGTTGCTTCAAACATCTGCATTCGTTCCGTTGAACCATATAAATAATTTAAAAATAATTTTTTGAGGCGAACAATTATTTGGTTGTTCCAACATCATCTGTTTGTATTTAGTACACACAGCTATTTTACAAGTGGGGGGAAGTCCCCTAGTGCCGGACGCCTAAGGTTTTCAGACAATAAAAAAAAACCTGCTTCGAGAAATTACCTTTATTTATGAATTTACTATGTCAACTAAGTCTAGAATCAAAATAAATTAACAAAAAAGAAATTTCTGCATAAACAAACTTAAAAACTTAAACCAAACTTTGGTAAAATAAGTTGCAATCACTGCAAGTGGCACCTAGTACCGGATGGACTTAACTTAGAGCCCCCAGCGCCGGACATCTTCAAAATATCGTGCATCGATCGCATATGTAGGCACCTGAACATTCTGGGATGTCTGCACATGCTTCATGAGCCCACCCACGGCAGCTAGAGCACTGTATACAGTCTTCGTCGTGGTCCTCTAAGCACACTACGCAACTAGTTCCTATGTCAGATATTTGAGTTAACGGTTCCTTGTCCTTTGCTTTATCTCCACTTTTTCCTTTGGTTTGTTTCCCCTTCTCTTGTAGAGCTGTTCTAAACTTATTTCCCATTCCTTTCGTTTTGTCCATAACGCTCTTTTCATTCTATTTTCTGGTGATGAAGTAAAAATTTCAGTTTTTCACATTTTATTTTCCGAGCAACTGATAGTTTTTTGGCAGCATCAGGCAATGGCGACAAACTATGGACAATCTGGACAACATCTGGATCAAAGCTAGTCGATGGCCTGGGACTGTTGATTGTTGGTATTCTCAGCGATATGTCAGAATGTCTTTGCATGAAATCGTAGTAAAAATGCTTACCAGCAGCACCTTTCTCTGTATTAAATCGATGAGGAATCTTCAAAGCTTCAGCCAAGTCAAAAGCTAACTTCAGAAACTCCTTTCTCATCAGCGGCAGACATCTATTGGACAAATATTTTACGTGTTCCACTAAAACTTCTTCGTACTCGGGTGAAAAGGTGTCAGTGAATCTACCGATCTTTGGTTGCAACGTTACTTCTTGTCCACTGTTCAATAACGATGTTGTATAACGTAGAGTGCTTTTTGGAACGTTGTAGCGCAACGAAGCTTCTCTCAAACTCATTACTTTGGACAAAACCTTGTCTATCGCAGTTTGTAAACTTTGTTGGTCCCATTTTCCTTTCTTTTTCGTCTCTTCCATTTCGATTTCTCTCCATTCTTCTATCCTCTAAAACAACGTACAACAATTATTATTAAAAATATATATAATTGCGAGAAAAAACAACTTGTTTACTGTCCGGCGTTAAGGGACGACTTTGTGTCCGGTGCCAGGGGACAAAGAATCCCCAAAATTACGTGTTTTTACCAAAACTTGTTTGGAAATCAACAAAATATTTCACAAACTTCGAATATTTATGGAACACTACGTGTAATAATAATTACCATAAACATTAAAACACAAAAACATAGCAGTAACACTCACTTCGATTTTACGTGATGCCAAAAACAGGAATCGACCGCTCGCACCTTGGCCTCGCGCGTCACTGGCAAACCGCGTCCCGCGACCGTGTATCACTACGCTCCCCCACGCCCCTTTCAATAGTTTTTGAAACGAACGCGTTGCGACTTGCCGAGATAGTACGAGTGTCCGATACTAGGCGCCGTCCGTCGTTACGGGACTTCTCCCTACGTACGTTAAACAAATTAGTTTGTGTACCCTAAACATTATAAATAACACGGCAGAGTTACATAAAAATTTTGATTAAAGCGAGTAAAGTATTTAGTTGCCTCAAGCTGATATATATTATTACAGCAGTTGTCGCGGCAACAAAATTAGCTTTGTCCAGTTGGCTATAGTGTAATAGGGATATTTGATTGCCTTCGTCCGTAAATACGGCTAGAAAGTTTTTTTTTTGTTGTAATTTTCTTGACAGTTAGAACAGTAGCAGTGTCTGTTAATGCTTTGGTCGATGCTTAGTCACGGTATAAACAAACGCAATAAAACTATTTTAACAGGAAACAAAAATTTAAAATTGTATAGTTTGAAAATATTGTTTTACGTACATGTTTTTTATATTAGAATAGTATTTAATTACAAACATGCGAAAACTGTCAGTAGTCAATTCAGCCGGGATAGTTAAGGCGTAGCATCGGGTACAGGCATTACGATTTGAAAACTCGATTGTTCTAAACAAAAAACCTATTTCCCAGCGTAATGCACTAGGTAGAAAGTTCAAAAATTTCATTTTTTTCCCCCTTATAATCTGTTCCTATGCTTGTTCCTAGACAAGGAACAAAAATTTACATGTTACACATTTGTCTCGCAATCGTCAAAATATATTGAAATACTTACTTCAGTTCAGCGTTAATAGATATTTGCGATTGAAATTAAATTTCTCATTCAGCAGTGTGGCCAATATCGTGGCCACAGACCGGTAATACCTTCTCATTTTCTAAAAAAAAAAACATGCATTTTGTAAAAAATACGGGTTTGATATTCAACAATCTGGGGTACAAATTTTTACCAACAAATAGAATATTTGAATATATTTTGAATAAATTCTCCAGTAAAACGTGATACGTAGGGCCAGTGACTTTTCGCGTAAAAATCGGAGCACACAGTAGACTTCAATACTATATACACACCTCAGCTGTTGTTATACCTCCATTGGCTGCTGGTGCCGTGTCCGTCTTTGACAAAGCCACTCAGGACTAAGTAACTCGGACACTGAACCTTCGTGATTCGTGCGCAAACGGTTAACACGGCCCAGAACATTTTTTAGGCAATCAAAGAAGCTGGACGACCCTACAGTGCTTTGGACTGTATCTTGTCTCGAAATATTTTCGCGAAATATCACTGCCCCTAGTTACACGTGAACTGCGGCAATGAAACATACAAGAGCAGTAATGAAGATGGACCATAACGCGGACGGGCGGGTGAATCTGTAGTCTTTTTAACGGATTGATTGGGCAAAGCGAGGAAAAACAATAAAATGTCACATTACATAAAATAAGTCATTCAGGAAAGTTTTGAAGCCCATGAACTTTTAATAGCAATGAAACACTTTGTGAATTGAAGAGCTTGCAAGCGACAGTGACCTACGGTTAGGGATGAAATAAAGAGAAGGCTTGAAGAGAAGTAGAACGGGTTTACACCTACGTCAGTAGGAAGTAATGCGAATTCAGGTCCGTGAGACTAAAACACCACTTACAATTCGTAGCTTCATGTATGGTTATTAAAGAAGAAACATTTGAATTTACGTGGGTACTTTTATTATTACTGTTGAAATAAATATTCTGGTACATAAATAAAATACAATCTTTCAAATGCACACTGGCATGAATTACAGAAAATTTTATTACGATAAATAGTTAAAACAGGATGAGGGCGCAAGAAACGAGGACCTACGTGAAAAGCACGATACTAAACTTACAATTGAATAAATAAACGTGAAAAAAAGTNAACGTGAAAAAAAGCATTGACAAGAAGTGGAAATAACGAACAAGCAGCAGGGCCGAAAGAAGAATAACATATATTTATGCGGAAATTGTTATTTGGCACATTTAACAACTAATCTGTTTCGTCAATGGTAACTGACTTTATAACCTAAGAAAGGCATATTAAGTAATAGTCTGCATTTCAACGAGAAGAAAAACTATGCTTACCTCCATATGTAAATGTATTTACATATACATGTACGTAATCTCAGGCAAAAAGATTTAATAAAAGATGTCATAATGGATTTGTATTGATTTTGGGTTTTCCTAGCATAAAGTGGCCAGCTCTTAACATATCTTAAATTATAATAGTTTGTTAAATACCAAGCCTACAATAAATCACTCGTACGATCGGCGATGTTTTAGATACTTTTAGAACTTATGACACCTACCAATTTTTTTTTTATCTAACTAACAATTGCAACGAGTTGGCAAAATTAATCTTGACTACGTTCCTGTCAAAAGGATAACATATTCAACTAGCCGTCAGAGTACCTCTTAATATCTCATTAAAAATTCTCGCTTGTGATACTGTTCGTAATGTAATTAAATATTAAATACCGGGCGTGACTTTGACGTTACTGAGGGTACTTCAGTTAAGCCACGTATCTCATTACCTAATTGCGATAGTCCGTTTAATAGGCACAACAAAAGCAGTAATTTAGAAACTCTTTTCTGTTTTTTTTGTGGCAAAAATCCAAGTCACGTGTATTTTTTTTAACGCATGGAATGAACACATTTATACATGATCTCAGCTACCGCATATCCTCGCAAAATACAATGTAAAATACTTAGCTACCATCTCACCATACTGAACATTTTTTAATTTACTTATATGTATACATGCATTAAGATAGTATTTCAAAATCATATTCAGTTTTTGTGATATGCCAAGTTCCTTATTAACTATAAGTAAGAAAAATGTTTTTTTTTCTCGCTTCTGTTTATTTCGTGATACCTGAAGAAATCCTGCAAAATTTATTCATATTTGCATGTCCTGCACAAATAAAAGTACAGCGGGATGAAATGCTTCCATNAAAGAAATCCTGCAAAATTTATTCATATTTGCATGTCCTGCACAAATAAAAGTACAGCGGGATGAAATGCTTCCATTTGACGTGTAACTGGTTTCGGTAAACGCAATTCATTGCTGTTCAATTGAAGCACTAATTAATACCCCCAATTAGCAGAGAGTAACGGTGAGCGTTAATGCTCGAGCCAGTCGTATAATTATCTGAAAATGATACGAGCGTGCCCAGGAGGGCAGATACGCTTCGGCCTTTCCCTGGAGATTCCAGTGGCGAGCCTATTTTGGTCCAGGTCGCCGGGTAGGCGAGGCAACTGCGCACTCGTCGCGTGGGTGAACCCACGACCAGCTGGTGCCGTGACGTCAGAGGAGTTGGTGATCGTCGGCTCCTCCTGGACACTGGCCTCGTCGCGAATGTAGTTAGCTTGCCGTTAATTAAACTACTTTGAGATCAGCCCTCGTGAACGAAAACCTTTCTCGTTGCTATGCGGGGGCCGCGGTGTCGACTAAGATAGTTAGCACTAGTCACTGTACTGTTGTGTAGATGTCTGAAGAAACAAAACTCTAGAGTACCAGATCCATTGTGCGCAGTCATTCCTTGCAAAGCGAACCTGTACATAAAACTCAGAAGAATGAAGCTCTCCTCCTGCTGTAGTAACTTGCTTAACGAAAAAATCATCATCCTTCATAACATCGCACCTGGGCAATCCGGGCTCGATGCCATTGGTCGGTGGGTTTTCTCGGGGAACTCCCGCTTCCTGCTCCCCCCTCCCCATAAAATTCCTGCGCTGCTCCTTGATCACCTCGCTTCACTCTCATAAACTCTCGAAACCTTGTTTTGAGCATCCCAAATCTCTCCACTCCACTAGTATAAGTGAAATACTCATGACCGAATATAATAATGCCAGCAGGGCCTTTTTNTTGAGCATCCCAAATCTCTCCACTCCACTAGTATAAGTGAAATACTCATGACCGAATATAATAATGCCAGCAGGGCCGTATTTTTCGCGAGAAGATTTATGCTCGTGCTATACTTCAATATCCTACGACCGTAACCACAACTACAACTTCCTTTGGTTATTGGCCGCGCGTCTGCGTGAGAAGACATGTTATTATTTGACTGGGCCAATCAGAATGAAGTACCCCGATACTGAACGTCCATGATTCGCGGGCAAGACAATCGANGTTATTATTTGACTGGGCCAATCAGAATGAAGTACCCCGATACTGAACGTCCATGATTCGCGGGCAAGACAATCGAAGCACGTGACATTCAAAATCATCCAACCACGAAAGTGCTCATGAACTGAAGTTATTTTGGAGTACAACTGTTCTTGAAATCATCACGACTTTAAGCTATACCTGGCAGGTAAAAAAGAATTGTCTCAAGATGTCGCTGTCTTTTTAACTTTACAAAGAAAAAAAAAAGGAGTATTATTGCAGTTTTACAAACATTTATGAATATTCAAGTAACCTTTTGGTATAATGTACAGTGTACAAAGCAGTGATGCCAAATTAAGGTTTTGATGCCTTATTGAATGTCTGATATTTCGACGGAAATCTCACCAAACTGGGTCATTTTCGTCATATTCGCACTACAGCAAGGATTGTTGTAATTATATATATATATATATATATATATATATATATATGTGTGTGTGTGTGTGTGTGTGTGTGTGTGTTTCCGATTATTTTGAAGACACTCTTAATCGGAACTTGGAAACCAGTCACCACATTCATTGGCAACGCCAGTTTTTACACGTGGCTAATAACTACAGAGTGGAAAGAGAACAGAAATCGAGCAAGGTTAAAAGTTGAGCTTGACCTTCATAAGTGCTAATTTAGCGGCAAAGAGTCTATCGTAATGCATGCTAAAGCCATCTAGCAATTGAGTTCTTTTAAGATCGCTGTTGGTTTAAATCTTTTGATATCACCTTTTGGGAAAAAAATTCTGACTGTAACTGCGTACAACTAAAGTTTTGGTTTGCAGCAGCCTGTTCAGATATGCAAAGGAATTGTTTAAAACATCCATTGCTGCTTGTTGAGGCATTAACGATAATGTAACAAAATCGCAAGAATAATAAAAAACTGTTTTATTTCAACAAGTAATTTATTTTGTGTAATTGTTGAATTTAAATACGGCAAAGAAAATAACAATTAGGTATATAATATAACTTTAACTGAATCATTTTTGTGCAATAGAAAAAAACTATAACTATTGAAAACAAATAAATTAAATATTGTTAGCTTTACTATTAGTTGTAAATCAAATACCCATCCGTGAACATGAAGGTCTATTCAGGAGGTGAATATATCTAAGCACATTAAACCTCACGCGCATTTTTATTGAATAAACTGACGAAATGGGCGAATATTTGGGCAATTTTGGGAGCGTTGGGCAGATGAACACTTCCAATAAGCCGAGTGCAGGATGATGATCAAAGCTCTTTCCAAACCGCACGGCAGGGCTTCTGCATTCCCGTGCGGCGCAGAGGGGCGAGTTAAGTACGCTTCACAAAGGACACGAAATGAAGCGTTGTGGTTGGCCGATTTCCTGAAGCCCGAGGCTGTCCCATGGGGCATGTCGACAGCAATCAGTGTTATTTATTGTTTATAAACATGACTGCTGTTTTTTCCCCACACTTCGCGTGATTTTGGAAAAAAAGTATCCTTGTCAAGGTACTCGCGGTATGTTGGCAGGTACCCGACAGGCGCTTGTGCATTAAAATAAATCTCGACGTAAACATTTAAATGGCAGGTAATATCAGTATAAAACTGGAAAACCTAACTCACACTGTAAGCTGACATTTGAAAAAATGACGCCGTGGAGTCTGGTTTGCGCGGGCACAATGCGACCTGTCGCTGCTTTCGTTGCTCTATGAATTACTGCTGTGCTTTATATTGTGACATTCATAATAATGCTAAAATATATTTGCAAGGTTTCGATGGTGATGTGCAGGTTAATGCCACAAATCGTCTAGTTAACCAAATTGTTGGTAAACAAGATGAAAGTATTATTACAATTAGGTAATAATGCTAAAATATATTTGCAAGGTTTCGATGGTGATGTGCAGGTTAATGCCACAAATCGTCTAGTTAACCAAATTGTTGGTAAACAAGATGAAAGTATTATTACAATTAGGTAATAATGCTAAAATATATTTGCAAGGTTTCGATGGTGATGTGCAGGTTAATGCCACAAATCGTCTAGTTAACCAAATTGTTGTTACACAAGATGAAAGCATTATTTATAAATGAAAAAAATTTATTCTAATTAAATTTTGTTAACTTATATTCAAAAGTAGCTGTGCCGAAGGCTCTGCTCGCGTTGACTACAGAATTAATGTATGGGGGTTTTTTTTTTAAATAAAGTTGAATTTTATGGTATTTAATGGGGGAACAAAGGTTTGAATTCTACGTATTTATTTATTGAGAAATGAAATGGTAAAAACGCTTGATAGTATTTCTCTGTTAAAGATAGATATATGCTACTGTGGAGTTTTTTTTAGGTATTTTTATTCTACACTATTCTTTACTACAGATATTGTTCCATCTCTAACGGGTTAGACAGCGTATTGCAAGAGAGCGCGCTGGCGGCAAACTTTTTCCGACTTGATTTACTATTATCGTCACTGCTTATTCCTTATGTCTCTTTACGTAACAAAATATATACTTAAACCTGGCCAAAAAACATAGCTATGAATTTAAAAAAAAAAACACGTAAATCGGATAAGTGTTTCTCGAGTGACAAGCGCAAAACAGACAGACAGACAGAGAGACGTTGAGTTTTATAATATGTATAGATTTACTGACAGTTAATATAAGTAGGTCTTAAATAACGTTGAAGTAAATCTCAAAATATAGTTCGGTTGAAATAATTACTATATATTTTAAATAGTTAATTTTTGATCCCTTAAAAAATTTTAGTTGAATTTTTATTGATAATTTGAACACTTCATGAATTTGATAGGATGTTCGTTCAAATATGTTTGACAAACAGCAACTTAATTAGGAAATAAATGTTTTACATTAAAGTGAAAAAAATAAATGAATTAGTCGAGTTAAAACAATCGTACGGGGAAATATATCATCTTCAAAAAATATTTGGAACAAATTTTTGTGTTCAACTTTCGATGTACTAAAGAAACCAACAACTAATTTAAGGACCTCAACAGTAAACTTACCCCTTTGCTACTAACATTCATATCTCGGCGCGTCGCATATATTTGATTTTGGTGTTAAAGTTCGTTCCATACAATGCGAATAACTGTTATATTTATTTTATATGCGGTTTATTCAAATTAAAATTTTATTTTTATTAATAACGGAAAGTTGCCATTGATATTAGAATTTTGATTGGTCGGAGTTTTCCGCAACGAACTGCGCATACGTTTTGTGTTCTGTGTACTCTCCTGATTTCCTTGTGTCTGTGACAAATTTTCATTCCTCGTTGCGGGCAAATACTAGGAAGTATGGAAAGTTAAAACCTGAAATAAATGTTATTTACAAACTTAGAATAATCACTCTAGTTATAATCACGGTGCATATCAAACCAAACTACCTAGAATTACAAAATCTAAATTATTCCCTTGTATCAAACGTGAAAATCTGAAAAAATTAAAGACGTGTATAGGTGAAAATATAGGTGATAATTACTGGAAGTGTAGTATAGTGGAAATTAAATCACTCTCCAAAATTCACGAGACAAACTAAAATAAATTTTTACTTTTCAAATACGCTTACAATTAGCTTTTAGTTCGTTCTTATATTTCAGAGGATTGTATATATCTCCTTAAGCACTCATTGGTAATAATATAATATCATCCCTTTCATTAAGAAAATAATATGAATCTCCGCGGGACTAGTTTATATTTTTTTATTAATTGACATGAACAAGAATTTTTTATATTGACAAATTATTTACTCTCCCTTTTTCAAACGATTCTGGATACATCCAGCTACAATATTTGAGATGGTTCTATGTTTTGCCTGCAATTATGCAATCTGCATGATAGCTTTCCGTCTTATTAATGAAATTGGAATAATTTCCCACGTCGAATTTCGATTAATAACATAACATATGTATTCAGAAATATTTTTTCTCAGTCTTTTTTTTTTAGTTTATGCAGAAAGAAAGATTTATCAGATAATCAGCAAGCCAGGCTTCGTGAAATACAACAAATCTGTGAATATACATCGTAATAAGTTTTTCCTAATAAGTTACCGTTATAGTCTATAAGTGTTTCACTTGTGAATTTTAATAGTCACGAAAAAATGGTCAGAAGAAAATAATTTTATAGTATTGAAGAGTGTGTTGTGTTGAGTATGGAGATTAGGACAGCTTTTAACAACGAGGTCTTGAGAGCCGATAAGGGTAAAGTGAGGTGAGAATGGAGCAGCGCCGTAATTTAAGGGTGGGGGAAACGGAAGATCCCCGAGAAAGCCCTCCAACCAGTGGCATCGTCTGGCATGATTCCCACTTGCGAAAGTCTGGGAGCGACCCCGCAGGGTATCGAGCCCAATTTGCATTGGGGGGAGGTGAGCAGTCTAACTGCTGCTCTACCGCGGCCCCCTTGGAGTTCGGTATAATTATGTATACCTAGAGGAGAGCAGGGCAAAGTGACCAGTCTTGGGTAAAATTACACGTAGATTGTCTGCTGTAATTGAAACATAAATTGAATATCGCTCTCTACGCAATACAGGTTATCAGGTAATTCGCGAGTAAGGACTGCACCACACGAATATGTGATCAAAACTAAGTGGAAAATACTCTTTGGTGAAAATGCGTAAGACCCTTAGTATACAAGAAAAACGCCATGAAATGTCCAAAAACAGTTGCAGTAAACATGTAGTATTCCAATTACATAAAGGTGAGGCGATGTGGCAATGCTGCAAGTAATGTGCTGGTCTTAAGGCATACGGCAAGGAAACGAGTCAAGCTCAGTAGTGCCAGAGAGGCCATGGAGTTCACATGCAGTGAGTACTGGGGCATGGCAATGGCCATGCGTGCATCCGGCGGCCAAGCTCCGTGCATACTGCGTGCATCCAACGTGTGGAAAGTGCATTAATATGCCCAGAGCAAACTTCGAACGCCTGTTATGACGTTTCGACGTTTTGTATGCTGATACTTTATGCTGTGATTACCGTGAAATAAACACATTTTATCTTCTTTAATATCGAGTTTCTCGTTAACTAAGTGCATTAATTTTTTTTTTTTTACCAACGGATATTTTCTACTTAGTTTTGATCACAGATTCGTGTCGTGCAGTTCGTACCCGTGAATAACCTGACATCCAGTACAGTTATTGTTCAAACTGTAAAGTATATACGTACATAAATATATATTGCAAAAGGTAATTTTTTATCCAATTAAACATTTTTGTTAACAAAATGGCTTATTTTTCTTTCTATATCGGGAAAAAGTTGTTAGTGGCTTGCCACTTTACCCGACTTATGTTAAATGTATATCCAGATATATCAATCAGCTACTACAAAAGCGAGATGTGAATTTTCACCTCGCCATCAAGAAGTAAACAATTTATGGTTTTAAATAGCCGTCAAATATAAAATCTTCACTTCACTCGAATAACGTATAATGGCACCACCTCATCCATTTTTTTATAGTATTGGTTTTCTAAAGTTAAAAAGTTAGGTCATTTGTTTTTTTATTAATATTTAGTTTTATATAATTAAAACTAATTAATTTGCTTGGGCTAAGTGACTTTCCGATTGGACACAGTTACCAGGTGGCTGGCCGCTTTGCATTTCTGGACGCTACTACACGAAATATTGTCTGAAGTAAAAACTATATATAGGCTGTTTACGGTAAAGTGAGCACTTTTGATGCCCTAGTTACCTTTTTCCTTTCAGCTATTTATTTTTCTTTAACCACCTTTTATAAATAATAAATATTTCCATTTAAGTAATAAACACAGCGTGTATATTCCACTGCACCCGGAATTAACGTCCAAGGCTAAAATAAAATATATTTATTGACTATATTCCAAATGAGAGGGCTTTAAAAAAGGCTCACTTTACTGTGAATAGCCTATATCAACTGTTTTTAATGACAAGTGGTTTTAAAGCCTAGAACACATTATTTTTTTTATGAGATTGTAGTAAATAAATATAAAGTTACTATACGTACTGAGAAAATCAACAGTAAACATCACTTACATCAGACACGAACGAAACAACATAACAAATAATAAAAAAATAATTTGTGCGACAGCCAACTGAGGTGCTCTCAGAACACTAATTAACGGCTTCCCTCTGAACGGTTTCAAATCCTCGCCATCTAGCTGCAGCACTGCCCAGCGAAGTAACAGTCGGCGGCCGCTTTTCCCGTACTGGTTTATTTTACCCTGCTATCCTCCACTGGCTGTAGCGGATTTCCGAAGCTCCATATCCGATATCATGTTTCACTT
Source organism: Clitarchus hookeri (assembly GCA_002778355.1). Classification (NCBI taxonomy): domain Eukaryota; kingdom Metazoa; phylum Arthropoda; class Insecta; order Phasmatodea; family Phasmatidae; genus Clitarchus; species Clitarchus hookeri. The sequence continues at coordinate 7,470 of NQII01004309.1, read as the reverse complement.
TAAATCGTTCTTACAGGAACGCCCATTAATTTTTTGTCGCTGCCTTTCGCGCGGAGCGGGGGGCACATAAATCCCGCCCTAGCGAGCTATCTGCCGCATCCGACGAATACTGGATAGCGGAATGGGCGGAAACACTGGGCACTGAATTACCACCCCCTCCCCCTAAGCTGTGAGGGGCCTAAGTAATTGCAAATAGCCGCGGGCCCGGCACACACACCACGCCCCACTGGACGCTGCAGCCCGTGGTAATCAGCAAGATGCACTGACTGCTTCGCGCGCCTAATATTATTAGCGCTCCGACGTCCGCGGAACTTGCTAAAGACCCAACAAAGTTTTTGAAGTTGTGAACCGTTTTTCGCGTCGGCTGGAATTAGCGCAGACTTATTTAAACGCTGATGCGAGCATGTAGTAGAGCACTGCGCACGATTAAAACTGAGACTTGCTCTTTTGTTGAGAGCGTGCAAAATTATTCACTACGTTTTTAGCCTATTACATATTATTTTCTTTGTGATGTGAAATTATTGTCTGAAAAAACATATGACAATGGACGAAAATGACTTTCCAATAAATAATGAAAGGAATTATAAAAATATCAAATTTAATAATTTTTTTTAGGAATTTCAAAGTGGAACATATTTAATACGTTTGGCTACAGCTGAAAATGATTCTCATATAATAAGGAATGTCATAAAAAAATTACTTGGAATTTTTTTTAGCGGTTGGCCCATACTACAATTTCATTATTATGAGATAAAATATTACGTCAAAATTGCTAGAAGTTTAATCGTTACTGTAAGTGAATCAGTTGTCGGATTTCAAAGGAATCGCAAGAGTCGACTTCAATAATCATATTACCTAAAACCAAACTCTGAAATAAAATAACTTTTTGAAATTTGTGCGAATCAAGTCATTTAGGTTATATCATATTTACGCTAAAGAACGTTATAAGTGTTATATTTCAAATAACTTGGTATTTATTTTATCTAGTTATCATCGATATTATGTCATTCTAGAAAGAAAATGTTCTTTCTTGAAAAGCCTTAAAGCATGCATTTAATTACGTATGCGAAAGAAACTGCAATAACCGCTTCTAAAGATTATTTTATATTATATAACTGTACATAAAATAGTAACTAACATGCTGATATTTCTACAGCAGTTAAGATGAGCCATAATTTATGCTACCTTAACGTCGACTATACACATAAATCATTACAGTTACACGTGCGCACTACGACATTATTTCTCAGCATGTTGTCACGTTACGATAAAATGGCTTCAAACTAACTCTCAGCTCAAATGTTGTTCAAATTCCGCCCGTTGCTCCTGAATCAAGACTTTTATTATTACCAGATTGTCGGAAGTGTATGAAGTGAATTAGTGTTTACCGTCGACAGCAGCGTTCGATCATATTAGAACAGTGAATGTATGTGATAAAGTTCTCTTTAGTGAAATTTAATTGTGAAAAAAAACTGTAAATATATTGCCTGGAATAGTGACACAATAAATCCTGTAAAAAGTTTGCTTCTATGCCGTTTAAGAAAACAATATGTCTTCTAGTCTGAACTCTCCCTCATTAAATAATTCCAAATCTGACTCAAACATCAAAGGCATAATCTCGGTAACCACTGCATATTACGTTATTGCACGACGAGCGAGAAAACAGCATTGCTAGTGAAGGATATAAATATGATGTTACGTAGAGCATGCAATACAGCCAGTTGGTGAGAAACATATATTTGATAAACTGTTATGGGAAGCGGATACGCGTGAGTATAATGGTAAAGTACCAGCAGCTGCGAAGATAGATATCGACAAGGCTCCTAAAAAACGAGAAGTTGAGGTTCATGCAGAAGAGCATGTGAAAAAAATACGATAATGAAGGAAGTGTTGCAGATAACGACTTTGCGACACTCAAATGGATCTCTCTAATGGAATCGCAATAACAAGTAATATTAAGAAAATGGTTGACAACAAGAACGTTTGCTTTGTATTTTCCGAATTCCCTAATGAACTTTTTCGTACACTCAGAAATTTGATAATTTTGAAAAGAGACGGAAATTATTCGCACGTTGACAACCAAACGAACTGCAAACAACAAATATATGCAATGTTCTAATATATAAAACATCCCAAAATATTAATTCATATATTAAAAAATTCCACTTTTTTTTATTTCTTGTACGATGCCCTACAGTATTTACAGTGTTGTACGTGCTAAGCTGTGAAACATACAAAACATTCCGGGGCCAAAATGTGCAAAGAGAGCTAAGATTCAGTTTGAAGGATTTTTGAGGTCTATTTCACCACTTAAATATGCTTGAGGAATGAATGTCTGAGGAGTGTTTGAATGAAAGATAAAGTAATATCTGCGGAATGAATATGTGAGGTTTCTCGAAGGTCAATTGAGGTCTAACATTCTATGTTGAATATTTATTGTACTTTTACAAGAAACATCTTTGGTAACCCAGTTGCCAAAAAAATACTTTGTACAACTGCAAACAGTTCCGTTATGAAATCTGCAAAACATATATACATTTTTGAGCTTGCCATCTATTCAGTATAGAATACATTTTTTAAAATATTTAAAGTGTTCTTCTTTACATTCATTTCTGTATTTAATATTTTTATTTTGTGTAAATAATGTCATAGTCATATGATGATTTTTTTTCTTTCTGTCACTGAAATCAACATTAGATTCTTTATGCTAGAAATAACTTTCACGTGGTCATTGCTTAAAGATCTATTTTAATTCATAAACGTTCTGCTGGAAATGAGAGCTTTGATATTAAGTCTCCGCTTCACCTATTATGCAGAATTTTTTTGTTTGTGTGCCAAAAATTCAGTTTCATTGGTATTATTGAAAATGTTTGATTATAGAAAATTTATAATTTAGTAGCTGTTATATAAAACTTTCAAAATTCTCATTTTCTGATTTTGATAAACAGACTGATTACAAAGAGTTGCATAGCTACGCGAGATTCTAGAATCATATTTCATTTAGAAACTAAAAATTTACGGCACAGAGCCGAATGTTAATCAACTAAATTCAATAAAAAGTTTTCCAACTGGCTGTACAACTCAAACACGAATTTTAAAAAATAAAAAACTTTAAATTACTCATTTTTATCATGATCGGCGTAAAAATTTGCTAGACGGTCTTTCAAAAACAGAAAATGAACAATATCTGCACGTTTCAGTTGCATTGAACAACGGAGCTTTCGAACTTCGCTGAGGCGTAAGTTATTACCGTAGGCATACCTATGAAACACATGTGCTGAAGGAATGTGGCATCCTTTTCGGAAGACACGCCTTACAGACTGCAATCCAATTAAAACGAAAGTCAAATGTGTACATGTTTGGAGTCTTAGCTTATCCTCAAATGAATTGGCGAAATTTCCAGGACACTAGGTATAACATGAATGACGTCAGAAACACGCCAATAATACATCGACGTATGCCACGCAACTTGCGAAGCTACGTTACGACTCTTTGGCTCCAGCTAACGCCGGCGTTTCGTGCCTAGCCATCCAGTTTAGAATTCGACATGCATTTTAGCAGCAAAAGGGAAAGTTTACTGCTGAGGTCCTTAAATTAGTTGTTGGTTTCTTTAGTACATCAAAAGTTGGACACAAAAATTTGTTCCAAATATTTCTCGAAGATGACATATTTCCCCGTATGATTGTTTTAACTCTACTAGTTAATTTTTTTTTCGGTTTAATGTAAAATATTTATTTCTTAATTAAGTTATTGTTTGTAGAACATAGTTGAACGAGCATCCTATCAAATTCGACGGGAAACAAGCTAATTGCTTGCGAGTTGTCGAATCGAGTTCTGTCATGTTCATGCTGCAAACGGCTCTTCCCCATTAAGCTAAGTGAACGGTGCAGTTCGTTCGCCAAGAAAGCTGTTAACGCGGCTGAGTAGCCATTCGGAGAGAAGAGGCGCAGTAAATCTGTGGAGTGTCGCATGGAAACCGTTAACTTCAAAGGAGCGACAAGACGGATGAGACAGTCTCTGTACTCCATTCTTGGTGTTTCGAACTTTTTTGAAGCCCTGCTAAAGTTCTACTTTCAGGGTATTCCTCCGCCTCATAGAAACAAAGCTTAACGAAGTCTAGAAAATTACACCAAAGGGACAACGCATCGCATTCGTGCGCACTCGGTTTAAGAATATTTTCCATGAGAAATATTTCTTAACAAGCATTATCAACACAACTATTTTCTTTCCGTTTTTATTNGAGCGACAAGACGGATGAGACAGTCTCTGTACTCCATTCTTGGTGTTTCGAACTTTTTTGAAGCCCTGCTAAAGTTATATTTTCAGGGTATTCCTCCGCCTCATAGAAGCAAAGCTTAACGAAGTCTAGAAAATTACACCAAAGGGACAACGCATCGTATTCGTGCGCACTCAGTTTAAGAATATTTTCCATGAGAAATATTTCTTAACAAGCATTATCAACACAACTATTTTCTTTCCGTTTTTATTTATATCATTCACAAATGAAATATTATAATTTGTTGATAAACCATAAGTAGGGTCAGTGACTTTTCGCGTAAATATCGGAGCACACAGTAGACTTCAATACTATATACACACACCTCAGCTGTTGTTATACTTCCATTGGCTGCTGGTGCCGTGTCCGTCTTTGACCAAGCCACTCAGGACTAAGTAACTCCGACAGAACATTTTTTTAGCCAATCAAAGAAGCTGGACGACCCTACAGTGCTTTCGACTGTATCTTGTCCCGAAATCTTTTCGCGAAATATCACTCCCCTAACCATAAGTAAAAGTTCAATTTAACCAGAAAGATGATACTTGTAGGTAAATGGAAGTATACAAGAAGTTATCGATAGAACTAATGAGCCTAGTTTCCTCTATATACATGCAAATAATTTTTGATCAAATTCATAAAATATTAGCTTGTAGTAAGCCTAGACCCCTTGTACACATATATATCATTAGAGATGGAACCAGAAACATTTGAAACACTAGTGAGACTATTTAAAATATACACGTGCCTTACACCGCGGCTCGAACCTAGAACTCATACCTTAAACTTGCATGCAACCAACTGCATTACAGAGATAGGTTTCGGAGCATCAACTTTGGATGTAATCAGTCTAATGTTTTGGTAGGTATAGTTTACTAACCTGAATTATTTGCAGATCCGTCATTTTGAAAATAAGTGCCTGAGACACTTAAATCATGTATGTTACACGGTATACCATAGCTCTATTCGTGTAAATAACTTTGTGGAGATTAATTGATTGGTTTCCGTAATATTCATGAAATCTTTATTTTCCCATTTGGCGCTATTGTACAAAAAGTCCTAAAAAGAGGTTCTGTATATAATGCTTCAGCATACAAATTTTGATTGAGTTTGGTTAAATTGTTTAACAGATGGGATAAACTTTAATAACATATTTACATTTCAGCCATTTTGAAAGTCAGTGTCTGACTCCCTTAAATTATGTAAGTTTTCATGGTCTTCTGTTGCACTATTAGTGTGCGAAATTTGGTGGGAGTTATTTGAATGGTTCCGGAAATATGGCATAAATGTTTCATTTTCACACCTGGTACTATTTTACAAAAATGCTCTCTATATGCATAATTGATACTTATAATGAATACTGTTAACATAAAAATGTAATTGATTTTTTTGGAATTTTTACAGATATTCTAATTTAATTACGAGGGTTATTCGGAAAGTAAGGTCCGATTTCTTATAAAACATAAACCATCACAGATTTTTTCAAAAAACGTTTTTCATTTCATTCCTTACATGTTTCTTTATTTTTCTACATAGTTTCCAAATCTGTATAAACATTTGTCATAAAGTTCTACAAGCTTTTGTATGCCTAAGTCACAGACGTCTGCTACCTGCGAGGATAACCAGTCTCTAACTGCATCTTTAACCTCGTCATCTGTGGCGAAGCGCTTGCCTACCTAAAGTCGTTTGCCTGTTGGAGAGGTGAGTTACTCTGGTGACGATTCGCAAGTGAATGTTTCCTGTGTTGACCGGATTCACCAGCAGTTGGTGGAATTGCGGGTTGAGCTTGGTGAGTTGGATACTGAGATTTGTTCTAGTGGGTTGTTATCTNATGAAGACCCCTATAATCTGTCCACCTTGATCTCTGAGGAGGAGGTGACCAAGGGCGCCATTCGTGGGCAGTCTTCGCCTGGCCCTGATGGAGTTTCGCTGAAGGACTGGTTTGTTATTCCTGACGAACTGAAAGTGGTCTTATTTAACATCTTCCTACTTACCGGTGACTTCCCGTCCTGGTTGTTAAAGGCAAGGACTGTGCTGATCCCTGAGAAGACCGCCCCTTCTGATCCGGATGACTTTTGTCCCATTACCATCACGTCAGTGATAAGTCCCCAATTCAATAAGATCATTAGCCGGAGACTTCAGGCAGCTCTTCCCATTTCTCCTGAGCAAAGAGCCTTCTTGAAACAGTATGGGTTGGCTGAGAATTTGTTATTGTTGTCCGAGGTGTTGTCTGACGCTTCTGAGCGGTTCCGGCCGATGTATATGGCCGTGTTGGACGTCCGCAAGGCAAGACGTATGATACGGTGCAACATTTGCCCCTGTACAACGTCTTGCGGGCTAGAGGCGCGCCATATGCAGTGGTCCGGTATATCTGGAGCTTGTACTCCCAGGCCACAAGTACTCTTCAGTTGCCAGGTGAGGTCACTCCTGATATACCCGTCCATCAGGGTGTTCATCAGGGTGACCCCTTGTCCTCATTTTTGTTCAACTTAATTATGGATGAGGCTCTTCGTGGTTTGGTAGGTGCTGTTGGCTATACTGTAGGGGATCATTGGATATCGAGGCTACTGTTTGCGGATGACATGATTTTTCTCGCCAACACACGTGAGGACCTTCAGATAAATCTTGCTCAGTTTAAGGAATCTGTGGCAAATTTCGGTCTTAAACTGTTTCCGTCTAAATCCCACTCATTAGCGATGGTTCCGGTGGGTAAAACTCACAAGGAAAAAAATTCTAACCGAGCCTCTCTTCAGGGTCGGTGCCGTGGATCTGGAGCCTCTGGGAGTGGAGGAGGTCTGGAAGTATCTGGGCATCTCCTTCACTTCCAGCGTGGTCAGGTCTTTCAAGACTGGCTTTGAGGAGCCTTTGAGACGGCTTACCTCAGCTCCTTTAAAACCTTATCAGAGGATGGAGATCCTGTGAGTCTTCTTACTACCTTCCTTTATCTACCAACTTTCCTTCGCTCGTGTCACTAAGGGCATTTTGAAGGCCACGGATGTCCTTATTAGGGCCTCCATATGTAGTTGGTTGAGACTTCCCAAGGATGTTGCGCTGAACTTCTTCCACGCGCCAGTCTCGTCTGAGGCGTTGGGAGTCCTCTCTCTTCTGAAATCAATTCCTTCATGGATTTTAGGTCGACTGCGTAACATCTGTAAATCCTTTTGGCGCACAGTCTGGTTATGCTCTGTAGACGGTAC
>NQII01004308.1:182210-212924 GCA_002778355.1 Clitarchus hookeri | reverse complement strand
ACATTTGGTTGATTTTTGAAATTTTTGGGAATTGTTAGGAATTTTTGGCAATTTTTTTGGGATTTTTTTTTTTTTTTGAATTTTTGGGTCCTAGGTCACTGGGTAAAGGTCATTGGTCAAGGTAAAGGTCACCTAGATCCAATATGGTGGCTAATATGGTTGGCGGTCATATCCAGCTCCTATCCTGGACCCTGTGAATCCAATAATCCTATAAAACTAATATAGCCCTCACTGCTCTGCCTTCGAAAACGATCCCCCCAAATCCTTCGTATAGGTCGAAAAGTGCCTTACAAAGGGATCGTTTATGCAACTCTGGTGGGGGTAGGGGGGGGGTTGCTTTTTTGAGGGGAAAACGGGAAATTTTGAGGGGAAAATGGCCTCCGGGGGACCGGAATGACCGAGCAAGAACAGTTTCGGCGCTCCGATGCCCCATGCCCTATTATTCTACTTCCGACATAAACTTAAATTTGAGGCCAAACACAGAAAGAAACATATTAATAAACACTGAAAATACTGCACCGACGTTGTAACGCAGTGCGCTGAAAGAATTGGAGGTAAATTGTTGAACCCAATAGCTGGTTTCTTATACTCACAAACTTTGGCGTGTTATAGAAATTATTAAAATCTTATTGTTTAGTCAGATTTGAATTAAGAGTGTTAATTTTAAGTACGAGCTTTTCCCACCAGGAATTTTAAATTCGAGAACTACTTAGAAATCTTTTAGTTAGTTCTTTTTAATTACTCCGTTACACGCAGTCTATAAATTATCACAGTTACTTTTAAGTAGTTACTACAGTCGGTATTATTATTTATGCATTTCTAGTCAAGAAAGAGCGAAATTTGTACCACCTTATCAAATTAAAATAATTATCCTAGGGTAAAGAGAAAATAAATTCACTTGTGGAATTTTTCCATACTTGAGACAGGTAATTTTCGTTAAAATCAAAGGATTATCACACCTTATTATATTTCAAATTCACACCATATATGAACGGTAATTTATTTTACACGCAATTTCAATTTCCGTCCTTTGAAAATACGATTTACGTTTCGTAAACGTGAGAGAATTTTTTTCCTCATTTATTTGCAGGACACAAAGGCGAACTTCTCCCATCACAGAAACCGAGTTTGAAATGGCAGCATGCAAGTTATATTTAAGCACAGTTATTATAAATTCTGCATTGAAGGAGTTGCGCGGTAAAAATAGTTTTGTAAAATGAAATGGTATATTGCTAATATATAAATATCATGGAATAATTTCTAAATATTTCCAATGTACCCTAAAGTTATAGTCTAATATTTTAAAACTGATCGTCTTAAGAAAATACATGATAAAGTAACAGTGTGAAATATATTATATTATAAGAAATTTCCATTGCAATAATTGAAAATTGCNAGAAAATACATGATAAAGTAACAGTGTGAAATATATTATATTATAAGAAATTTCCATTGCAATAATTGAAAATTGCTCTTCACACTTCCAAATATTCAACCATAAATAATCGAAATAAAGTAATTCGGAGTGGAGTGGAGAGATTTGAGGGCCATTAACATCGAGGTCTTGAGAGCCGAAGAGGATGAAGTGAGGTGAGTATGATGCAGCGGGAGGGGGGACGGGAAATCCCCGACAAACCCGCCGACCAGTGGCATCGTCTGGCATGATTCCCACATGCGAAAATCTGGGATCGACCCCGCCGGGAATAGAACCCGGTTCGACTACATGGGAGGCGAGTAGTCTGACCACTACACCACCGTGGCCCCGAGTAATTCAGAGTGAGGCAGTTTTGCTAATAAAATGAGAGGTGGAAGTGACTGTAAATTTTTTTTTTTTCAAATAACTATTCTGTGTGTCGGCGGTTGAAGGCGTGATACAGTTGTAAGTCACCTATTGGGTTGTAATATGACGAGACGTGGCTTTTGGAGAGGGTCCTCATGACATACGTCTTGAAGTTACATCAAACCCGATATNGTTGTAATATGACGAGACGTGGCTTTTGGAGAGGGTCCTCATGACATACGTCTTGAAGTTACATCAAACCCGATATGGCAAAATATGAGGGTGATAGAAAACTTTGCCTACGGTATCGAAAAAATGAAAGTAAAAACTCTTATATTTACTTTATTGCAAGTCTCCTCTGCATGGTCGGGAAGTGACATATTGCAAGTACTTTGCATTTTTTGGAACTGGATTTCGGTTTAGACAGCCGTGATTATCGAAAACAGTTTTCAGTTTAAAACGCTACAGTTATATTGGCTTTGTTAAATTGTNTTTAGACAGCCGTGATTATCGAAAACAGTTTTCAGTTTAAAACGCTACAGTTATATTGGCTTTGTTAAATTGTCGCCAGGGAATTACCCAACTGGCGTTAGAGTAAGTACGCCACATCTCTAGAACCATGCTTGGGATAAAACAACATTCATTCCAATTTTATATGTGAGGCAAGTAGAAAATAGAATACGAAATCTTTTGGAATATAATGATTATTGTGGAAGTTTTATTCAGAGAGTGCATTATATCATCGCTTAAAAATAATTCCTTAACAATGAGACGTCCTGCACTCGATCAGACATCTCGGTCCCGTGACTATGCAATGCCTTGATGATGCAAATATTTACTTATTACGGGTTTCTTACATACTTCCCTCTGAGCTTAAGTTCCTTTCACCTCATAGGGGATTGTTCATCAACTGTTCCTTCGATTTGCTCGACGGTTACCCTGGCAAGTGCCGTGCTCACGACGGTGCCAATTATCTTGTGTTGCCCTACTTTTACTTGACTAATGGCTATAAATTTGTCTGAACTCATCGGAGACAGAAATACAGTTACTTCCACAAAATATTTTGGTTGAAATCAGTTTTTATAGTCCTTTATAAATGTTTTTATTTGTTTAAAATGTGTATTTGTTTGCCAGAACAAAATAAAACTTGCTGTTTATCAGATAAGTCGATTCAGTGACGATAAGAAACTTCAAATTCACATTTATAACAGCAGTTTTTGAACAAGAAACTCTATTTCTGTGTATAATATACGGATTATAAGATCATAGTCATGCGTATGAGGTGGCTTAGTAAGGGCTCCATGAATCCTATGGAACCTGGAATTCAAGGGAAGTGCTGTGAGGAAAATTCCTGTAAACTGTTTCAGTAAACTGCATTTCACGTGGAAAGAAACTGCCTGTCTCGCCGTATGGCAGAAACCAGGGATCTTTGAGAAGTCGTGGCAGAACATCTTGCTCGTCTGCAAAACAAGTGTTGGTATTTGTCGCCACTTCACACAACAACAGTTGCGAGTATGCAATACAATTGTCTATCTTAAAAAAATTAACTCTCTTCCTCAGGTTTTTATAATTTCATGGTAGTTGGAAAAACACAATGCAGAAACGCTCATAAGAGTTGCCATCTTGTACGACTAATCCTTTCTACTTACCTGAATGCCTAGCGTTCCCCTGCTATGACTTTGTAGCTGTTCGGGTTCACTCAAAACATCTAATAAATGAAATAATTGCAGGAGGTTGGGATGACTGAAATGTTACCTGCCGATGCCTAGGATGCCAGTGGTCCCCCTCATCAGACACAGCAGCCTCAACTTCTCCAAGGGATCCTTCACTGTGGCCAGCTGCTTCTTGGCCTTGTTGATGAGGTCGTTCTCCTGCCTGGAGTTGGCAGACTGAGGTCTGTTAAACATTCCTGAAACACCGACACCACACGTCTCAATAATCATCTAGTCAGTATTTAACTACTCGTACAAAATGAGAAGCAAATCATCCATACGGGAGGTGGCAACTAATTAACTAAATTAATAGCCTTTTACCTTGCTTTACATTAATAATTTAATAACAATTTAAGCTCTGACTTTCCCCAAAATAAACTATGACGATCTGCTCGATAAGTGATTTGCCAAGACAAAAAAAAAATGTCGCGTTCATAAGCCACATGAATATGAATTGTTTATTAGCATTTTCCTCAAATTAGGCTTACAATAACTGGGAATATAAAAATATATGAAAGGCTTGAGACGATATAGAGGAATAAATCAATGTTGAAGTATTGAGTTACTTTCAGATACTAGACAGTTTTATCTGGGTTTCCTCGTATGGGTTTCAGTTTAATTATATTTTGGTAACGTTATAAACACTTACACGCTTGTTGCATAAAAATATTTTTTATTAAAATGTTTACATACTTACAGCTTTTGTTCAGCTATTTTCAAGGTAGTGAATACAGATGCAAACAGTAATTCATTATCTGTTAGAAAAAAACTTTGAAATTCATGTCACCCGAAATGTTTAGAAACTAGGAAAATATGACGAATAACTACAAGTCTAAATCTGACGAAAAACGAACGCCAAATAAATGATTAAGAAATGTAGATGATGCGAGAAATAATTTTGAAATGAAAAAAATAACACGTAGTGATACCCAAATGTAAGTAAATGCGAATTAAAGTTTACGTGTGTACCTACCTAATTTGCTGAGGGCATTTTTTACTTGCATATAATGTGGCAAAGATAGCTGAGATAACAGTCTTGAGAGCAACATTGGTGTACTCGAAGGACTCAAATAAATGATTGTCGCAAGAGCAACGAAAATAAAGCAAGGAGAGAATCTTTATTTTACTGAAAGTAAGAAATTACAGTCAATTAATTGAAAGTTCCTACGTTTTGAAATGTGTCACTGAAAATAGTAGCTTGCAAACATGAATGTAGATAGTTATTATATGTATTAAATATTAACAACCAGTAAAGAGGTACATGCAAATAATGTGCATAATCTACAAACTCTAAAGGGGCCTCAATGGCGTAGTGGATAGACTACTCGCCTCCCTCCAAGACGAACTGGGCTCGATTCCCGGCGTGGTGGCTGCCGAATTTTTGCGTGTGGGTATCGTGCCAGACGNTCCCTCCAAGACGAACTGGGCTCGATTCCCGGCGTGGTGGCTGCCGAATTTTTGCGTGTGGGTATCGTGCCAGACGATGCCACTAGTTGGCGGATTTTCTCGGGGATCTCCCGTTTCCCCGCCCTTTCATTCCAGCGCTGCTGCATACTCGCCTCAAGACCTCGATGTTAAGAGCCACTGAAATCTCTTCACTCACTCACTCTAAAAACTCAAACATGTAAGAATAATGCATTATCACGAATGCAATTAACAATACTACAGTGCAACGTAAGGCANCTCTAAAAACTCAAACATGTAAGAATAATGCATTATCACGAATGCAATTAACAATACTACAGTGCAACGTAAGGCACACGTCAAAAATAACTCGTATAATTGTACAGTGAATTCGTTGACATATTACAAAACCCTGTACAATGGCCTATTTGGAACATGGAACGTGATTTTTCAAAACATGAGAAAAATTTTGTAGACTGAATATACCTGCTTGTGTTACATTTTTCACCAAGTGAAGTAAAAAAAACTTACATCACATAATTTGCAAAGCATGTAAATGCTGAGAGCGAGGGAAGTTTTTTTTTAAAATGACACTTATCGGGATAAACAAAGTGGCAGCCTAGATAAATATTAGAATATTTTTTATAATATTATTACGGAGACTCTGCTGTAATTAAGACTGAAAATATTTACCATGGGTTTTATAGGTTATACATATTCTCACGATAATAAGCGACTAACTGCAATAACATATTCTGGAGGGATATAATACTGCATAGTTCAAAATTTTTTTGTTTCAAGTTGTTTATTACAAACAAGTTAATTAACTTGTTCCTTTGATGTAAATAACGACTAATAGTCTACGTAACCGTAGACTCTATCTTAGAAACACAATAGTCAGATAAGGTAGATAACAAATACTATTTCAATATATATTTTTTTTAATAGGTGGTAGCTACTAAGATTGGAGCGAGTCGATTATAGGTTCTCTGCATTTTCTCCACCGTATATATACGGAAGCTGACCTTGTTAAAATTATATGGCACTAACTAAACTCTCTTAAAATTAATAAGTTTTGCATATCCTTTCACTGATATTTTGGAATACCAATTTCTGAATAAAACCGTATATTGCTGTTCCTGAAACGCAGGTTAAAATGTCGTGAGTCTGATAACGAGTAGGATAACGGTGGTATATATAAACTGAATATGAGGTACTCGCTGAAAGAGCAATGGTGGTGGGGGAGGTATAGAAATGGTTCACTTGATATTTATAGCGGAAATTGTTTACAAAGTTTCGTATGTGACATATACGTTTTTATATTGACTTACATACATAGAGTGAGTAAAGTGGAGTCAGCTAATGCAAACCTCACTAATCCAAAAAGCAGGTTAATCTGAATTACAGCGTGTGAGAAAAACAGGAGGCGTAATTACAGGAAAATTTCTAATTTCTTCATAATTGCTTTTTACAATACAGCGCACAATAACTAATGTTCAAGCTTGACATTGTTCTTCCAGTCACTAAGAGTGCATTTCACTATCCCGAATGTTATCCTGGCAATTTTGTTGTACTCTCCTTTTTCATTACGCTTGAAAATTTCTATTTTATCTATAAGGGTACAAGTACACTGAAGAGCCAAAAAAAATTGGTACACCTGCCTAATATCGTGTAGGGCCCTCGCGAGAATGCAAAACTGCCGCAAGATGACGTGGCATGGACTCGACTAATGTATGAAGGTANATGCAGGAGGCAATTCACACCATCAATCCTGCAGTGCAGTCCACAAATCCATAGGAGTGCGAGGTGGTGGAGATCTCTTATGAACAGCACGTTGCAAGGCATCCCACATATGCTCAATAATGTTCATGTCTGGTGATTTAGGTGGCCACTGGAATTGTCTAAAGTCAGAAGAGTGTTCCTGGAGCCACTCGGTAGCAACTCTTGATGTGTGGGGTGTCACATTGTCCTGCTGGAATTGTCCACGTCCGTTGGAATACACAATGGACATGAATGGGTGCAGGTGATCGGACAGGATGCTTACGTATCTGTCACCTGTCAGAGTTGTACCTAGNCATGAATGGGTGCAGGTGATCGGACAGGATGCTTACGTATCTGTCACCTGTCAGAGTTGTACCTAGACGTATCAGGTGTCCCATTTCAAGCCAACTGCACACGCCCCACACCATGACAGAGCCTCCACCAGCTTGAACAGTTCCCTGTTGACATGTAGGGTCCATGGATTCATGAGGATGTCTCCATACCCGTACACGTCCATCTGCCCAATACAATTGTAAACGAGACTCGTCAAAACAGGCAACATGTTTCCAGTCATCAACAGTTCAATGGCGATGTTGGCAGGCCCCGGCGAGGCGTAAATATTAGTGTTGTGCAGTCTACAACGGTACACGACTGGGCCTTCGGCTCCGAAAGCCCATATCAATGATGGTCCGTTGAATAGTTCGCACGCTCGTACTTGTTATTGCCCCAGCATTGAAATCTGCGCCAATTTGAGAAAGGGTTGCACGTCTGTCACGTTTAATGATTCTCGTCAGTCGTCGTTTGTCCCGTTTGTTCACGATCCTTTTCCGGCACCAGCGATGTCGAATATTTGATGTTTTACCGGATTACCGATATTCACGGTACACTCGTGAAATGTTATAAGCGAAAATCCAAATTTTATCTCTACCTCGGAGATGCTATGTCCCATCTCTCGTGTGTCGACTATAAAACCAGGTTCAAACTCACTTAAATCTTGATAACCTGCCATTGTAGCAGCAGTAACCGATACAGCAACTTTGCCAGACGATTGTTTTCTTATATCGGCGCTGCCAACCGCATCACGTTACTCTGATTGGCTCTATACCTCTGTTATTTGCATTCGCACGCCTATACCAGTTTTTTCGGCTCTCCAGTGTTGTATGCTTTAGTTTGCTAGCGATTTTGGTATCACTAAAAACACAATTTATGCTGGCATAAGATTACTCGGCACTTAAATAGTCTTTAAAAGTAAATTTAAACAACTACAGCAGTCAACTGAATGGAATGACAAACAATGTGCATATGCAATGACTCATCTATCAGGCAGTGACGCTATAGGGCATAGAAAACTTAAAATGTGGTACTCGCTACTGCATTACAAGACATATTTCGGTTAACCCGAAATCTGGTGATCTGAACAGGCCTCAGTTCTAAACATTTCGGATTGAGAATCCACTGTATTAGTTTTACGGACAAACGTCCGTTGAATATTAGACGCAAATAATAAATTGAAAATATATAAATTAATTATACCCTTTTTTTAAGCTGCCGCTGAACACAAGAGTATTTCATGTAACACCCGTTAATCATACTAAGTGCAATGAAAAACCATTTTGATTTGAAATAGCTGTAACAAGTACATAGCAAAAAAAAAAACATAATTGACTATTTTATATAAACGAATCGAATGGTTTTCGAGAAATTGGTTATAAAATCGATGATTTTAAGTGTCTTCTGGTTCCCACCATCGTGGTAAAAAGTCACAGATTTTTAATGAATGTGTGTATGTGTATATACATACATGTACAACTGTATAAAAACTGTTTGAATATACAGAATTTAATTTTATTGAACGTCACGTTTGCTACACACAGTATTTCTTGCATTTTCATAACAATAGTTTCCAAGATTCAGCTTTTATGTGTCATTGACTTAGAGGGCCACTGTCGCTCAGAAAGATTGGAAAAGATAATGGCACTTCTATTACTTTTTCGTGATATCATTGGGCACGCTGTATATAAATCTCCGTGTAAATAGGTTGATTAGCTATAATAAAACGTACGTGTAACCTGTAATTTTTGAAGAGCAATATTTTAAAAAGGAAGGCATCACATACATGATCCGGTACTCTTCTCAGCACTGAGAACGGGATTTGGTTTTTTTTATTTATCGGTTCTTGAATTGGCTATCAAAACCTGCCGCCCAAATCTTTTCACTCACTCGTTCTCTCACTCGGTTCTTGACCTGTATTTCACTAATATTATTGAATAATCTTATTTTTGTGGTAAACAATTGTAAACACTACGTAGCATAATTATAAAATTTTATTAATTCCTTTAGGTTTTAAATGATAAACTAATCATGTATAAATTGAATAAAAAATTTAAAAATTAGTCTTTTATTCTGATCCGTAAGTGTAACACACGTTACGATTTAGTGCGTAATGTATTGTACTTAATTTTTACGATGAATTTGCGGCTAAATTATATTTTAATTACGTTATATTAATTAAAGATAAACTCTTAATTTTCTTTTTAAAATAAATTTAAAGTAGCTATCATATGAGGCGTGAATTGAGCGAAGGCAAATAAAAACATATCACTTGCTGAGTTCTGAGATGGAGCTGCTGAAACACTCCCCCTAATATCATTCGCTCTTCTTTTTATGTACTAAAATAATGCAAGAGAGTAACGAAACACGGGTGATAAGAGGAAATATTTTTGGGTGGAATTATCGATCCAAAATAATTAAAAAAGACATTCATTAAATTATTCTCCCAAGGTTTGAACTTTGAAGACTGAGCTGGAATAGTATGGATAAAAATTAGATGAAAACTAAAACCTTCAGTAGCCTGTGTGCTACGATGCATACTGAAAATTTCACTATTAAGTCTCTAGCTAATCTGTATAAATATGTACGTTTCTATTTCGTGCTGCTGAATAGGGCTATAAGCTGTATATTCAGGCTGAAATTATACGTATTTCAAAGGAAGTGTCGCAGATGTACGCGATAGTGTAAGGGCAGTAAAAATTGCCTATTTTCTTAACTGTCAATAATACCACAAGAATAGGCAATAATTACAAGACGCACGGAGTAAATTATTTTCGTGACTGGTATCACCCTTAAATTTTATTTCTCAAGAATTACATAACGTTTGATTAAATTTCTACGTTCAATAAAAATAATTGTTTCAGTTGAAGTGGTTATCTATCCCATTAGTACCTAAACTATTTTCAATTGTAATGCAGTTCTTTAATTATCTTTTGTTTAGTCTCAGTAGCAGTAAATTATTAATCATATCCTATAGAAGATCTTAGGGACAATAAGAGTACCAGCAGGAAATCGAACACACATATTCGGGCTAATATGATGGGTTGCTACACACACACAGTGTATAAATATACAGATGTACGAAATATACAATTTATGAAATACAACACTTACAATACCTAGACCAATATATGAAATAAATAATTTTTTAATGGGAATAAAGTTTACCACTACCCAAATAATAATATATGCCAGTTCGTTTTCCAATAAGTTTTAAATTCATTTGTCGTCTTATCCTGCTAACCTTATCTTGTCTACATACATTTCAACTATGAAACACATAATTGTGAAATGGGGAAAAAAAAAATGAGTTTTAAATACACAATTTTCTATATATTTTCTTAAAGGTGGCCTCCTGGTTGAAGGAATTTTGCACGTCTGATGCCTAAAAGCATGGGAGTGCTAGGGGCGACCGAGACATGAGCATCAACTCTCTAATCGCCTCTAGGCGCACAACACTGAACTGGCGCGCAGTCTTGACGTCGATAACGCGACTCGATGAGACTTTCAGAGGAGACCTTACCATTTTACGACTTAATAATAAAAATAAAGGTTTGATGCACGTCCCTATTCCTTTTTCAATGTTTTGTACCGAAATGATCATACCTAAAAATTACCGTATAAACATTCGTTTGAGACATTTTCACTATCACAAGAGGAACTGAAAAACGTTTACAGACGCGTAACCTTTCTTAAATGTTATTCGTAAGAAGACCTCACTCAGACACGTTGGACGGTTTTTTAATTAAACGTTTTCTGCTTGAGCTGTGTACACCGTTCGGCAGCCTACCTAGGCTCCCACTACATTGGAGAAATTTACATGAAATATTTAAATTTTTTTAAAACTTGGTCATAAGTATTGAACAACTGTTAAAAGTTTCTGCAAAGGTTCACATTCTGAAGCAGNTAAATTTTTTTAAAACTTGGTCATAAGTATTGAACAACTGTTAAAAGTTTCTGCAAAGGTTCACATTCTGAAGCAGGGGAGTATTATACTGGGTATTGCCAAACTTGCCAGAATTATGAGGAAGACCGCTCAATTGTCGACCTCACATGACTTATTTTATAATTTGTAACTCTGTTCAATAATGTGGCCTGACTTTTTCAATACCTACAAGAAGGCTGGTTGTCATGGGTAAGATAATCAGAAGGTGAAGGGGATTTGCCATCCTTCGGTTTCTGCTCTCTTTTCTCGGTTGACAGCATTGGTGGAAGAATCATGAGACATTTTCTTTCTGTCAGTACCAAATTATTTGTGTGGCCTAAAAAATATTCTGGCGTTTTTGGTCAGCGTACCTAATGTTCAGGGAATATATGCATGCCCTATCAAATTCTGCAAAAGCATTGGGTTTAGAGAAAATTACTAAACGAGAACACTCTTGAGGTTCTAAGCCATATAATATTGCGTTATTAACCACTTCAGATTCTGGGAGATTTAAACGTAAAATGCTGGCAGCCTCTTTAACACTGCTTGCATACACAGAAAGTGCCTTCTCAGATTCTTGCAAACGATTGAATAGTCTCAGTTGCAAGTGAGCACGCAACCTTGAGGGGATTAAGAAATTTATAATATCAGAATCGTAGTCATTAAATGAAACATGTTGTGACATAGCCAAACTAGTCCGTTCACTCAGCGGACTTTGGGTGAAAGGGTAAATTACCTCAAGCAACTGTNATGTTGTGACATAGCCAAACTAGTCCGTTCACTCAGCGGACTTTGGGTGAAAGGGTAAATTACCTCAAGCAACTGTTCCTCTGGCACTATGTTACTCTGATAGAGTTTGACAATGACTTTAAAAAACTCAAAAAAATTTGGGAACCTAAGAGCATCAGTAGCGGGGAAGTTACGCAGCATGTTTTCAAAAGGGTGAGTGATTTTACCAAAAATAGATGAATACATGTGTTAGGGTGGAGATAACTTGTGCACAGGTGTACTGAAAACAGTGGTCGGATGTAATGAGTATGAGGTTTGGACGGGTGTTGTGGTGTGAATGTCAGTGGATGGCATGGTAGTTGAAGGAAGTGTGAAAATGGGTGGGTTGCCAACTAGGTTTACTGAAATGGGTNATGTTGTGACATAGCCAAACTAGTCCGTTCACTCAGCGGACTTTGGGTGAAAGGGTAAATTACCTCAAGCAACTGTGCCTCTGGCACTATGTTACTCTGATAGAGTTTGACAATGACTTTAAAAAACTCAAAAAAATTGGGAACCTAAGAGCATCAGTAGCGGGGAAGTTACGCAGCATGTTTTCAAAAGGGTGAGTGATTTTACCAAAAATAGATGAATACATGTGTTAGGGTGGAGATAATTTGTGCACAGGTGTACTGAAAACAGTGGTCGGATGTAATGAGTATGAGGTTTGGACGGGTGTTGTGGTGTGGATGTCAGTGGATGGCATGGTAGTTGAAGGAAGTGTGAAAATGGGTGGGTTGCCAACTAGGTTTACTGAAATGGGTNGATGTCAGTGGATGGCATGGTAGTTGAAGGAAGTGTGAAAATGGGTGGGTTGCCAACTAGGTTTACTGAAATGGGTAGGGTGGTGACTGGAACATGATCGGATGGTGGACTAACATTAACACTAGCAAACTGTTGGGTGACTGAGGTGATGGAGGTGGTGTGAACATCCACGTTACTGTGATCAATAACATTAATGGAGAGTGACTCCAAATTTGAAACAGCCTTAAAGACGGACTTAGTAGGAGCCACAGTGCTCTCAAGCGACTTTAATGGAACATCTGACAAATGCTCTTCAAACTTGGTTAAAAGATTTAGAGCACGTCTTTTGAGGTGTTATAAATGGTTCTTTAACCTGGGGGGTTATCAAAAAACTCTTGTAATGAAATTATCTTAATTGTGCAGGTACGACACTCTGCATTTATATCAACACTAGCTGTGCCCGCGGCCCCGCTCGCGTGTACTACATAATTATTGTTTGGGTTTTTTTTTTATAAAGTTGAATTTTACTTAGTGCTAATCTTCTATACCCTATATACACATTATAAAACTCAACGTCTCTCTGTCTGTCTGTAAGTACGCTTATCACTCGAGAACCACTTAACCANTTTAATAAAGTTGAATTTTACTTAGTGCTAATCTTCTATACTCTATATACACATTATAAAACTCAACGTCTCTCTGTCTGTCTGTAAGTACGCTTATCACTCGAGAACCACTTAACCAATTTACGTGTTTTTTTTTCAATTCATAGCTATGTTCTCTGGCCAGGTTTAAGTAAATATTTTGTTACGTATTTTGTATTCGTGTTAGACATATTTGCGCCCATATATCCCTTTGCTGCCTTCACGAACCACACGTTCCCAATCTCAAAACGTTCCGTGATGCGGCTCCTATTCCCAGTTTAATATTCGATGACTTATACTGAAACAACCTGTATAATCGCTTCTATTGGCTCGTCGCTCCATCGTGCGGCTACCCAAGAAACTTAAGAATTCCGTTTGCCTGCAGATATTTTACGCATTCAAGGCCTCGAAACTTATGTTTGGATGTGAAACATTTCTTAAATGCTTTTCATGAATAGACACTACTACACATTTTTGAACCACGTGTTTTTTTATACCAAATCTCTGAAATGCACTTGATGCAACAGCCAGGTGGAGCTCTTATAGCTAAGGGTTTCACGGTAATTCACGGTTAATTTGGCATTTTTGAAAGCCCTGCTAAAAATTTACTTTTCTTCTCATTTCGTATCCTTCCGCTTAATTTAAAATTCACATTAAAATTGGTTAGATCACTTTATTCCCAAGTCAGCCAAGTGAAAAGGAGAAATTGTTGGGAACTTAAATGAGTTATCTATATGCAATTACGTACTGAAATGTGTATCAAGCAAATAAGCACCAACTTAGTATAGATTAAATTTAAATATTTCATGTGCAATACAATGTTAAGAATAGGAACTTTTTTCTTCAACTTGCTGCCAACTTAACTGAGAGCCTGTATGCTAGTGTGTACGTTAGCATTTACACAGTTAATGGGAAGGTATTTTTCTTCGAAGGTTTATTTCAAAAGTGTTCTCTTTACAGTGAACAGCCTATAGCAATAAAGCCTTCTCTTCCGTAGAAGGTCAAACAAATGCGGAACCGTGGTGATGTAGTTGTCAGACTACTCGCCTCCCACCTAGGCGAACCGGGTTCGATACCAGCGGGGTCGCTCCCTTATTTTCGCATGCGTAATCGTACGGATGATTCCGCTGGTCGGCGGGTTTTCTCAAGGGTTTTATAGATGATCTCCCGCTTCCCCCGCCCTTGCATTCCGGCGCTACTCCATGCCAACCTCGCTTCATCCTCATCGGCTCTCAAAACCTCGTCGTTAAAAACCGCCCAAATCTCTCCTCTCCACTTGAACCTATGCGCCACCACGTAATTTTTCTCCAAGGAAATGTAGACTCGGGGATTGCACGAATGGCACAGTTCATCCCGCTTTTCAAACGATTTTCGTTGAACAAGTGTAGGTACGCTACTCGCGTGTCCTACTCACCTTTACCGCGGCTTGAGTATCGAACTACGGGACTGCGGTTCCTCGAGGCAGCTCGCATCTGGCGTCTAACCGCCACACTGACACGCCATGTGTTTCGGCGTGTATACGCCTGCGCCACGTATCCGCAGGAAGCTGTATATCTGCGGCAAAGGAAATATAATCTAAGTTGTTGTTGCAATCTTTATATTATCCCCTCCTGCGCGGTTTGCACTTCCGAAGTTGGTCAAAGTTTCTGCTGCGGTATTGCTGGCTGACATTTTCGAGTCGAGTAATTTTTTTTATGCTATCTAATTATCGCCTCACTTTATATCTGTAAGCAATCGGATGTCGGGTTGAATACCAATATAATGTAATCTTACGTCTCAAAGTAAAACACGGTGACTTATCTAACAATCGAACAGGGAAGTTAATTGTTCCGAAATTTACATTGTAGCGACCTCGGTCGTAGAGACCGCATCGAGTTGGATAGAAACCACAGCGCGTTAATAGGTACAACATATAAGTATTATTCAACAGAGTATAAATTTATATGATCATATTACCCGTTATTTTCGTTCAAGTAACTAAAAACCCACACAGCTTACCATCACTTAATGAGCAGTAGTCAAATAGATGGTTTTCTCAATGGGCTGTATGGTAGCACTACCAATAAAAATTCAGTTAACTTGTATCATAAAATTTCTCATGGTTGCTAATAGTTGCTATATTCCAATAATTTGAACGTAATTATGACGACTAACAACTGCGTGATAATAAACGTATAGAAGCAAATAAAGCGTGCTTCGGAAAAAACACATTTTCTATATATTTATTTTTTAAAATTAATAACTCTCTATTTATTTTGTGTAAGCATATTCTTTTTGTAAGTTACGGTCCTGCTATAACTGATTTGTCCCAAGCTCTATGTATTGAACACCGCACGCTGATTAGTTCACGAAACCGTGTGATGTCACGTCTCTTGCCCTTTGATGTTCCTTTGTCTCGTCCCTTCTTGTCCCATGAATATAGTTAACTTGCATAGTTTTTTACCTTGGTGAGTAGTCTCGTAGTTGAAGAATACTCATCTAACCACAGAATGCACGAAAAATTTAAACAAAAGTGCATTGAAGGTCCGGAACTTAATCTCATTTAATTACTGACGAAGTGTCGGTTTTAACATACACTACCTGTGTTAAAAATAATATACGTAGACGCGTAGTTTAAAAAAAATCAATTTATCGACTGGTTTTAATATATCCTACTGAACCTAAGTATTTAATTTGAACGTATAACATACTCTATGTAAAAATTTTAACATACATCCAAACTGCTTTTCAGACAACGCTATAATAAACAAGCCAAACACTATATAAAACAAATTAAGAAGGAATAGTTAACAAAATTTGCACATTTACCGCACTTTAGTGTTATTTTTGGTAAAGTACAGGTTGGGACAACTTTGTACATCTCAACTGTGGCAGCCAGTTTGTATGTACACCTTGGTGTCGTAGGAGAGGACGGGACAAAGATACGCTTAAGACGCAGGGGCACGATAATGCCCTTACAGCAAACTCGTGTAAACTTTACAACTAGATATGTGAACACTTCTTGAAAATGAAAGTAAGTTTCTGAGAGGTCAAAAATACAAAATAAAAATTATATACATTGATATAAAATGGATACAAATAAACATGCTAATGCCTATTAATACATTTTAATATATTTTATGTATACAGTCTTACACGTCTGCATTTATTTGTCAAGATAAATTTGCGTTCATAACCGAACGTGTCTTAATAATAGAATCTCACGTTTACTAAAATTTTGTCGCGGAGCAGATTGCTGAAAAAAAAAGCCATCACACGCTTCTTCTAGTATACTTACAGGAAGTTTTCCCGCGCCATTATCGCTGACTGGACAAGTGAACATACAACGCCGCAAGGCGTCGGGTAATCGTTTCACTGGCGTGGACTATTCATTTTTGAACTTGAATGCCCACTGGCCGGCCAGCACACGAGGCGGGCAAAACCCAGTTTTTGTGCGTTGCTGTAGATTCCAAAGTGCGCAACTTTTAACACGCCAATCCCTTTATGTACGAAACGCCATTCAGAAAGGGGAAAAAAAGTAGGCCTACGTAAGAATATGTTATTTTCAGTAGTTTAAAAGAAGAAAATGCAGTGAAATTAAATAAATAGAGAAATATGAAAGGCAGTAAATGAGATCTGCTGAATAAATTTCAATCTGTCAATGGGTGTAAAACATCTGATTTCAGCTGTGGTTAAGAACTGGCGGCAAGGGGCGCTGTGATTGGCTCCTGCTTCATTGATGGCAAAATGTTGCGCGGTACTCTACAAGTCATGTAAATTTCTGTCAAGCTGTACCACGAGAGGAGAGTTGTTTGCGTTGCGTGGTTCACTCGCGACGAATTAAATCGATCGCGAATAATTACAAGCCGCCGCGACTCTTTTGGAGCAAGTTGTGGGTTGCACGGCTCAACTGCGATTTGTGACGTCATTTTGCGGTCTATGAACTTGCTGCGGAACAGCACCTTCCTAAGGTCCTGAGGGTAAGCGACTCCACCGATGAATTGGTCGATGAGGAGTATTAAGTAATATGTCACAACGATTGAATTAGAATGTCGCTGATGTTAAGGGGCCAGCCTACCTGGAACTGTTTTCCGCGTCGTTTGAGGCCGAGAAGCTCGGGAGCGATAAGGACGATATCGCCAAGTACAAGTGCGCCATCGCCACTGTAAACTGACGTGCAGTGTTCTAGTCCTGCTACGCGCACCTATGGGACTTTAAGCGGCGACGATATCATTTTATTGGCGTCCATTGCACGCTTCTCGAATACTCGTGTATGCGTCTGATCCGAATATTTTGAGGTACAATGCTTTTAAATTGCCGTCTCCAGATACTTTGGAGTGCTCTAAAATGTTATTGCCAACGTGTATAATATCCTGAAAGTAATCTACAGGCATAGTGTGAAGTGTGTGTTCTTTCGTGGATCGGTACATTGGGCGCACATTTAAAAGTTTCTTTAAGAAAACCTGGATTTCACACACACTTAAACGCACTTCAACCGCCAGTTAGACAGGCCTCTTAAAAACAGACTAGCAGTGCTTATGGGCGGCAATTCACTGAGGGTTCAAGCTTCTGTCAATGACGGGTGGCACTGGAAATGAACGTTAAACTTTAAATGGTATATGAATATATCACAGAATAAACTATTCAATAATGTATGTTAGGCCTCCGATCGGTGTGCAGAGCTCCAGCAGAAAACGTCTTATTAAAAAACCGTCCAACGTATCTGAGTGAGGTCTGCTTACGTATAGCATTTAAGAAACGTTACGCGTCTGTATACGTTTTTCAATTCCTCCATTTCTCTCTCAAGCATGTTTTAGTGATATTGAACATGGCTGAAACGGGTGTTTTCACGGTCAATTTTAGGTATGAACATTCCGGTACAAAATATTAAAAAAAGAATAGGGACGTTGATCAAAACTTTATTTTTATTATTATATCATAAAATGGTAGGGTTCCCTCTGAAAGTCTCATAGAGGCGGGTTATCGACGCACAGACAGGTATTTGTCCTAAAAAGCTGGCCAAAAGTACGCATCACAAATTTTAAGTAAAGTCTGTCTTTTGTCACTCAAACACAATGGGACTACCCCCTCTACACAATAACCAGTCACTCACGGTGTAAGGGGCCACCCTGCGCTCGCACTTTAGTCGGAATACTTCTGTTGTGCGTGTCGCTCTATGGATTATTGCTGTTGTAATTTGAATGTTCAAAACGTTTCTGTGTTGGGAAAGTGTTGTTTTGTGTGCATATTGAAATAAATTGCTATGAATTCTTTAGAAGAAGGTATGTTCATTGCTTTTAATATTTAGTTTAACTAATTTTCTTTTAAATACATCGAAAAAAATATATCAAAAGACATATATATTTTTTAGTAAATTTTTGGATACATTTTTAGTTTCCGAGATGATATTAATGAGAAGTTAAAGTGAGTTAAACTATATTGTTGGTTTCTACGCATTCCACATACATTCTAGTTGTAATATCTGCAACAAAAAAATCCGCCCATTTCTGTCTTTCTCCGTAATTGCCAAAATAAGTGACCAGGTAATAAATTTAAAATCGCGTTTAATTTCAAATAACATTTGTTTAATAAGATATGTGTCGTTTGTTTATAGATTTTACTGCTGAACTATCAATGAGGATTACCAGGGAAGCTATGTGCAATATAATAAAGCAATGTGAGNTCATCCCGCTTTTCAAACGATTTTCGTTGAACAAGTGTAGGTACGCTACTCGCGTGTCCTACTCACCTTTACCGCGCGGCTTGAGTATCGAACTACGGGACTGCGGTTCCTCGAGGCAGCTCGCATCTGGCGTCTAACCGCCACACTGACACGCCATGTGTTTCGGCGTGTATACGCCTGCGCCACGTATCCGCAGGAAGCTGTATATCTGCGGCAAAGGAAATATAATCTCAGTTGTTGTTGCAATCTTTATATTATCCCCTCCTGCGCGGTTTGCACTTCCGAAGTTGGTCAAAGTTTCTGCTGCGGTATTGCTGGCTGACATTTTCGAGTCGAGTAATTTTTTTTATGCTATCTAATTATCGCCTCACTTTATATCTGTAAGCAATCGGATGTCGGGTTGAATACCAATATAATGTAATCTTACGTCTCAAAGTAAAACACGGTGACTTATCTAACAATCGAACAGGGAAGTTAATTGTTCCGAAATTTACATTGTAGCGACCTCGGTCGTAGAGACCGCATCGAGTTGGATAGAAACCACAGCGCGTTAATAGGTACAACATATAAGTATTATTCAACAGAGTATAAATTTATATGATCATATTACCCGTTATTTTCGTTCAAGTAACTAAAAACCCACACAGCTTACCATCACTTAATGAGCAGTAGTCAAATAGATGGTTTTCTCAATGGGCTGTATGGTAGCACTACCAATAAAAATTCAGTTAACTTGTATCATAAAATTTCTCATGGTTGCTAATAGTTGCTATATTCCAATAATTTGAACGTAATTATGACGACTAACAACTGCGTGATAATAAACGTATAGAAGCAAATAAAGCGTGCTTCGGAAAAAACACATTTTCTATATATTTATTTTTTAAAATTAATAACTCTCTATTTATTTTGTGTAAGCATATTCTTTTTGTAAGTTACGGTCCTGCTATAACTGATTTGTCCCAAGCTCTATGTATTGAACACCGCACGCTGATTAGTTCACGAAACCGTGTGATGTCACGTCTCTTGCCCTTTGATGTTCCTTTGTCTCGTCCCTTCTTGTCCCATGAATATAGTTAACTTGCATAGTTTTTTACCTTGGTGAGTAGTCTCGTAGTTGAAGAATACTCATCTAACCACAGAATGCACGAAAAATTTAAACAAAAGTGCATTGAAGGTCCGGAACTTAATCTCATTTAATTACTGACGAAGTGTCGGTTTTAACATACACTACCTGTGTTAAAAATAATATACGTAGACGCGTAGTTTAAAAAAAATCAATTTATCGACTGGTTTTAATATATCCTACTGAACCTAAGTATTTAATTTGAACGTATAACATACTCTATGTAAAAATTTTAACATACATCCAAACTGCTTTTCAGACAACGCTATAATAAACAAGCCAAACACTATATAAAACAAATTAAGAAGGAATAGTTAACAAAATTTGCACATTTACCGCACTTTAGTGTTATTTTTGGTAAAGTACAGGTTGGGACAACTTTGTACATCTCAACTGTGGCAGCCAGTTTGTATGTACGCCTTGGTGTCGTAGGAGAGGACGAGACAAAGATACGCTTAAGACGCAGGGGCACGATAATGCCCTTACAGCAAACTCGTGTAAACTTTACAACTAGATATGTGAACACTTCTTGAAAATGAAAGTAAGTTTCTGAGAGGTCAAAAATACAAAATAAAAATTATATACATTGATATAAAATGGATACAAATAAACATGCTAATGCCTATTAATACATTTTAATATATTTTATGTATACAGTCTTACACGTCTGCATTTATTTGTCAAGATAAATTTGCGTTCATAACCGAACGTGTCTTAATAATAGAATCTCACGTTTACTAAAATTTTGTCGCGGAGCAGATTGCTGAAAAAAAAAGCCATCACACGCTTCTTCTAGTATACTTACAGGAAGTTTTCCCGCGCCATTATCGCTGACTGGACAAGTGAACATACAACGCCGCAAGGCGTCGGGTAATCGTTTCACTGGCGTGGACTATTCATTTTTGAACTTGAATGCCCACTGGCCGGCCAGCACACGAGGCGGGCAAAACCCAGTTTTTGTGCGTTGCTGTAGATTCCAAAGTGCGCAACTTTTAACACGCCAATCCCTTTATGTACGAAACGCCATTCAGAAAGGGGAAAAAAAGTAGGCCTACGTAAGAATATGTTATTTTCAGTAGTTTAAAAGAAGAAAATGCAGTGAAATTAAATAAATAGAGAAATATGAAAGGCAGTAAATGAGATCTGCTGAATAAATTTCAATCTGTCAATGGGTGTAAAACATCTGATTTCAGCTGTGGTTAAGAACTGGCGGCAAGGGGCGCTGTGATTGGCTCCTGCTTCATTGATGGCAAAATGTTGCGCGGTACTCTACAAGTCATGTAAATTTCTGTCAAGCTGTACCACGAGAGGAGAGTTGTTTGCGTTGCGTGGTTCACTCGCGACGAATTAAATCGATCGCGAATAATTACAAGCCGCCGCGACTCTTTTGGAGCAAGTTGTGGGTTGCACGGCTCAACTGCGATTTGTGACGTCATTTTGCGGTCTATGAACTTGCTGCGGAACAGCACCTTCCTAAGGTCCTGAGGGTAAGCGACTCCACCGATGAATTGGTCGATGAGGAGTATTAAGTAATATGTCACAACGATTGAATTAGAATGTCGCTGATGTTAAGGGGCCAGCCTACCTGGAACTGTTTTCCGCGTCGTTTGNATGTCACAACGATTGAATTAGAATGTCGCTGATGTTAAGGGGCCAGCCTACCTGGAACTGTTTTCCGCGTCGTTTGAGGCCGAGAAGCTCGGGAGCGATAAGGACGATATCGCCAAGTACAAGTGCGCCATCGCCACTGTAAACTGACGTGCAGTGTTCTAGTCCTGCTACGCGAACCTATGGGACTTTAAGCGGCGACGATATCATTTTATTGGCGTCCATTGCACGCTTCTCGAATACTCGTGTATGCGTCTGATCCGAATATTTTGAGGTACAATGCTTTTAAATTGCCGTCTCCAGATACTTTGGAGTGCTCTAAAATGTTATTGCCAACGTGTATAATATCCTGAAAGTAATCTACAGGCATAGTGTGAAGTGTGTGTTCTTTCGTGGATCGGTACATTGGGCGCACATTTAAAAGTTTCTTTAAGAAAACCTGGATTTCACACACACTTAAACGCACTTCAACCGCCAGTTAGACAGGCCTCTTAAAAACAGACTAGCAGTGCTTATGGGCGGCAATTCACTGAGGGTTCAAGCTTCTGTCAATGACGGGTGGCACTGGAAATGAACGTTAAACTTTAAATGGTATATGAATATATCACAGAATAAACTATTCAATAATGTATGTTAGGCCTCCGATCGGTGTGCAGAGCTCCAGCAGAAAACGTCTTATTAAAAAACCGTCCAACGTATCTGAGTGAGGTCTGCTTACGTATAGCATTTAAGAAACGTTACGCGTCTGTATACGTTTTTCAATTCCTCCATTTCTCTCTCAAGCATGTTTTAGTGATATTGAACATGGCTGAAACGGGTGTTTTCACGGTCAATTTTAGGTATGAACATTCCGGTACAAAATATTAAAAAAAGAATAGGGACGTTGATCAAAACTTTATTTTTATTATTATATCATAAAATGGTAGGGTTCCCTCTGAAAGTCTCATAGAGGCGGGTTATCGACGCACANCTTTATTTTTATTATTATATCATAAAATGGTAGGGTTCCCTCTGAAAGTCTCATAGAGGCGGGTTATCGACGCACAGACAGGTATTTGTCCTAAAAAGCTGGCCAAAAGTACGCATCACAAATTTTAAGTAAAGTCTGTCNGCTGCTGGCAAAACCGATCTGTCTAAAATTATTAAAGACGCTTCTTTAACTCCAACTCGGGCTTCAAAATACAGAATGATAATAATATCCGCTGATAAAGACAGTACCCATCAAAATACAAAGCTTTCAACAACAAAAGCTTTAGCTGTATTCGTGGATGCTGACCTCACTTCTAAGCAGTACAATACTATTAGAGCTGCAAGTAAAAGCATCTACCCATGTTATTCACTTTTGCAAAAAGAAAAACTCAAGTGTTATCCTAAGAATATTTTTGTCTCGGATACCATGGCTGAAGTGAAACTGCAAAATCTTATGGACCACACAACACAGCGTATTTGCACTTACTTGGAGGAGGTGTTTATGTTGGCAAATGATTTGGAGATGCAGAATTTAGAACTGTTCTGCAAATGGTGCTGTGACGGCTCCCAACAGCAGCAATTCAAACAACAATTTGAAAATATTTCCGATTCGGATGCTTATATATTTTTGAGTTCGCTAGTTCCATTAAGGCTCGTCAGCAATGTTAACGGGCATCAGAAAATATGGTGGCGAAACCCAGTGCCATCATCATCACGATTTTGCCGTCCCATTCGAATGTAGTTCGTTCACGAAAGCAGTCAGGTAACTCAAGAGGAAATAGGTTTTATTGAAAACGAGGCCAAAAATTAAAATAAAACAGAGGTGGCTCTAAGCAATGGCATCTTACAAGTAAAGCACACATTGATGCCTACTACGGTGGACGGCATGGTTTGTAATGCTGCTACACGCACTGCTTCAACAATGCGGTGCTACATATGCAAACAGACATCGAAAGATTTTAATAATCTGAAAACTGTTTCCTTGGATGCGATCGACCCAAATTCTTTAAAATTCAGGTTGACCATTTTGCACGCTCGAATTCGATTCTTCGAATCGATATTACTTTTATCTTACAAGCTTCCACTTAAGAAATGGTAGGCCAGAAGCCAATCAGTAAAGAACATAGTAAGTGAGAGGAAAAAACAAATACAAGACGCTTTTCGACAAGAAATGGGACTGTTAGTCGATGTACCAAAGGCGGTCTTCGGAAATACCAATGATGGTAACACATCACGAAGATTCTTTTCGGATCCGGAAACATCCGCCCGAATTACAGAGATTGATTTAAACTTTATAAAAAAAATTAAGAGTTATTTTGGAAGTCCTGTCAAGTTGCTATAAGATAGACTTAAGGAAATTTTTTGAATTTTTGGAGGAGACCGCAAAATTATATGTGACTTTATATAAGTGGCACCCAATGTCACCCACATTACACAAATATTGTCACACGGAGCAACAGTGATTGAGCATGCGCTACTCCCGATTGGTCAACTATCCGAAGAAGCGGCTGAGGCACGAAATAAACATTTTCGGTCGTGTAGACAAAATTTCTCCAGAAAATTCTCCAGAAAGGAGTACAATGAGGATATATTCAAACGGTTGCTCTTGAGCTCCGATCCACCCATAAGTTCCAACAGAGATAAAATTGCCTAAAAGAGGAAGGCGTTTTCAAAAGAGGCATTGCAATTCTTACTAGTGGATATAAGTTTTTCTAATGATTCCCTTCATATTAGTGGTGAAAACA
Organism: Clitarchus hookeri; assembly: GCA_002778355.1. Lineage (NCBI taxonomy): Eukaryota > Metazoa > Arthropoda > Insecta > Phasmatodea > Phasmatidae > Clitarchus > Clitarchus hookeri. The sequence continues at coordinate 188,746 of NQII01004308.1, read as the reverse complement.
ATGATGATGATGATGAAGATAATGAGAATTGTGACTCTGAATGATGTTATTTGATTATACGAATTATATATATATTTTTTGCCAATTTCACTATTTCGTTTTTTTTTATCAATCAATGCCTTTCATCTAGTTACTATGATACTGTATAGTATCAACGTAAATTGCATATAAATCATATCAATACATGTTTAAACTACATATTAACTCTAAATAATAATTTAAACACACTTAAGTACTTTTGGCCATCTTTTTAGGACAAATACCTGTCTGTGCGACGTCAAGACTGCAGGCCAGTTCAGTTTTTTTGCGCGTAGAGGCGACGAGAGAGTTGATGTGCATGTATCGGTCGCCCCTAGCGCTCCCACGCTTGTAGGCCTCAAACTTGAAAAATTCTTTCAACCAGGTGACTACCTTAACAGACCGTGTCCGTCAGGAAATCGAGACGGTTATTTATTCAGACACCTAATAGGCCACCAGCTGAAATTGCCAGACGCCGCTTCGGCCACTACAAACACTTCGTAATTTATTTTAACCGAACAGAATACTATTGGTCACCAATAAAGGGTCGAAGAAACTACAACAATTTTCTATCCAAATTCGCCTGTGGAAGGAATCACAACAGCTTATTTTCTTAAAGAACATTAGCTGAAAGCTATGACGACTGAGAATATTACTGAAAGTAGACCAATCGTGCATAAAGCTTGGATTCAGCAATATCACGCGCTGTAAAAGCAAGACAAACCAATAGTGTCAGTTTATGCTGCCGTTACGATACACATAAAGATATAGAATAGGCATGGTCAGTGTATTATAAGTTATTTACATATCACACAGACCTGTCCGCTAATAAACACAATGTTAGTAAAGTATTACGTATAGGTTAAAATTACAAAACTCTTCTCGGCTGTAAACGGCACAAAAAAACATGCTGCCGAAAAATTGTGGATGGTTAAATTCAATCTACCTTGTACCAAAGTGAACACCCAAATTAATTTAATAAAATACGTGTTTTTTAATGACGCAATTAACTTGGTTCGAGAATACTTCAAAATTCACGTTACTTAATGTAACGTCACATGGAATAAATTAATTACGATCCGAAATATGAGAGTCAGGTTATATTTTATTCAGCACGTTTCTTTACAAAATTCGTTCTAAACCACTAATATTCAGAAATAACTGTATAACTTATAAAAAAAAATATTTATATAATTGCTCACTGGGTTTCTGAGTATGCTACTGTGGCAGCATCGTTCATATGATACCTCACAAACACACCGCAATGATTATGTGAATGATATGTCTAAGTTCTAAGAGTTACACATACATACTGGAAAGAAAGTTATTTGATTATTTACAAAATTGTAATGTTACGGTGAACTTACCTTTTTTGTGAAATAATGTGCGGGATAATATTATGACTGACTCACACGACCTAGTAGACTACATTTTATATGTAGCAAAGAAACCATATTTTTTTAACCACTCACGAAATCCCCACAAATGGGCTGAAGGTTAATATCTTCTTACTTGAACCATTAATGAACGAAAGGAAATCTTTAGAAACCATATTTCCCGTATTTACTTTCGGGCCACGGACCGCCCATAAAGCAAGAACATGCCGGTATTTGTCTCTGAAGTGTTCTTCAGTTTCGGTAAATGGATCTAAGCAGGTGTACTCCATAACTCTGCTCTTAAATAAAAAACAGATGATCAGATCTATGAATAGTACTTCCTTTCGTCGCTAGTAAGCGTTGCACTAAGTGTAGTGAAGGGTAGTCAAACGAGCATTATACGCTGCTGGACAAGGAAATAGCTACACACCCTCTTCCCTTACGTGAAACTTAATTAAGCCATAACAGGATGGCAGATGATAGTACAAATGAGTAATGATTAGTCTTTCACGCATATAGTGAGCATTGTTTAGCATCCTGTAAGCACGCGTTCAATATGGGGCAGAGCCTTCTCTCGTGGATTTACACGAAGCGATGCGACGGGGAATTCCATTAAACATGTGGCAGATAGTGTCTTGAGGGGCACATCACCATGCTTTGTGCAACTGCACATTTGGGTAGGTGTTTGACGGTGGGGCATCACATCCCATACGAGTGCAGTAGTGGACATATCTGGAGACTTGGAAGGCCTGTTGGGTGATGCGTGATATATGGGAACAAGTATTATTTTACTGCATTTAACGTTTGGTATGATGCGCAAAACAGGAAAAATGGGGCCGAAGAACCACACCGACATATCGCAGCGCTGTCTCCGTGACTTCAACAACCACGAGATATGGCCAAGAGTCATAACTGACGGCACCTCATACCAAAACACCTGGTGTCCGGGAATAATGACGTTAACGAATCAGTGCAGGATCATCGTGTATCCCACTGTGGAGCCAAACCCTGCTGCGACCATGATCTCCCCTAATACTGAAGAGGGACTCATCAGAGAACACAGCGCGTCCCCAATACGCTGTCCAATGTTGACGTTCCTGGTACNACTAATACTGAAGAGGGACTCATCAGAGAACACAGCGCGTCCCCAATACGCTGTCCAATGTTGACGTTCCTGGTACTATTGACGGCATACCGCACGATGCCAGTGATAAAACAGCGCAGCAGACGCCGTGTCTGTAGGCCAGCGTCATTCAAACGGCGACGAATGGTTCTGTTGAGACCGGCAGATGCACCGAAGGCCCTACGGAATGCAGGTTCTCTCTGGATGTGGCGCCACATTCTGTTACGCTACGTCAGTGGATACGGCGATCTTCTCTATCTGTAGTGCGTCTGGTAGGACCAGCACGTACTCTACGAGACGCACGACTTGTATTCACGCCTGCACACACCGTGTCACAGTGGTGACTGCACGGCCAATATGAATGGCTATACGACGAGCCAGCCATCCGACTTCGTGCAGTCCGACCATACGACACCGTTCAATGCTGAGTAGAGATATTCTTCGTGAGCATTATGCCGTGGCACACTGATATTCCTCTTAACACGCTGACTTCTGCCTTTACAGCCGGCTGTATGGCTTTTTTAAGCACTGGNCGTGGCACACTGATATTCCTCTTAACACGCTGACTTCTGCCTTTACAGCCGGCTGTATGGCTTTTTTAAGCACTGGGTACTGGCCACAAGCGCCCCTATATCACATGTTGTAGTGAGTCTCTACTACGTCACATTAACCATCTGCACTGCGAAATTGGAAATGCACGTGGTCTTAATTTTGTTGCACATGTATGACAATTTATGAGTATAGCGATTTCCTTGTCCAGCAGCGTATCTACTGGTACGGCGGTGTGTCGCGCTATGAAAAACCTGCACAATTTTTGTCCCTTTTTCACCCGAAAAACTATTTTTTTTAAAAGAAAGTTTATGAAATCACCATCTGTACCTGCGTAATTATTTTTTGTTTTGTAATATGTGGTCAGTGGAAAATATTTGAACACATACACCGATTAGTACTTAAGTTAGTATGTGGCTACACTATCTCTCTTAACAATAACTCTAAGTATTTTTAATTTGGTTTAATTACTTCGTGTTTTAATGACGTAATTTAAGAAATATTTTGTGTACTGAATATATTCACAATAACACGTGTGACAAAAACTAACTTTTTTAAACAATTACGCATTTTAAAAACGTGTTTGAAAAGACTTTAACCCTTCGAAAGTTACCAGTTCCATTGAACTTTTTTGTGTAAATGCTCTAAAGAAAAGAACTATAATTGCTAAAGAATAAGAGCGAACAATAAAAATTACATACATTTATACTTTTAGAGTTGGTTATGATGACTGTCCACATATGGTTCTTGCATCTACTTACGTTATAATACAATTAAACTGGCTAAATTTTTTCCGGTACAATACTGTATCTGTAATTCATTTACAAGTTCTCTGATCTCATGACATTACCAAATTGGCATTTTTCAATATAATTTACACGCAATTTATTATTCTGGTTAAAAGAGATCAGTACTAGTTTGTGTACGTGTATACATACACACACATTAGAAAAACAACCTTTAAGACAAAATTTATAAAAAAGAAAACAAATTTATAATGTGCAACTAAAAGCAACAATAACAAAATAAAAGCCGGAACTAAATAACCAATCAATTGCACTGACAAAGGAGCAAAACTATTTACGGACAAAATATTTTTGCAAAGTTTTGCTTTATTTAATTCTTGATACCGTTATTCAGTTAAGAATTTCACACATATTACAAGAATACAATAGTTACATACATGACAAAAAAATCCAAATAAAATATTCGCCAAAAATTTTTTCTTCTAAACTCGTCTTGAAGAATGAATTTCCATGTGTTAGAGAATTAGATGTAATGATAATGTTTTTGTTTCCACTAGGGGCTAAACAAATCCGGGAGTGGTAAATAATCAAACGTGTTTTCTCTGTACACGTGGTTAACGCAAAGCGATTCCATTTTCTATATACATTTGAGTACATATTTGTGTACATTTATGTATATAAGGCATGTTGTATATAGCTCTACATATATGTACAGATATATTTAGGTATGTATATATTTACGGCACGGGATTTTGTAGTTGAGGTACTTTTCAAACAAAGACCAAGTTATCGACTAAACTCGGATTATGACCAATTCCATCTATTACGTGGTTATCGTAAGTATATTGTTGTCAGTCTCCGTTTCTTCTGGTTAAGGGACATAATTACCGGACTAGCACTTAATTTTTTGGAGAAGGTGTTAAACTTTGAGAGTGTTAAATTTTCATTTTGGAAAGTGTTTTATATACAGAGTGATTCTAAATCGTTGGGAGAAACTTTGAGGGGTGGTAGAGCTCACTAAAACAAACAATTATTGTATAGGAATAAATGGGCGGAAGTGACGCGTTGAGGCACAAACACAAAAACATAACACATTAACGGCCACCACGGTCGCCAGATTTATCGAGTCTCGATGTGTTCCTATGGGGGCATTTGAAAGCCCTCATTTACGAGACTCCAGTTGATTCCATTGAAGACCTCGTCGCTCGACTNAATACTAGTTTGTGTACGTGTATACATACACACACATTAGAAAAACAACCTTTAAGACAAAATTTATAAAAAAGAAAACTAATTTATAATGTGCAACTAAAAGCAACAATAACAAAATAAAAGCCGGAACTAAATAACCAATCAATTGCACTCCAGTTGATTCCATTGAAGACCTCGTCGCTCGACTATCCTGTGCGGCTGCACGCGTGCGTGAAATACCCGGCGTATTTGAATCTGTTCGCCAATCACTCCGCCGACTCTACCAAACTTGCATTATTGTCAGTGGCAGCCATTTTGAGCAATTATTATAAACATTGCTGTAAAAAGGCATTTAGCGGCGACGTTGTAAATAAACAATGTGTTGCATTTAATGTGTTATTTTTGTGTNCTCTACCAAACTTGCATTATTGTCAGTGGTAGCCATTTTGAGCAATTATTATAAACATTGCTGTAAAAAGGCATTTAGCGGCGACGTTGTAAATAAACAATGTGTTGCATTTAATGTGTTATTTTTGTGTTTTTGCCTGAACGCGTCACTTCCGCCCATATATTCCTATACAATAATTGTTTGTTTTAGTGAGCTCTACCACCCCTCAATGTTTGTCCCATGATTTTAGAATCATCCTGTATATTATATACGAGTATACACGTTGAGAGTGTTATATGTATAACACTCTCAAAATGTAACATGTGTTAAATACTTTTTTTGGAAAGTGTTTTACATATACACAGAGGTGAATAAAGTCATGGGATAGCAATATGCAAATATACAGATGGCAGTAGTATCGCGTACAAAACGTATAAATGGGCAGTGCATTGGTTGGGTTTTCATTTGTAGTCAAGTGATTCATGTGAAAAGGTTTCAGAAGTGATATTGGCCGCACGACCGGAATTAACAGACTTTGAACGCGGAATGGTAGTTGGAGCTAGACGCATGGGACATTCCATTTCAGAAATGGTTAGGGAATTCAACATTCCGAGATCCACAGTGTCAAGAGTGTGCCTAGAATACATAATTTCCGGCATAACCTCCCACCATGGACAACGCAGTGGCCGACCGCCTGCACTTAATGAACGAGACCAACGACGTGTGTGCAGAATGGTCAGTGTTAACAGACAAGCACCACTGCGTGAAATAACCCCAGGAATAAATGTGGGACGTACGACGGACGTGTCCGTTAGGACAGTGCGGCGAACTTAAGCTATACTGGGCTATACCAGCAGAAGACCGACTAAGGCCTTTACTAACAGCACAACATCGCCTGTAGCGCCTCTCCTGGGCTCATGACCATATCGGTTGGACCCTGGACGACTGGAAAACTGTGGCTTGGTCAGATGAGTCCCGATTTCAGTTGGTAAGAGCTGATGGTAGGGTTCGAGTGTGGTGCAGACCCCACGGACCCATGGACCCAAGTTGTCAACAAGGAGCTGTGCAAGCTGGTGGTCGCTCCATAATGGTATGGGCTGTTTTTACATGGAATGGACTGGGTCCTCTGGTCCAACTGAACCGAT